>CP139506.1:323849848-324112348 GCA_021014915.2 Artemisia tridentata subsp. tridentata | reverse complement strand
GTTTGGAGTTTATTTTAGGGTTTGTGCAAAGTGTAGAAAAGAATGTACGGTATATATGGAGGATAAGGAAAACCGTGTATTTAGTTAAATAAGGAGAGACCTATAATTGTGGGATCATGATATCTTTTTAATTTCAATGTATATCTTTTATTTTTGATCCTTAGCCGAGTAAATACGGATAAAATAACTTAAATACTGACCATAATTTTCCTTGAGATCAAAGATCAAAAACATCTTCTGTACGAAAATTTTATGATAAGACTTTATTGTGTAAAGTCATCTCTAAGCATATATTATTCTAATACTTCGATAATTATGGTATGACGAAGCATATTAAGATTTATTATTCCGTTCTATGATATGACTTATGTTAACATGTGTACGAAAATTTTAATATGGGTCAACATAATGTCGCTTATTATAGAATAAATGTAGGGAACATTTGTTTTGTGAATTTTACTTATAAGGTAAAGTTTTATTAACTTAATTTATTAGGTAGCTTAGGATTTAATTATCTTAGGTTAGGTACAAATAATATGTCTTTGTATAATTTTATATATTCTTAAATAAATAAAAAATGTAGAGGGTATTTTGGTCATTTTGCAAGATTTTAAATTTTGGGTTTTACAACTTCTTCCCCTCTAAAAAAAAATTTTCGTCCTCGAAAATTGAAGTCGCAAAGTTAAATGAAGTCGTAGCAAGTCGTAAAAGATCATCACAACCTTCTCTGCCTGAGGAGGTTCTTCCAAAAGATTTTCAGACCAAAAGTTTCTCATGACTCAAATCAAAACGAGGTGGGTTCAAATTTCTCAGAAGGAGACAAAATAAGTTGATTTTGATCAAAAGGTTCATGGATCATGAAATGGACGACAGGTGAATCTTCAAGAATACGAACAAGATTTCCAATCAAATTGACTGTGTCAACAGTAGAGAGCTCTTCACAGAGTTTTCCAGATTTATAACTGAGGTCAACAGAATGCAAAACGAGAGTCCAAAATCATCCAGATATCTAATGAACGAAAGAAAAGTATACGCATAGGTAGAATGAACCTAAAATCTCACTAATCACGGATAGTCCAACGAAGATCAAATTCTAAACTTCTTAGGTACTCCCCAAGATATCCTATGCCCACAACAAGTGCACGTTATATGATGTAAGTATTATCACGTTGGCCAGACGTCATAATACTGGCATCATATAAATATGCCCTTATGATGGTCATACTTTATCTCAAGTCGTAATCAACACCACCTATCTTAATCCACCTAGTACTTCTACTGTCTCGAGGTCAACAAAATCGAATGCCCTAGTCAAGAGGGAAAAAAACAAAACTATTCGCAAGAGTATCAAAATCTCAGATTGTCTAACAACAGTGAGGCACGCCGTCACAAGCATCATATCTTCCACAATTCGCCAAAATCTCTCAAAACAAAGCCATCACCGAACATACGAAAAATGAACACGAACAGAAATGTTTCTAGGAAACTTAAATCATTAAAGGATCTTATTACTATATACGAAACTTAAGAGGGTCTACGGAAGTGAAAGTTAGTCGTCAAAATCTTCGGTCTTCCCAGAATCAATTCTTCCAAACATAAAGGGGCTGTTTCTAAACTCCGTCCATTCAACACCTCCAATCTCCTCAAGTCCGGTTAATCTGTCTTCGTTTGTCCATCAATCGGAAAGTGAAACCAAAATCGGGAACTTGCGTCTGGTTCGTCGAGCCTCCTGCAGTTCTTCTTGGAATGTGATGGAGTAATGTGGATTTCTGGCACGATCTTTGAATCTCTCCATCATCCAGTCTGCTTCCGCTCTCAATTCATCTTAGTACAACCAAGATGAATAGGAAAATTAGACTGCATGTCTTCATCAGCTCCAGGTTCGCCATCTTGACTAAATTTCTTCTTCTGCATCGCCAACACTTCTACCTTGTAAGGAATGTCTTCACTCTTCAGGGTAGCCGCCGTTGTTGTCAACTCCAGGTCAGGCAGTGAAATAATTCTTCTGATATGTCTCTAGTTGTCCTAATGTATACGAAAACCTTCTGTGCTGTAAGGGAGTATAACCGAGTCTCTTTCTGATTTATCCCAAAGATTGTCCCGCCCGAGGGTATGGAAGCTAATTTCTATTTCAACTTTTCCAAAACTCCGTTCTAAATCAAACTAAGCTGTTTCTCTTTGTTCACGAAATTTCTCAATGGTATCCTAAGTTGCAAACATCTTCCAGAATTCTTCTGCAAAGTTCAAAAGGTTTCGATTCTGCATTTTGTTATCGGTCTTGCCCACTTGGTGATAGTTTTCAAAGCTTGCGGGATTTAAAGAGATATCCTCAATTTAGAACATCGTTGTCTCAACAAATATCAATCTCTCAAAAGGCACAAATGATCGACAAATTTCCTAACAAAGTGCAAAGATGATTTTCATGCTCTTCCTCGTTTCCGAACGTACTATTAAGTCATACAATGACCATTTGCCCAAGTACTCATGAGAAAAAACATTATTTATCAAATTCACAAAACAGTCAGAGCTTTAGCTAATACTATTAGCGTCCCTAATCGTCATAGCAGTCGTTTACGAATACAGAAGGCGATTCTAAGAATAAAATTAATTCATCAGAAGAAACTTCGCACTCTGAAATTAAACAAACACGTAGTCATTTCAGGGAGGATGAATATTGGCTCCTAGCAGTAATACGGTTCAGCTATCTCCAGTCGCCATCCTTCTTTATCGCGAACGAAACTAAAACACGCCCAGAAGATACACTTAAGTAAACTCACTTCCTGGTCTTCGGTTGCTGCTCTTCCCGGTTGCTCGAATCAATTTATATGATCCCGGACACATCTGAAAGACACCTTCGCTTAGTGACTAGAAAATATCTCGGTATCAAGTCAAATCCTTCTTCACGCTCCGATGGAAAATTTTTGGTGATTCGTCCAGGAATCATAATCAAGAAATTCAGGGTGCCAAATAACGTTCAAGATAAGGTTCATGTTCAGAAAACTCAAGGTGCCAAAGGGCTCTCAAGATAAGGTTCATTTATTGGTGTTCGAAATGGGTTATAGGAAAACTTCATAACCGCGAAATTAACACACGAGTCTCCAGAGTAATAGTGATAGTAGAGAGTTTAACAATCGGTAATCATGGTAGAGAGTTCAAAATTGTTGCCAACGTTAAAGGTGAGACATAGAAAGGGAAATTGTCAATATTTGAATGCTCAAATCAACCAATTCCTTGTCAGAATAAAATCGAAGTTAATTATCCAAAGAAAGACGGATCACAAATCAAATCTTTATCATTCAAAAGTGAGGGGGAAGATTTTTATACTTGTGGTTACATACCACAAGACCTCTCTTAGGAATAGAGATGGGTGAAACGAAATCAAATAGTGTCGGAAGATTTATAGATACTTATCAAAAGCAAGAGACAAAAAGAGAATACATCAAGTACGTCATCGCCATGGAGATTCTCAGAATGACCAAAGAGGCATCAAAATGATTGACGAAAGGATCAGAGGTCAAAGTCAAAATCCGAAGATAAGGATCGAATAGTGTCAGGCAATTATTGTGCAATTCTCAATGTCTTCTAGATTTAAATAGGTTTCAAAACCTAGGTGGTGCAAAGCATAAGCTTTCGATTTTCAAAAATGATATCAACAAGATCTAACCAAAAGCAAGGCACGAATCAGAGTGATGCGGAAGCAAATGATACCTAAACAAACGCCTTATAGTCTACCCATTCCTCACTGGTCAAAACTTACGTTCCTATAGGGAAATCTTAAAGCAAATTTTCAAAGGTTGTCTTACGAGCGCCTACAGGGAAAACTTAGTGGTCCTAACTTACACAGGCCAAGGGTAAATGTATTACGAATCGCAGCCTGTCTCTCTGATACCATAATTGTAACACCCCAACCCGATAAGGGTAAAGATGTCATAATAATGGTTTCATATCAGATCAAAACAAAGCATACATCAACAGTAATACAAGGGTTACAAATAAAATACTGAATACACAAGGTTACAAATGGGAATATCAATAACTACTAAGTCTAAATATAATGACTTCTAATCATTGCTAATCCATAAGCTATCAAAGTCTTCTAAGTCTGAGGTTCTCTTCACTCATACCTAGCTTCCAACTAAAACCTGCCGCAGGAAAAGAAATGCGGCTGAGCTTAAAAAGCCCAGTGAACAGATATACAATAAATGGAAACGAAAGCAAAAGAAAACGAACATATATGGTATAGTGCAATGGAATAACATAAGGTATAGACAAAGGTACAAAATAAGAAAGGGAAAAGGGAAGGTCAGTAATCCACCACGAGCCCGAACACGAACCAAATATAGTAACCATGTCTTCATAATTATATAGAGGGGAGACCTCTCAGATAATCAGATAATATGAGGGGTGACCTCATTCTTCAAATGGAGTAGCTAGCTCCCAAACTTGTGAAAGACGTGGATTGCACCCAACATCAGTCACCGAACAATATATAATATCAAATCATGTTAAGTCCACGAACACGGACACGAACCTAGGATTGCAACCCATACGCCCCCCGAACAATAATATAGGCCAAAATAAATAATAAAGCGCGCATAGCAAAATGGGGACGGTGTGAGAAATCACTCACCCACACGTGAGTCATGCCACTGGTGCATCAAATGACACGGCCATGTTACCTTCATGGCTAGGAAACGAACTTGGCTCGGGTATCAAACTGAAGGGTCAAAGGTCAAAGGTCCAAATCATAGCAAAGGTTCAAATAATCTAGGTCATCGAATCAAAGTCAAAGTCCAAATATCAAAGGTTCATGGCAAAGGGTTCATATCCAATATCAAAGTCAAACGAATCCAACGAACTGATTAAAGGTTCATCATCAACTGGTTCATTTTAAAGAAATCTTTATCAAATAGTTTTCATTAAAATGATCTTTAATAACTGTTCTTACAAAATAATCTTTAAAAGTAGTTTTCATAAAAGTTTAGTAAAATTCCAAATGAAAGTGGTATCGCATATTTCATAAACATCGTTTTAAAATAAGTTTTCCTCAAACCATTCCCATGTTATAATTAAAAGGTTTTCACATCTATATACCAAAATCAAATGAACCCTCGAAGTATCAAGTGTCTCGAATACTAATATCACAAGGTAACGAACGAATATCAAATGGATCATTAAAGAGGCTCAAATCAAAAGGGTCATATCGAACACCAAGATCAAAACGAACCAAAGTGTAGGGGAACATAGCAATGGCTTAGGGAATCTTAAAACGAATCAAGATCAATGAGTCACGAGAGGGAAAACACCCTTACTGAAAAAGGGTAGAATATCTGTACCTTATACCGCACGTGCAAACATATCTAAAAATATAAGATCGGAAGCCACTCCATCTTCAGCGAATCTACACGAATTCATGGTCGTCTTAATATTAATATCTTATTTAAATCAGATCTCATAATTTAGGTTTCTTTCTCTTTTTAGAAACATTTCATTTTTAGTAATCTTTCTATATTTAGTAAGTTTTCATAATTAAAGAGTTTCCATATTTAGTAAGTTTCCGGGAATTGTTAGGAATATGAATATTCAGCTGAAGACTCGGTCACCCTGAGTACTTATTAGCACATCATAGCTCGTAGGATTATCAGTAATATTATTAGTAGATTAGTTATTAATTAGTATTGTGGAGTGGGTCGGGTCTTTACCCTCTGTCAGCTCTCTCCACAGCCCGCTAGGGGCATATTATGTAGTAAGTATAAATACCCCTTCCCTTACAAGGGAAGGGTTGGAACTCTCATTTACTTCAAGCTAATATACACATAGTATTTCTCTCTCTAGAAGTTCCCACTTTCTCTCTCTAGTTCTTATACCATTCGATCCATATTTCTACCCCAAATCGTGTGTTCTTTGATTGTGAATATCCTACAATTGGTATCAAGAGCCATGGTTAGGTCCATGTGTGTTGATATTCACAGATTCGTGTAGATTGGGGTGGTTTTTGGTTCGAAAAGTGTTGTTCCTAAAATTCCATTTTAAGCTTTGTTTAGTGGTTAAAAGTTGTTTAATCTTGTACTTTATAGCTTAGGGATTACTTAGGAGTAGTGTTTAGTGTTTGGAATTACAGATCTAGGCTTGGTGTGGTGATTTTTGGAAGATTCGAAAGTTAAAAGGTTAGTGTTCTTAGTGGCGATTTGTCCCTCGTTAAGACATTCTTGGTGGCCATTTGTGTCTGGCTAGAAAGATAAAGTAGCCATTTGTGTTTTCTCTTGGTGGCGATTTGTCCCTTTACCAGATTTGGCAAAAAAAGACAAACGGCTACGATAGTGACTTGTTTGGCGTTTTGTGGCTGGCGATTTGTCTCTGATAGTGACTGTTCTGTCCTGTAGCGACTGTGGCGATTTGTCTGTGGCCATTTGTCTGTGGCCATTTGTCGGTGGCGACTTGTCTGTGGAGATTTGTTTGTGGCGATTTGTCTGTGGAGAGTTGTCTGTGGCAATTTGTCTTTGGCTATTTGTCAGTGGTAATTTGTCTATAGCCATTTGTCTGTGGCGATTTGTCTGTGGAGATTTGTTTGTGGCGATTTGTCTGTGGAGAGTTGTCTGTGGCGATTTGTCTCTGGCGATTTGTCCGTGGTAATTGGTCTGTGGCGATTTGTCTGTGGAGATTTGTCTCTGGCAATTTGTCTATTTGTATTGAGAAGTTACTCTTCGGTTACGGTTTGTTTCTTGGTGATTTTAGAAAGTCCCGCGAAAGATTCGATTTCTCGGTTAAATCACAAGATCTGTAAAATCCCGTATTTACTATGGCTACCATATCAAGCTCATCATCAGATGATATTCAAGCAGCAGGATCTGACACTCGTCCACCCATGCTAGATTGGACGGACTATGAGTCTTGGGCACAGCGAATAAGACTTTACTGCTTGGGAAAAGAAAATGGAGCTAACATTCTTAAGTCCATTGATGAAGGACCATTTCAGATGGGTACCACCAGAGATGTTGTTACTACTGGTGAAGATGGCACAGTCACACTTGGAATTGACAAACCTCGTGAGTACAATGATCTTAATGATGAAGAAAAGAAGAGGTATGATGCTGACATTAGAGCTTCAAACATTTTCATTCAAGGTCTGCCAAAGGATGTATACAAGCTCATCAATTTCAACACTGAAGCTAAAGCTGTGTGGGACAATGTTAAAATGTTGTTGGCAGGGTCAGAACTCACAAAGGAAGACCGTGAGTCACAGCTGTATGATGAGTTCGAGCATTTCAAAATGAACCCAGGAGAGAATATCACAGACTACTATGTGAGATTTCATAAGTTGGTGAATGATATGAGGATGATCAGAATGACTATGCCCAATATCCAGCTGAACTCAAAGTTTGTGAACAACATGACTCCTGAATGGGACAGATTTGTTACTGCTGTCAAACTCAACAAAGGTTTAAGGGATACCAACTATGAACAGCTATATGCCTATCTGCAACAACATGAGAAGCATGCTGCCTACGATCGGGTGCTGAGAGAAAAGTTAAATCCTTCAACTACAAATGATCCACTGGCTTTTATGACAAATGTTCTACCAACAACCCAATCATCATCCAACCCAAGCTATCATCAACTTCACTCATCAGTACCTGCTATGAGTTCTCAACTTGACTCAGGCTACTCTCAGACCGACAAAATGATTTACAACCTCACCAATCAAGTATCATTACTGGTTCAACAGTTTCAAGCATCACTCCCTCAGACCAACAATCAGTTAAGGAATTCATCCAACCCACGCAATCTAGCAATGGTGGAGGATGGGAAAATTGTGGTTCAGAATGTGCAAGGGAGAGCTGGAAGAAATATGGGTCGAGGTTATGTGCAGAATAGAGCAGGGAATGCCAATCAGGGACAAGGGAAACAGATCAAGTGTTATAATTGTGGGGGGCTTGGTCACATTGCTAGAAACTACAATCAACCTAAACGTCCTCAGAACTCAGATTACTTCAAAGACAAGATGCTGTTAATGCAAGCTCAAGAGAATGGAGCTGTATTGGATGAGGAAGAGTTATTGTTCTTGGCAGGAGATGGGGGAAATACTTTTGATGAAGATGTGGATGAGCAACCAGTTCAGGATCTAGCACTTAATGATCCTAACATCTTCAAGGCAGATGATTGTGATGCATTTGACTCTGATGTAGATGATGAACCTAAAGCTCAAACAATCTTCATGGCTAACTTGTCTTCCCTGGTCTCATCTCCCCGTCAAGCTGGTCCTTCTAATGCATCCGTGATATCTAAGGTACTAAAAAATTATGACACATATAATATAGTTGAGGGACAAAAGAATCCCAAAGAAGTACATCAGGCAGATGTTTCTGACACAAGTAATGTTGACATGGAAAATAGCAATATTATTTCATATGAACAGTATTTGAATCACAACAACTCGCCTGATGTACCAAATGGTGAATCTTTTGTCAATAATGATGCTTGTTTTATAAGTAATGTATGTGCCTTAGATAATGTGTGTAATTTAGATAATGCATGTGAGTGCCATGAGAACAAATTGCCTGTCCTTGATGATAACTTGATCACTAGACTAAACATTTATAAAGAACAAGTGGATATGTATGAACAGCATGCTAAGTTTGAGCTTAATGAACGTGAGCAGAAATTAGAAGGTCAAATGAGTACACTTATTAAAGAGTCTAGAGTAAGAGAAGAAACATTAAAACTAGAGTTGAGTTCTTTGAAAAGTCAGCTAGAACAGTCTGTCAAACAGAAACAGGAAGTACAAAAGTGTATAACTACACTTAAGCTAGAATTCAAAGAAAAAGAAACAACACTTTTAAATGATTTCTCTAGACTCAAGACGTTAAAAAATAAGCTTGAAGATAAGTTGTACACACAAGACCAAACCAGACAGACTGCCCAAATGATGTATAAGCACAGAAAGTTAAGTGACAAGCATAGTGAAAGCAATGTAGGTAAATCTAAATTAGCTATTCATGAGTTTGCTAAGATAGCCCAACCTGCATTAAATGATTCTAATGTGATGTTTATGCCTAATCATGACCCGCCTGAGCATATCTACACCGAAGAGGAGGATGAGATAAGTGAGAGAACAAGGGAAAGAATGAATGAGAAAATGACGGATCCCGAGTGCATAGCCAGACGAATAATAATCAAACCCCGTGAATATAGTGAGGAAAATCGTTTGACTGTGTTTGCTCCTCAAAAGAAGTTAACACCTGAACAGATATTCTGGAAACAAGATAATGAAAAACTTAAGGAAGAAAAACTTAAGGCCAACACCCCCCTCATTAGAAAAGTTGCGTCCATAACGGTGTATCCTCCCAATACACCTAGGAATTTGGTGCCTTTGTCTCTTCCCACTGAATGCAAAACCTTTATTAGCTTATATGTGCTTTGGCAACTGTTTGCTGATTTCGATAAAACATGTAAGAAGAGAATCACACCCACCGGCATTACTGAGGGGGAAAGGTGTTTTGAACATGCAAAAAGGTGTTACTTAACTGAGGTCATGCCATTCTTTAAACTACTTAAAGAACATTTTGAAGGGTTGCAAACTGCCCTTAAAACCGAAATAAAAGAAATGGAAGTAGTGTTTAAAGACATGGAAAATGAGGTGAATGAATATGCAATAGAACTTAAGAGTCGTGAGATTGAAAGAAAAAACATACTCATCACTAATGACAACTTGATTGCTAAATGTATTGCACAAGATGTATTTTACACCGCTACTGATTCTGCATTGTCTGCTTGTCAATTTAATGAGTATGCTATTGCGTTAAATGTCACCCAGAATCGTGTTGTTGAGCTTGAGGGGGAGAATTTAAAATTGTTTGAAAAAATTCAAAATGATGACCATGATAATATGGTTAAACGTTTTTCAAAACTTGAAGTTGATTATATAAATTTGCAAATGAAACATCAACAGTTAAATGAAAAACACAAAATATCAAATGACAAGACATCTTTGGATGCTCCTGAATTTGATACTTATTTTGAATTAAGCAAACGAGATGAAAAAATTCAAGCTCACACGAACACGATTCGACTGCTGAGGGCCCATATTGCCCAATTGAAATCTAACAAGTGTGATGTGTATGGCACCAATAAACCTTCGTCTTCAGATTCTCAGAATTTTCAATATCAAAACACCATAAATAAGTTGCACCATGAAAATGAGTGTTATCAGGAAGAAAATTCTAAGGTCAAACAACATTTCAAAGAGTTATATGATTCTATAAAAGTTACAAGAAGCAATCACAATGATCAAATAACCTCTTTGACAAATGAAATTGAGAATCTTAAGGCTCAGGTGAAAGGTAAAATGCCATGCACCACTTGTAATTGTGATGCACCAAAGGCTGCTGCTAGTAAAAAGTATGATGTTGATGTTGGGCGTATTCCATTTAACCTTAGAAATAACAGCTTTGCCCATCAAACATATCTCGATCATCTTAGAGAGGGCCTTGACACACTTCGTGAGGTAGTTGAAGAGGATAGAACTGATAAGCCACTTGATAGGGCTGTTGTTTATGCTTGTAAACTCACGAAAAGGATTCAGGAAAACTTAGAATATGCCATAGGCTCAGTTCCTAAGTTTAACAGCCATAGAGATAGACTTGTTGCATCATCATCCACTGTTAAGAACAAGCATGTAGCATTTGATCTACCACTTAAAACATCAGAACCCAACTCATCATTATCAGGAAGGCATGTGACAGAAAAACAAACTAATGTTCCCTTCGATGCTTCTACAGGAGTAAAAAGTGACACCCATGCTAGCGAGTCAAGGTCTAGAGGAAATGCAAGAAAGGATAGGACTGTGCCAGCTAAGAATGATCACTTGAAGAAAGTAGAAGCCCAACCTAGGAACAATAAGTTTGCAATGAGTAGGATGAATCGTGTTGATTCTAGTATCAAAAGTACTGTAATTAATTCGAATTCTAATGCTGTCTGTAAAACATGCGACAATTGTTTAATTTCTGCTAATCATGATGATTGTGTTGTGTCTTTCTTGATGTCTTCTGCTTCACCCCATGTTAAGAATGTTAGGGTAACTGAAACATGCAAGAAAGTTTGGAAAGCAACAGGAAAAACATTTGCTAGCGTAGGCTATCAATGGAGACCCACTGGAAGGAAATTCAATTTAGGAAAACAGTGCACATTACCTAAAATGAATAAGCATAAAATTGTGAAGGTTAAGGAATGGAGACCAACTGGTAGAATCCTGCCTTTAGTGTCACAATGCCTTCCATCTAGGTCTTGTCCTGCCTCTAGTACTGTCTCCTCAGTAAAGACAGTAGCATCTGCGAAATCTATGGTTCCAGAATATGTGTGTGCTGACCAAACGGACCCCCATTGCACTTGGGGATCCACATTTTTCAGTTATCCATTGTTGTCTGGTTTCAAATGCAGGTCGTACAAATCGTCCTGTGGTATTTGGACTCAGGTTGCTCAAAACATATGACTGGGGATCGCTCGCGGCTCAAGAACTTCGTGAAAAAGTTTATCGGGACAGTTAGATTTGGGAACGACCACTTTGGTGCAATTATGGGTTATGGATATTATGTGTTCGGTGATAGTGTAATCTCAAGGGTATATTATGTGGAAGGATTAGGGCACAATCTGTATTCTGTGGGTCAATTTTGTGATTCAGATCTGGAAGTGGCTTTCAGAAAACATACATGTTTCGTCAGAGAATTGGATGGTATAGATCTCCTCAAGGGCAGTCGGGGCACCAATCTATACACCATATCGATTGAAGAGATGTTGAAGTCCTCTCCCATATGCTTGCTTTCTAAAGCCTCTAAAACAAAATCATGGCTGTGGCATCGTCGTTTGAACCACTTGAACTTCGGTACCATTAATAATCTTTCCCGCAAAGATCTTGTTAGAGGGATGCCCAGACTAAAATATAAGAAAGATCATCTCTGCTCTGCATGTCAACTGGGCAAAAGCAAGAAACAAACCCACAAGTGCAAAACCATTAATACCAACTTGGAAGTTCTTCATACCCTCCACATGGACTTGTGCGGTCCAATGAGAATACAAACCATAAATGGTAAAAAGTATGTTCTGGTGATAGTAGATGATTATTCTCGGTTCACATGGGTAAAGTTTTTGAGAACCAAGGATGAAACTCCAGAGGTTATCATTAAACTGATAAAACAGCTGTAAGTAAGGCTCGATAAAACTGTCAGAATCATCCGCACTGATAATGGTACTGATTTTGTTAACCAACAACTCCGTAATTTCTATGAAAGTATTGGCATCACGCATCAGAAAAGTATCCCTCGCACTCCTCAACAGAACGGAGTTGTTGAACGAAGGAACCGTACTCTGGTGGAAGCTGAAAGAACCATGCTTATATTTTCAAAGGCACCGATGTTTCTCTGGGCAGAGGCTATTGCAACAGCATGTTACACTCAAAACCGATCTCTAATTCATCCTGTTCATGAAAAGACTCCCTTCGAGTTAATTCATAACAAGAAACCAGATCTTTCCTTTCTCCGAGTGTTTGGCGCCCTTTGCTATCCGACTAACGATAGTCAAGACTTGGGAAAGTTAAGAGCTAAAGCAGATGTAGGTATTTTTGTTGGATACGCACCAGACAGTAAAGGGTATAGAATCTACAATAAGAGAACCCGTAAAATCATGGAAACCATTCATGTTACGTTCGATGAGCTGAGTGAGCAACCTGCTTCAGGACAAATTAGTTCTGGACCCGATCTTAAACTTTTGTCACCTGGACCCATTAGTTCAGGTCTTGTACAGAATTCCACGCCTGCAGATTCTTATGTGCCACCTACATGTGAGGAGTTGAAGAAGTTATTTGATCCTCTGTTTGATGAATATTTTGAGGCAACGAATGGAACCATCACAAGTGCCCCTGCTGTACTTCCTATGGCTGAGGTTCAAGCCCCGCAAGGCATAGAAGGCCCAACAGCTTCAGTATCAGTCAGTCTAAATGCTCCAGCTGCCAGTCAATCGCCTTCATCATCAAATACTCAATCTTCTCCAGTAATACATGAATCTTCAGATAACCATTCTTTGGATGTTAACCCTTTTGCTCCTGTTGATGAGGTTCCTTTTGAAAACATATTTGCTCCTGAACATCCGTCAGACACATCCTCTCTTGAAGAACACAGCACTGCTACATCTGTTCAAAACCCTCAACCTCACGACCATCTCAGAAAATGGACCAGTGATCATCCAATCGACAACATCATAGGCAATCCCTCACGTCCAGTATCCACACGTAATCAACTAGCCACTGATGCACTTTGGTGCTTTTTCAATTCTGTACTATCCAAAGTCGAACCAAAAGATGCCAAAGAAGCAATGACTAAAGATTGCTGGTACGAGGCTATGCAGGATGAAATCCATGAATTTGATCGACTGGAAGTATGGGAATTAGTGCCTCCTCCAGAGCTTGCAATGATCATTGCTTTAAAGTGGATCTTCAAAGTGAAGCTTGATGAGTATGGTGATGTGTTAAAGAACAAGGCACGGCTAGTTGCAAAAGGATTCAGACAAGAAGAGGCATTGATTTTGAAGAATCGTTTGCTCCGGTTGCTAGAATTGAAGCTATAAGAATCTTCCTTGCAAATGCTGCTAGTCGAAATATGATAGTCTACCAGATGGATGTCAAAACGGCATTCTTGAATGGTGACTTAAAGGAAGAAGTTTATGTGAGCCAACCCGAAGGATTCGTGGATGCTGAACATCCTACTCATGTTTACCGCTTGAAGAAGGCTCTTTATGGGTTAAAACAGGCGCCAAGGGCATGGTACGATACATTGTCCAAGTTCCTCCTAGTAAACGGGTTCTCCAAGGGTGTTGTTGATCCCACACTATTCACCAGGAAGTCAAGAAACCATCTACTACTTGTTCAGATTTATGTAGATGATATCATCTTTGCTTCAACAGATCCTAGTGAATGTGATAGTTTTTCAAAGGAGATGAATTCCAAGTTCCAAATGTCCATGATGGGACAAATGTCATTCTTCTTAGGATTACAAGTTTCTCAAAGTCCCGGAGGCATATTCATTAATCAATCCAAATACGCCAACGAGATCTTGAAAAAGTTTGGATTCAATTCAAGTGAACCAATTGACACTCCCATGGTTGATAGAACAAAGCTGGATGAAGATCCTTCAGGGGTTCCAGTGGATATAACAAAGTATCGAAGCATGATTGGATCTTTGATGTACATCACGGCTAGCAGACCAGATCTTCTGTTTTCTGTGTGTATGTGTGCTCGGTATCAATCCAGGCCAACCAAGAAGCATGTTGAAGCAGTGAAAAGGATCTTCCGATATCTTCAAGGCACAGTTCATATGGGTCTCTGGTATCCTAAGGACACAGCAATGGAGTTAACGGCTTATGCGGATGCTGATCATGCGGGATGTCAAGACACTCGTCGCAGTACTTCAGGAGGTGCACAGGTTTTAGGGGAAAAGTTGGTTAGTTGGTCTTCTAAGAAGTAGATGAGTACTTCCATATCATCTACTGAAGCTGAGTACATTGCCATGTCTGCTTGTTGTGCACAAATCCTTTGGATGCGATCACAACTTTCGGACTATGGATTCTCATACAACAAAATTCCCCTATATTGTGACAACAAAAGCGCCATTGCTCTTTGTTGTAACAATGTTCAGCACTCCAGGTCAAAACACATCGACATCAGGCATCACTTCATCAGGGAACAGGTGGAAAAAGGAATTGTTGACCTATACTTCGTGAGGACAGAGTTTCAGTTAGCTGACATCTTCACCAAGGCTCTCCCAAGAGAAAGGTTTCAGTTTATTCTCCCACGCCTTGGCATGAAGAGCATGACACCTGAAACCCTCAAGTGTCTTCAGGAAGAAAAGGAGGAGTAAAGGATTGTCTTCTTATATCCTTGTACATAGTTGTATATATCTTAAATAAAAAAAGAAAATACAAAAATATAAAACCTATAAAAACCATAAAAATCGAAAAATCAGAAAATACCAAAAATAGTCCTACCTAGGCATGTCTTCTGTTTATCGATAACATTTACGGATCTAGAAATTTCATTCAACAATGACACGGATCTTTAAATGAAGCTCGAGCAGAAGTTATACTAATCAGTTAAAACATGTCTTAATGGCTTGCAGTTACTTCATACTGCAACCCGCGATATACACTGGGGAAAGCACGTCGCCAAAAAGACGGTTGTTCCTCCAACTGGGTGATGTTCACCTGGGCATGGATTACTTTATATCCATGTTTCACCGACTTGATGTACGTTTCAGTGCGTCATTTCGTATATAAGAAGAGAAGTCTTCTTTTCATCAGACTCTTTATCTTGTTTGATTCTTCAAGAGAGTCTTGATGTTACACAAGGTGGTAAATTGAATTAAATTTTCACAAATACCCGTCGCTCAATTGAATGACTACAGCTCTTTTAATGGAAAACGGGTCATTAATTGAGGGGGAGCGTACTTGTTCAAATTTCTGACACCTTGCCAAATTTGTGCAACATCAGCAGTGACACTCTCTCGTGGTATAAGGGGGAGCATAGTATGCTCCTAAATCAGAATACATTTAAACCTGACCACATTTTCTCCCAAATTTTCTAAACTTATTTAAATCAATTGGGATCACAAATCTCAAATGGTTTAAATATGAAATTCTGATAAAATGTGATGATTTGGAAGTAAATGTAAGCTCTCCCGTATGTGCTAAACCATTTTGTATATCAAGGCACATATTGAGGGGGAGCAAAATGTTTTGGATAAGGAAGTAAACTCTCCCATAAGTGCTCAGTTGTACGTCAATGCACTTATTGAGGGGGAGCAAAGGATTTGGCATCTCATGTGACCGTGACTCAGAATTAACCAATGAATTGACGAAACTTGAACTGTCATCAATCGAAAGGATACGTCTTGGCCGGGTAATAATTTCAAGCTGGTCTAACCAGTGATGTAAGCGTGTCTCGAAAAGGATGTATCTGAGTAGAGTGTACCATTTCGAGAAACTTTCTGTGGACTTGACCAGGCCGGGTAATAATTTCAAGCTAGTCTAACTAGTGATGTAAGCGTGTCTCGAATCGGTCATGTTCACTGAAAGTGGATCAATTCAAAAAGTGTGTGCTCTACCTAACATGTGCAAATTTATAAAACTATCACTCGAGCACATGTTGAGGGGGAGCATTTGAAAAATATAAAACTCTCAAGTGTTTGAAAAAGTGTGTTTCAGAATCATGAACACTTTGAGAGATTTTTCAAAGATTTGGTTTGGCAATCGTGGATGAATACCAAAGACCGACCATTTTAATGAATGTATGGAGTTATAAGGATGGTTAGGTTAGGCTCAAGTTCCCACGATCCCGCCATTGCCGGAGGGATCTACCCAGGGACAATCCACTAGTTAGTGTAGAAGTCCTTAGGTATGATTAAAAAGGAGAAATGTGTATAAGGGAAGAGTGCCGACAGAGATGGAGCTAACACTGGAATAAACCCAACAAGGTGTTAGTTATGAAGTGTCGGTAAGCACTGAAGGGGTTGAAGAATGAAAAAGAATTGTAAAGATAAAGGGTGAAAAGAAATAGCCCTCCTTACAACTTAGGCAGAAACCGGGTCAATACATATGCTGTCAGAATCACTTAGTTGATTGCTGGCATTGAAGACAAAGTATCATGGACCCAGTGATACGCTGCACAACCCTCCCTAGCCACTCAAGGTCCCTCAAAGGACTCTTGTTTCACTTGTCACGGAGAACAATACATTTCTATCGTCTCTCTCACTCCGAGTTAGATGATATTAAAAAGGTGGCAGTCCTCTCCAGCCTCCGATCACCAAATCAAAACGTACAATTGAGTCTAGAGCCACGAGATGCATAATAAGATCTCATAGGGACACGAATTACCTCTACATTGGTAGTTCAACATTAAGAACACCAGATGTAATCTTATGAGTCCTACGCAGATCTCAGCAATCTGCCAGAACATTTATGAGAGAACTTACTTATGTAATTCTCAATGATTGAATGGAAATTCCTGCCAGGGTCATCATCAAACAGCTCTGAATGCAGGTCACTTCGGTAATTCCTTATGGATTGCGCTTAGTGGTCACGACAGTATCAGACGGTCTACAGTCGTGGAGTGACCTCCAGCGACTCACCTAATCGTTGATTTACTACGGTAAAATCTTAAAAAGCCCTCTGTGGGTTTTCGATTAGGAACGGTCTTGGTAAGGATTTGAGAGGGTTTTCACACTATGCTGTTAACAATCTCAAAGTCCGAACTTGTAAGTACCGGTCGATTTGTTGCTAACTGTCGTATGCAGGAACTTCTGGCGATTGTAGCTGAGGAATGCTGTAGCTGGTTGCTGTTGTAGCTGGTTGCAGAAAAGATGCCAATCCATTACCACATGTTCACACTACATCATCACTATAATTCAACAAAGTCATGATCAACCAAAAGACCTTCAACACAGCTTCTGCTAACTCTGATGCTGAAGATCATGACCCCAAATAGTGTGAGCATGTCGGCTCTAAGTATATTTCATCACATGGAGACCTACTACTGAAAGATGACTTGGAGACTCAAGTGGGATGATACTTTCAAAGATTACTCAAAGTTCATCCAAGACAAAAGAGAAGTCATCTGAAGAATCAATGGTTACGAGCTATGAAGTCAAGATCCAAGGAAGAAGTGCTGAAATTCAGAACATTACTTCTGGGGTGACCTCCCTTAGGGGGAGATTGTTAGGAATATGAATATTCAGCTGAAGACTCGGTCACCCCGAGTACTTATTAGCACATCATAGCTCGTAGGATTATCAGTAATATTATTAGTAGATTAGTTATTAATTAGTATTGTGGAGTGGGTCGGGTCTTTACCCTCTGTCAGCTCTCTCCACAGCCCGCTAGGGGCATATTATGTAGTAAGTATAAATACCCCTTCCCTTGCAAGGGAAGGGTTGGAACTCTCATTTACTTCAAGCTAATATACACATAGTATTTCTCTCTCTAGAAGTTCCCACTTTCTCCCTCTAGTTCTTATATCATTCGATCCATATTTCTACCCCAAAACGTGTGTTCTTTGATTGTGAATATCCTACAGGAATGATTTAGGTTATGATTGACAATTAAATAATATTTAAGGGTTAAAATGACCAATATAATAGTCAAAGTTTAGGGTCATAAATGTAAATTATCAAAATTTAATATTTAAAATGTCAAATAATTAACTTTGGGGCTTATACTATAAATTATATCAAAATGAAAATTTAAGACTCCGTCGTACTATCGACATTAGTTTAGACCGCGGCGACCAAAAATACAATTATCACATGTATACCCACACGACTCATGACACAACTCAGCACAAAACCATTACCACTACAGTTCACTTATCAATAGAATTATTACCTCATATATTACACTCCCATCGACACCAACGCACACGTAGCCCATGCAGGCGTTTTAAAAGATACCTCACGTTAACAATAGTTTCATGCACATTGATATTTGTTTTATTGGGTCAACATTATGCCTACGTTTGTTTTTTTTTTCTTCTTATTTGTTTAGAATAAGTCAAGTCCACTGGGTTTAAATTGTGAACGTTTGAATTTGTCGAGTCTTCCTAGTTAGTCGCTAGTTTCCTGTTTTATCTGATCTAGTTTGTTGTGAACATTGTAACCTTGGCTATTTAAGGCTGGAAAAGATAGGTCAAAGGGCTGAGCAAAACATAGGTCGACATCACGTATGTGTTAACATGTACATATCAATCGAAACATAACATCAAGCCGATCGATCAAAAGACATAATATACGACTGAAAAGAAAACATATAAAGAGGAATTGAACAAGGTCGAAAGGGTTACCCTCGTAGCGTGCAAACAAGCAGAATCAAAAACAAAGGGATCGAACACCACACAAAATCACAGCCGATAAGACCCTAACAGATTCCTTCGAACAACCTTTTTAACACCCTTGATCGATCACCACTTGAACTAGGAACAAAGCACGCTTAAACACTTCCTTGAAGCAACACAAGAACTCCCTTTTTGCCTTGATTTAAGGTCGATCAGCAGGAAAATTAAAGAGCAGTAGGAACAGCAGTCGAACCTTTGGTGGTTTGGAGTTTATTTTAGGGTTTGTGCAAAGTGTAGAAAAGAATGTACGGTATATATGGAGGATAAGGAAAACCGTGTATTTAGTTAAATAAGGAGAGACCTATAATTGTGGGATCATGATATCTTTTTAATTTCAATGTATATCTTTTATTTTTGATCCTTAGCCGAGTAAATACGGATAAAATAACTTAAATACTGACCATAATTTTCCTTGAGATCAAAGATCAAAAACATCATCTGTACGAAAATTTTATGATAAGACTTTATTGTGTAAAGTCATCTCTAAGCATATATTATTCTAATACTTTGATAATTATGGTATGACGAAGCATATTAAGATTTATTATTCCGTTCTATGATATGACTTATGTTAACATGTGTACGAAAATTTTAATATGGGTCAACATAATGTCGCTTATTATAGAATAAATGTAGGGAACATTTGTTTTGTGAATTTTTCTTATAAGGTAAAGATTTATTAACTTAATTTATTAGGTAGCTTAGGATTTAATTATCTTAGGTTAGGTACAAATAATATGTCTTTGTATAATTTTATATATTCTTAAATAAATAAAAAATGTAGAGGGTATTTTGGTCATTTTGCAAGATTTCAAATTTTGGGTTTTACACATACTATATTATCATTATGTTCAATCATATGTCCCATTTGTTAAGGAAGTATAACAAATGTTTATACTATTGAGTATACTAATTGGTCAACTATTAATGAATGTCTATACTATTGAGTATACATTGCCATTACTCATTGTGCCTTCACAAATATTGCTCGATGAATGATTAGGCTATATGGTAAAACCAGATTCTATGAATTCTTTGATGCATACATGTGAATTTTTTAGGAGTTTTTTTAAAGATAATGCAATTTCTACACATTAAACTTTATACAAACTGTTACAAAAAAATGAAGTCAATTTTTTTCATTAGATGAACCTAATCAGTTATCTGAATCGATGTTTTAGAGATCTCTGCTACTGAATTATATTTGAGCGAATCGTTTTCTGTTCTTGATGGAATTGGGCACACCCGTTGTGCGACCCACGAAGAGCCAGCTGCAACGAATTATTATCCCCAATCACTTCGCGTATGGAAGGTGTGAGACAGATTTGCAGTTTGTAAACATCTGAGAATTGTATTAACTAATCGTACCATTGTTTCTCTAGGTGTTAATGATAAGTTGTAAGTTATTATTTGTTTATATAATATTTTGTCTTATTTAGTAGGGAAACTAATTACAAGATTTGGATTTCTAGGTCCTGTAGTTGTAGAAGTTCAGACCAGGTTTCGTTAGCAGATGCACCTCGAGCAGCAACAGTGGTGCATATAAAGAAGTTAAAAGTAGTCACAGATGTATTTTTTTAGGGAAGGACCATGACATTTAAAATTAACTTCCTGATGTCTCTTCATTATACAAACGTCACAACCACACACCCTACCTCGCAGGTGAAAAGTCAATGGATCAGGATGACGCTGATGACAAAGAAATTAAATATCACTTGGATCCTAAGTGAGTTTTTTTCATGTGTTTCTTATAGACTCTCAATTTTCTGGCCGGTTGACATAATTCCTTGCTTGATATATCCTCTTTCATTTCTATAGATATGCTAATGTTCAAACACAAGAAACACATGTTCGAACTCGCCTCAACTGTATGTAAAATCATCTCTATTGCTCATTCATATAATGTATTAATCTATTTGCTATAGTCATCACACATTTGTTTCAAAATAACAATAAGGCCAAAAGAGAGACTTTATTTGTATATAAATTTTTCTAGGCAGGTTAAAGGTGTATAAGATATTGTAAATAAGCTAAACCAAACACCAATACTGATTTTCAAGTTAAAAATTATAATCATTTCTGGTATTATTTTCATGTTGTAACACATTAAGCCCAAAACATAGATCTTATTTCATGGCTTATGAACTTATTTAAGCTAATCCAAGCAGCCCTCATAGCCCAGACAATAGGCTAAACTAAACACCTGGTGCTTTACAAATACACAAATTTCATGTATGATTAGAAAAGTCGGTGGTTTAACTAATATCAAACTTTTATTCGTAGGTAGTGGAAGTTGTAACAAATCTGGTGCCTGGAGCGATTCAGCTTCTTCTGGAAGTTTTGAACAAGTGGTAACATGCTATAATTTCGGTAACATAACGTATATGACTATAGCACTTTTTAGCTCTATTAGTCACATTCCTGATATCGTGTAGACCAGCCCTTGACCGAACGGATTATGGTATTTTGATTTTTTTTTTTGAAGTACAGAGGGTATGAAACCTGAAAGAGAACCATGCCGCTAGTATTGATACCACCTGATTTAGGTAGCAACAATAGAATTGGAATTTCGGTAAAAAAAAATTCATGCATTTAGTTTATGTCTTATTTTATAGGTAACTTTGGAGCCGTTTCGTTCACATTATTGGTTCTTTGGCAGGTGCATGTTCTGTGTCAGGGTTCTTCGCTGTATATTGTGCTAGGATGGAGGCTGGAGCACCCTTCAAATTATACTCATACTCAGATGTAGATAAGAGCCTGAAAGCAGTCCCAAACACCTTCTAAAGGGCTGTTTGAATCAAGGTTTCTGAAAATTGTATGTTAATGAGATTAGTAAGGTTTCGCGGCGAGTTCTAAACAACCACTGATGGTGAGCAAATTATAGGCCTGGGAGACCTCGGATGCCAGGTAAATGACTTCCTATTTCTGTAACGTGTTCAAGTCATATATATACTGGCAAGATTTGATAAAAAAGATCCCATTTTGCATTGCTGTATCACATATGAGAGAACTGAAAAGATGCCAGTTGGAATAACAGTTTTAAAAAAATCTCGCGTCAAACACATGACCTATAAGTATAGGATAAAATTCAAAAGTGGTCGGACAATTTTTTTTTTAATAAAATGTGTAAAAATTACATGTCAAATATGAATGCAGTAACTTCATCATTATTCCTCTAATCGATCTTTTTTGTGAGAACTTTAGTCACTTATCCTTTAGTTTTACCCGTTTGAACTGTAAAAGACAAAACATAACCCAAAATGCGTTGACATCGCCACCTTTACACTTGCGCTATTTATTTTTATTCATTCGAGTTATAGTGAATTTGTTATCGAAGATGAACCAATAGTAATGATGCCTAATTTTCTATGCACACACGTTATAGGGAATGGGCATACCTGTTGGAAAGAGCATTAGAGCGATTTTGACCCGTTTAGGTATAACTGGATTGATTGAGAAACGAATTGAAGGAGGCTCAGGGTACTCTATTATGATTGTGCCGCATTTGAGATTTTGGTACAGGTTAGTACGAAAATTTGTTGCTCAACCAATTGGCTAAGGGAGTGATAGGAGTTATATATGGATAACGAATTAGTATTTACTCAATTAGGCTACAAGAATTCATGCTAGGATGCCCACACATGTTGTCTGGACTAAAGAATTGGCTTGGTTTACGAATGTCAAATAAACTGTCATACAGTCATACTATATCGGCATATTACATCTGCATGATTGAAACTAAATACAGATTTGTTATAAATGTAGTGTGTGGTAATATACGTGGAATATTAGAAAGAGATGTGCTTGATATCCATCGCAAACCTGTACTCTTTTTTTTTTTTTTTTTTTTTTTTTTTTTTTTTTTTTTACTATATGTTGCCATTCAATGAAAACAAAAAGGTTGCTCATATAAACTCTTGCCCTTTAACCATAAATTGTAGTTCGCAATTTAATAGGCCACACACTTCACTAATCAGCTATGCAACATATTTGTGTAAAAAAGATTAATTGCACAACATGTTGTAATATCATATACAACCGACAAATGTTTATTTTGTTTTAACTATACTTTTTGGAATTTTTCATGATTTTTTTCCCTTCGTATTAGCACTTTATTTTAGCTTCTCATGTTTAATTTTATACATGTGAATTATGCAGGCCTTATTCAAATATATGGCGCGGTTGTCCATTACACCCGGGTAGAATATTAGGGGGAAGGTACTCTCATATTAAAGGGAAAGGCAAATACGCTGCAATTAGGCCACCAAAATGTGTATGATATGCAAAAGCATTATCACATATATACACATACATTTTTCATGTTTGTGCTTTGTTATATTAGATCTTAATTCAGTTTGCTAAGTATTCTTTATGGTGTATAAACAATTCCACTTGAATCCTACAGAAGGATAATGGGGAGGAAAGAACATGAGATTAATAATTATTGTATAACAAATTAGGAATTCTAAATTTTACATTATATTTATCGTGATACGTTCTGTGGAACAATGTTAGAAGTATAAGTAAAAGGGTCAAATGTCGCCCCTCTACTCATAACAAATTTATTTATCAATTTGACCCATTTTAATTTTAGCTGCCTTTTAGTTCAGTGTCTTATTTACCGACCCAGTTGACCTGTTTTATATACAAAGCGTAACACTTTGGCTCACTTTTTACATTCTGTGTGTGTTCTTGATCAATTGTGAACAGGTAGTGGAGTTTTAATTGGATGTTTTGTCGCTTATGGAAAACTACAATTGCTTATAAACTAAAGATGAGATGATGAGAAATAATGGTCTATAAGGAGAGCAGCGGCCAAATTGTTTGCACAACATAGTGACTAATTAAGTTCCTGTGAGGTACTTCCTTTTCTCCTATGCTATTTGATAAAATCATACTCCAGCCGTCCCAAAATAAGTGTCCAGTTTGACTTTTCAGAGTCAAACTGGTTCATCTTTAACCTTAAATATTTTTTGTGTTAAATAATACTTGATGAAAAACTATACCATTGAAAAATACACTTAAAACCCAATCCATTTATATATTTTACATCAAATATTATATAACACCCACACAAATAGTTAAGGTCAAAGTTGAACCAATTTAACTCTAAAAAGTCAAATTGGACACTTATTTTGGGACGGAGGTAGTAGTATTTAGCATTTTTGTATAAACGTAGTCATTTTAAACCTGGACATAAACATGGTTTGTGTGTTGATGATATATATTGCTCTCAACTTTTCAACTTTCATGAACAAATTGTTCTTTAATGAACATTATCTATGAGTTTGAGATTATTTTTTAACGTATCGTGTTTCGATTAGGACCTTTATATGATACAGTTAGTTTACTAATTTATAGTAACCAATAAGTGTGAAATTATATTAGAAAGTGATAGAAATGGAAAAGGCAACGGGTGTTAACTTAACAAAGAAAGGCGCAAAATAGGCCATTGGGATGTATTATTCGTATGACTTGCAAATAGAATTTCAAAATCAAATTTATATGAGCTATTTTTACATGTTTTTGGATATATACAGTATGGGGAGCCATTTCAAAATCAAATTTACTATGTCTGATATGTTCAGCACCTATTTTGACTTTTTGACTTGCAAATATGATGTCTTTATGTATGGTAAAATGGGTGATGTTAGCTCTATACCTAGAATGATTATAAGCCCATCTGACAAGAAGATGCCTTTTCAACTTAATAGGAGACAATTCCCTATTTCCGTTTGTTTTGCCATGACTATAAACAAAAGTTAAGGCCAAACATTGTCTAAGGTTGGGCTATATTTGGAGCAGTCTGTTTTTTCCTACGGACAACTTTATGTAGCCGTCTCAAGAGTAAAAAGCAAGAGAGGTCTGAAAGTGTTGTGTCGTAACAAAGACGGCAACTACTCCAACTCTACAACCAATGTTGTATATAGAGAAGTTCTTCATAGATTATAAACTATATGTAATTCGGTTAATTTCAACGTTAGGTAATGTTTAACGTTATTATTTTCTTGATAATGGCATGATTATTTTATTCATTTTCGTCTCATGGATGTGACTACACGTTCATACATATTTTACTGTTAATTTTATCGTATAATCAAATTTTTAAAGCTAGCCGCCCCATCGGGGCGGGCCTTGAATCTATTTAAGTAATAATTGAATCATTTTTATTATTTTTCTAGAAATATATTTAGTAAAAGAACTTTTAATATATCTTGATTTGACAAAAGTGTAAAAAAAATTCGAGTTGAGATGTAGAAAAAAGTTAAAAGACGCATGTCATTACGGGTTTATTCTTCTTACTTTTGGACTTAATTGAAATAAAAAGGTTAAAATATGCAAGTTATAATTTGGTAATTTAGAAACCTAAATGGGCTTGTTAACAAAAAAATAAAGAAAAAAGGAAAAGAAGAAATCAAAGTTGAAAGTGAGGTCGAAGGAGAGACCTTCCACTCAATTTATAACATGATATCCAGAATGCTAAATTAACGCATCGGTTTTGTAGGATCGTGTTTATGTTGATTATATGATTCGGGAGGTCGGGGATTATGAAAGAATAAATCCATGGTTAGATTTAGAGAGAGAGAGTAGAGTGTGGGAAGTTTCTGGTGAGAGAAAAACACTTTGTGTGTGTGTAATATTATGAAACAACCAACCCTCTTATTTAGATGGAGAAGGGTATATATACAATTGACATGGTGCCACCATGGGCTATGGAGTGGGCTCACAGTGGGTAAAGACCCGACCCAACTCCATGAATACAATGATATCTAAACTAAACTATTAAGCCTACGAGCTAATTAATGCTAATGAATACTAGGGGTGACCGAGTCTTTCATACGAATATTTATATTCCTAACAATCTCCCCCTAAGGGAGGTCACCCCGGAAATTACAATTTGAATTCTAGCATTCAATTACATGAATTTAATTTCCTAGCTCGTAGTCTTTGATTCTTCAAGGTCATTAATCTTTATACTTCAAGCAATGATATTGTGATTAATGTTCCTTTGGCTTGTGTGATCTCTGAGCTTGCTTTGAGATCATCAGCCACAGTAAATCTCCAAATCATCCTTAGTAGTATCGCCTCCATGTGATGTAGTGACCATCGGACCGTCATGCTCACACTTTTCTGGATCATGATATTTAGCATCAGAGTTGCGGAAGCATTGTTATAGGTCATTCTGCTATCATGATTTCTTTGAACGTGAGTGTGAAGTGTGAGCATGAGGTTATGAATTGACATCTCATTGGCCATCAGCTGCAACCGTCGGGAGTTCCTGCAAACAACAGTTAGCAATAAACAAACAAAAGTGTCTTTGTTTACTTTCGTTGAATAGGGTTGCAAGAACCACGGTTCCCCGTTAATCAGTATAAATACTGCCTGTGATCAGGTAGAATTCTGAATCCCTTGACAGGGTTTCGCAGCTGCACTAGCCGACTCAAACCGGAGCGTCTCAAAGTAGACAAAGCACGGAGTGAGTGAACCAGTGAATTATGAATCACTTATTAATGTGACCGTCAATTCATTTCCTGGAACAAGTTTGATTCAAATGCGAATCGCCCCATCGTTTCTTTCCAGTTGTCACAAGTTTGATCCATGAAGGATCTCACATGTCACCCACCAAGAGCTTGTTTGATGTTGGCTCTAGAAGGATTTCCATCTTCATTGTGAATACTTTACGTATCACTCGGATGTTCTGGCAATACCACAAGGATAATGCGTATGACTCTTAATATATGTTTTCTTACTTTTCACGGTGTATGAAACAGCAAGCATATTGGAAATGTGTCCTAATGAGATTTATGGATGATCTCTTGGCTCTAGACTCAATAGTGCATTTTGATTTAGTGATCGGAGGCTGGAGAGGACTGCCACCTTTTCAATATCATCTAACTCGGAGTGAGAGAGACGATAGAAATGTATTGATCTCCATGACAAATGAAACAAGAGTCCTTTGAGGGACCTTGAGTGACTAGGGAGGGTTGAGCAGCGTATCACTGGGTCCATGATACTTGTCTTCAATGTCAGCAATCAACAAAGTGATTCTGACAGCATATGTATTGACCTGGTTTCTGCCTAAAGTGTAAGGAGGGCTTCTTTCTTTTCACCCTTTATCTTTACATTTCTTTTTCATTCTTCAACCCCTTCAGCGCTTACCGAGACTTCATCACTAGTACCTTGTTGGGTTTGTTCCAGTACTAGCTCCATCTCAGTCGGTACTCTTCCCTTATTTTCACTTTTCTCCTTTTTTAATCGTTCCTAAGGACTTCTATTCTAACTAGAGGATTGTCCCTGGGAAGATCCCTCCGGTTCTTGCTGGATCATGGGAACTGATACCTAACCTTACCATCCTTATAACTCTAGTACATTAAATAAGATGGTCGGTCTTTGGTATTCTTCCACAATTGTCATCCTAAATCATTTGCTCCCCCTCAATATGTGCATTGATATACGAAAGAGTTTAGCACATATGGGAGAGCCTACACTTGAGTCCAAAAGATCACATTTTTTATCATATTTTCATATTTAAATCACATTCTCTCCCCCGATCAAAAATTTCAAACCTTTTGAGATTTGGGATCTCAATTGATTTAAATAAGTTAGAAATTTTGGGAGACAATGTGGTCTGATTCAATGTATTCTGATAATGGAACATTATTATGCTCCCCCTCAATCAATGAGGGAGAATGTTAGTGTCATGTATGATAAGTTTGAAAGATATTTGAATGAAACTCATACACTGACACATAACAACAAATTTTATTCACTTGCTTATTATGTACAAAGTGGCGTGTTTTGATGATATAAAATTTTGAAATCACTCTCCCCCTCAATCAATGACCCGTTTTCTATTTAAAGAGCTGTAGTCATTGATTGAGTGACAAATTTTATGAAAAACTTCAAGTCTGATTGATTTCCAAAAAAAATTCATGGTACCACCAAGTTTAGCACAAATACTTTCCTGAAGAATCATAGATGGAAAAGTAATTGCGATGTAAAGAAGACTTCTCTTCTTATAAGAGAAATGATGCATTTAAACGTACATCAAATCGAAGAAACATGGAAATAAAGTAATCCATGCCCGGGTGAACTTCACCCAGTGGGAGGAACAGCCATCTTTTTGGCGACGTGCTTTCCCCATAATGAAGAACATGTTACAGTCTGAAGTAACTGCAAGCCATATAGGCATGTTTTGAAAAACTTTTTGAACTTCTGTTCGAACTTCATTTAAAGGCCCGTGTCATTATTGAATGACATTTCTAGGACCGTAAATGTTATCGATACCAGAAGATGCCTTTTCAACTTAATATGATACAATTCCCTATTTCCGTTTGTTTTGCCATGACTATAAACAAAAGTTAAGGCCAAACATTGTCTAAGGTTGGGCTATATTTGGAGCAGTCTGTTTTTTCCCACGGACAACTTTATGTAGTCGTCTCAAGAGTAAAAAGCAAGAGAGGTCTGAAAGTGTTGTGTCGTGACAAAGACGGCAACTACTCTAACTCTACAACCAACGTTGTATATAGAGAAGTTCTTCATAGATTATAAACTATATGTAATTCGGTTAATTTCAACGTTAGGTAATGTTTAACGTTATTATTTTCTTGAGAATGGCATGTTTATTTTATTCATTTTCGTCTCATGGATGTGACTACACGTTTATACATATTTTACTTTCAATTTTATCGTATAATCAAAATTTTAAAGCTAGCCGCCCCATCGGGGCGGGCCTTGAATCTATTTAAGTAATAATTGACTCATTTCTATTATTTTTCTAGAAATATATTTAGTAAAAGAACTTTTAATATATCTTGATTTGACAAAAGTTTATAAAAAATTCGAGTTGAGATGTAGAAAAAAGTTAAAAGACGCATGTCATTACGGGTTTATTCTTCTTACTTTTGGATTTAATTGAAATAAAAAGGTTAAAATATGCAAGTTATAATTTGGTAATTTAGAAGCCTAAATGGGCTTGTTAACAAAAAAAGAAAGAAAAAAGGAAAAGAAGAAATCAAAGTTGAAAGTGGGGTCGAAGGAGAGACCTTCCACTCAAATTATAACATGATATCCAGAATGCTAAATTAACACATCGGTTTTGTAGGATCGTGTTTATGTTGATTATATGATTCGGTAGGTCGGGGATTATGGAAGAATAAATCCATGGTTAGATATATAGAGAGAGAGTAGAGTGTGGGAAGTTTCTAGTGAGAGAAAAAACTTTGTGTGTGTAATATTATGAAAGAACCAACCCTCTTATTTAGATGGAGAAGGGTATATATACAATTGACATGGTGCCACCATGGGCTATGGAGTGGGCTCACAGGGGGTAAAGACCCGACCCAACTCCATGAATACAACGATATCTAAACTAAACTATTAAGCCTACGAGCTAATTAATGCTAATGAATACTCGGGGTGACCGAGTCTTTCTTACGAATATTTATATTCCTAACAATCTCCCCCTAAGGGAGGTCACCCTGGAAATTACAATTTGAATTCTAGCATTCAATTACATGAATTTAATTTCCTAGCTCGTAGTCTTTGATTCTTCAAGGACTTTAATCTTTATACTTCAAGCAATGATATTGTGATTAATGTTCCTTTGGCTTGTGTGATCTCTGAGATTGCTTTGAGATCATCAGCCACTATAAATCTCCAAATCATCCTTAGTAGTATCGCCTCCATGTGACGTAGTGACCATCGGAGCGTCATGCTCACACTTTTCTGGATCATGATATTTAGCATCAGAGTTGCGGAAGCATTGTTATAGGTCATTCTGCTATCATGATTTCTTTGAACGTGAGTGTGAAGTGTGAGCATGAGGTTATGAATTGACATCTCATTGGCCATCAGCTGCAACCGTCGGGAGTTCCTGCAAACAACAGTTAGCAATAAACAAACGAAAGTGTCTTTGTTCACTTTCGTTGAATAGGGTTGCAAGAACCACGGTTCCCCGTTGATCAGTATAAATACTGCCTGTGATCAGGTAGAATTCCGAAGAATCTCCTTGACAGGGTTTCGCAGCTGCACTAGCCGTTCTCAAACCGGAGCGTCTCAAAGTAGACAAAGCACGGAGTGAGTGAACCAGTGAATTATGAATCACTGATTAATGTGACCGTCAATTCATTTCCTGGAACAAGTTTGATTCAAATGCAAATCGCCCCATCGTTTCTTTCCAGTTGTCACAAGTTTGATCCATGAAGGATCTCACATGTCACCCACCAAGAGCTTGTTTGATGTTGGCTCTAGAAGGATTTCCATCTTCATTGTGAATACTTTACGTATCACTCGGATGTTCTGGCAATACCACAAGGATAATGCGTAGGACTCTTAATATATGTTTTCTTACTTTTCACGGTGTATGAAACAGCAAGCATATTGGAAATGTGTCCTAATGAGATTTATGGATGATCTCTTGGCTCTAGACTCAATAGTGCGTTTTGATTTAGTGATTGGAGGCTGGAGAGGACTGCCACCTTTTCAATATCATCTAACTCGGAGTGAGAGAGACGAAAGAAATGTATTGATCTCCGTGACAAATGAAACAAGAGTCCTTTCAGGGACCTTGAGTGACTAGGGAGGGTTGAGCAGCGTATCACTGGGTCCATGATACTTGTCTTCAATGTGAGCAATCAACAAAGTGATTCTGACAGCATATGTATTGACCCGGTTTCTGCCTAGAGTGTAAGGAGGGCTTCTTTGTTTTCACCCTTTATCTTTACATTTCTTTTTCATTCTTCAACCCCTTCAGCGCTTACCGAGACTTCATCATTAGTACCTTGTTGGGTTTGTTCCAGTACTAGCTCCATCTCAGTCGGCACTCTTCCCTTATTTTCACTTTTCTCCTTTTTTAATCGTTCCTAAGGACTTCTATTCTAACTAGAGGATTGTCCCTGGGAAGATCCCTCCGGTTCTGGCTGGATCATGGGAACTGATACCTAACCTTACCATCCTTATAACTCCAGTACATTAAATAAGATGGTCGGTCTTTGGTATTCTTCCACAATTGTCATCCTAAATCATTTGCTCCCCCTCAATATGTGCATTGATATACGAAAGAGTTTAGCACATATGGGAGAGCCTACACTTGGGTCCAAAAGATCACATTTTTTATCATATTTTCATATTTAAATCACATTCTCTCCCCCGATCAAAAATTTCAAACCTTTTGAGATTTGGGATCTCAATTGATTTAAATAAGTTAGAAATTTTAGGAGACAATGTGTTCTGATTCAATGTATTCTGATAATGGAACATTATTATGCTCCCCCTCAATCAATGAGGGAGAATGTTAGTGTCATGTATGATAAGTTTGAAAGATATTTGAATGAAACTCATACACTGACACATAACAACAAATTTTATTCACTTGCTTATTATGTACAAAGTGGCGTGTTTTGATGATATAAAATTTTGAAATCACTCTCCCCCTCAATCAATGACCCGTTTTCTATTTAAAGAGCTGTAGTCATTGATTGAGTGACAAATTTTATGAAAAACTTCAAGTCTGATTGATTTCCAAAAAAAATTCATAGTACCACCAAGTTTAGAACAAATACTTTCCTGAAGAATCATAGATGGAAAAGTAATTGCGATGTAAAGAAGACTTCTCTTCTTATACGAGAAATGATGCATTGAAACGTACATCAAATCGATGAATCATGGATATAAAGTAATCCATGCCCGGGTGAACTTCACCCAGTGGGAGGAACAGCCATCTTTTTGGCGACGTGCTTTCCCCATAATGAAGAACAGGTTACAGTCTGAAGTAACTGCAAGCCACATAGGCATGTTTTGAAAAACTTTTTGAACTTCTGTTCGAACTTCATTTAAAGACCCGTGTCATTATTGAATGACATTTCTAGGACCGTAAATGTTATCGATACCAGAAGACATGCCTTGGAAAAAACTATTTTTGGTATTTTCTATTTTTATGGTTTTTATTGGTTTTATAATTTTCTATTTTCTTCTTATAAAAGTTTTACGAGATTGGAAAAAAAAATTGTGTTTTTATGATTTTATATAATTACAAAGGATACGTGAAGAATTACCGCCTTAATTCTTCCTTAGATGGATAAGAGTTCAATCAGATCGTTTTTCACCGAATGGTATCGAATTTCCATGTGCATCAAAGTAGCACCATATGGCATGAGTTTGTAGTTGACTTCTTGTCGAAACAGGTCGAGAAGGATTGTCAATCACATTCTCCAATGGATGAGCCTTTGACCACTTGCTGATATAATCAAACGATTGATTGAGCTAATGAGAATTTGATCGAATGACCCTTTGTGAAGATGATTCTCCAGAACTCGGGTCTGGAGTAAGATTATGGAGGAGGGGTTCATTATTGATCTCAGGAATTAGAATTCCTTGAATTTGTTCTTCAACACCTTGATGAATGACTAAATATATAGTTTTATGAGTTTTTGGAGAAGTACTAACAGATGGTACATCTTGAACCATTGTGCTTGATGAAGGAGTACTGGTTGTATCAGCAGATATATGTGCATCAGGGGAGCATAGGAGATACAACACATGAACGAGCTGAAAGTATTCTTCAAACCAATGGTTGAAACATTATATCTTAGTTCTTTATAGACGGTGGAACACATGATGCAGCAGTTCTGAGAGTGGGCTTCAAGCTTCATTACATCATTCAGCTTCCTGACTCTTCTCAGCTGCCATCACTTTACTTGCTTAAGAACAATGTCAGCAAATCTAATTAGGGATTAAATCTTGCTTTTCACTCTCACCTAATTAGTGCTCTCCCCCAAACTGACAACCTTTCTGATGAATGCCCTGAATATGAAGAAGTCTTTTGATAGTTAATTGCATGTCGTCTTTAGTCTTCTAACACGCAGCGGAAAATGTAGAACAGACTGTAGACTCGACCTTCTTCAAGATTGTCCATTTGGGGAATAGAATATCAACATCTTTCTCTCACCAAATGCATTCCAGTTATTTTACATATAACAAATTAGCCCGTGACGTACACATGAAATGATAATACCAAAGTAACAAGTTGAAACACTGATCACTTTAATTTGTTTCATAAGACATTAAGCCCGATCATGTGAACTTGTTGTGCGTCCTTGGTGTACACATTTCTCTCCCCTGATGGTTACGATTAATCAGAATCAGCATAATGATGTGTACATGAAGCATTAACTGGAAGCACTTTATCACTGATTATATCAGCCCGTGAGAAGATGTCGATAAACATCAGGAGTCATCAAATTAAGTGCGGGTCCTGAACTGATTTGTGCAGGAGCCGTATGACCATTTAAAGAAAACAGTCAACATGTAGTATATTCACCCTTCTCCCCCTCAAAAATTGCATATGAGGTTGCCATTTTTGATTGAATAAGTAAATAACGATGACTACAGAACGTTGATTCACTTGATGTCTGAATGAGCATGGGAAAAGCATGAAGCTTGTTGATGAGAATGGTCATAAACAAGAAGATTTATCTTCTTCCAAAGATAAAGCGCACTTAAGCGTACACCTTTCCTTTCTTTGAGGAACGGGGCCTGAAGTGTTGTCTGCAGACGCCATTATGTTGACATTGAGGCCCGAGGCTTGAACTGATGTGTTCAAACGTCATCTCTCTCTTTTCTACTTCTCTCAGCTAACTCGTTACCAACCCCATTATCATTCAGTTGGATCTTTGTCGTGACTACTGATGGAGAAAACCCAATATGATGAACTTGAGACTGAAGTAACATAACCCGAACTTGTGACTTAAACTTGCACTAATGTGTGACTAAGAGTGGTGTAGAGAGTTCGTGCAACTTCGAATCCCTAAGTACTCTATACTCTTCAACCAACCAACCATCAAGTATAAGACGTACATCACCTCTTGGATATCCACAACTTCGTGTGACACTGAGCACTACAACGTGACTCCTTAAAGTGATAGTTATTTTGTGGTGATAGAGAGGAAGAATCACAAAAATAACTAGATATCCAAGTCTTCGTCATTGTAAAGGTTAAACGCTCGAACAAGGATCTCGAAGAATCTTCATCCAACCAACCCCGATATATTCAGATACTAAGTACACACACCCGTGAAATTTCACTTCAACCTCAAATAGATAATAGTGAATTAACGCCGTAGTCACATCTTGTGGTTTAAATGCCCAGATCTAGCCCTTTTTTATGTTTTAAATGAACTTTGATAATGGTTTTATCCCGATCGTTGTCAAAAGCGCATAACCCTGTAAAACTTTCTTATGACCAAAATGCCATGAAGTATATCAAAAATCATCCAATACATGAAGTACACACTTTATCCCTTCTTCGAAGTTGAAACCGTAGCACCAGAATCAATTAAGATCCGGAAATGCACTTTTCTTTCTCCAGGATAGTTCCATCATCACGGGATTTTACAAATCTATGATTTAAACCGAGAAATAGATTCTTTCGCGGGATTTTACAAAACCAAGAAGAAACCGTGAGACAATAACAAATTGAATGTGTTATGAAAAATTTGGTTTTGGTGAATATCTGTTTGGGGTAACATGCAAGAGATCAGCAACAATTCTTCTCCCATATGTAGAATACTTCACAAACCATACTAAGTAAAGTAGTATAAACTACTTCCCCCTGGAAGTTGATCTTATAACATCAAAGTACACCTTTCTCCCGAAGCATCATTGACGTGTACGGCCATATACACGAGAAGTTCTTGTCTTAAGCAAACATCTTGAAAAATCATGAATGACATTGAAGATTCTTGAAAGATTTTGCTTAGACTGTGAAGTATCATTGACGTTCTGTAGCGTCAAATATCCCATGAGAATTGTTGTTCACATCTCAACCTTTAAACCCTTTGGCTAACTTACCAACCTCGTATTGTATCGGCTATTGCTGTGACCACTTGGTAAAGTAAACCCGATATAACAAACTTGAAAATGAAGTAGAATTCCCCAAATTTGTTACTTAAGCTAGCACTGTTGTTGATTGAAGAACGATGCAGAAGAAAACTTCTAAGTACCCTATACACTCAACTAAGAGCCAAAGTAAGTACAACACCTCTTGAGACTATCCACATCTGCATCTGCGTGTGACACTGAGCACTACAATGTGACTCCTTGAAGTGATAGCTATAACCCGTGAGTACTACAATGTAACTCCTTACAACGGGTATAACTAGATAATCCAAGTCCCAATCATAAACTTTATAAGTTCAAGAAAGTCATCAATCGATAGACGAAGTCTCGATGATGAAATAAGCATACGCCTTCGTGAAATCCACTTCAATCTCAAATAAGGGATACCAGATAAACTCCGTGATCATCTCGTGCAGTTAAATACCCAAAAATTAGCCTTTTGATGGTTTAAACGAATCTTGACAATGTATCACCGTGAAAATTTGCACAACCAAAATACTACTCTTTATCCCCAAGAACTTTACCAAAAATTAACATACCATGTATAAAAAAAATACATTTTGATGATACTAAATAACTATTCAGCCCAATGTATGCTATTTTTCAGATCCAACAACCAATTAATCACAGCCCAAAACAATATGTTTGTTATAACTTGTCAGCCCAAAATAAAAATAGGATCCAATCCAATAATTGTTTAAAGTCCGGCTAAGTCCAACATCCAGAATAGGCTCGGTAAAAAACAACCCATACATACCCTAATCACGCGGGTATAAATTCACTCTATCCCTAATTTGTTGTCATTTGATAACCCTAATTCATATCTTATCCGCCCATATCCACCAACAAACTCTAATCTCATAATCATATTATTATCCGCCCCTCTCATCTTTGTTTTGTAAAAAACGCAGCAACCCAAACCCTAATCACATAAAAGTCCACCCCCATCACCTCTTCTACTCGAATACAGTCACCATCTCATCTCACACAACTCAAAAACATAACCACCAAAAAGATTTAATCTTTCTTGGTTTATCAGATAATCAAACACCACAAACACAATCCTTTCATCAATTAACATCTACACTCAAACACAACCACACGAGAACCTTTCTTGTATTTTGTTACACTATGAACCGAACCTTTTTGGTTTTTTTTTTCTGCAACAGATCGAGACACTTGTGGCTATTTGTGAAAGATTGATACTCGGCATCAAGATCTGAAATAGGGTCTCAGGTAGGTGATGAATGAGCTTCTTCGGATTTTGTTTTTGTTTTTGTTCGTTGGTATTTCTCATTTTGTGTCCAAACCGAATGAAAGATTTGAATGAAACGATTTGTTTTGTTCATTTCTTTAAAGTATTCAGATATTAAATGAATAAGCCAAGCTTCTCATAAAAGATCTATGATGATTTTTTGTTTCGTGGTTTGACCTTATAAAGGTCTTGTTATAATCTTGAATAGCCCGAAACAAGAACTGAGATCCGATAATGATTTGTGTGTTCATGTTTGAGCCTGAACGAATCAAGAAAAAGAAATAACATATTTGTTATATTCTTTATCTTACTAGTTTCGGATATTTAAAGTGAAGCATAAGCTTCAAATTAAATCTATGAGGATGAATTTCTTTCGATAGTGTGACCTTTAAGGTCTGTTATCTCTGTTATAGTCTCGTGAGAAAAAATCTAAGATTCTTAAATGTTATCCTTTTGGTTCGAGTCTTGTTGATTTGGGGAGTGATGGTGAGATTTAGGATAGATATTGGATTAGCTAGTGGTTGTGATTGTAGATAGATATTGGTTGTGGTGACTTTGTGTCCTGTTTGTGTTTAGTGACTGGTGATGTATCAAACTGAAGTCATAGTGTTTTGGTATTAAGGTTGTGGTTGCAAGTCTTCATCTTCATCTTATATCTTCTTCTTGAACAAATCGCAAGATTTGTTCCCAAAACAAACCGCAACAAGTATGAGACAAACAGCAACGAGACAAAGTATACAAACCGCAACTTTTCTTGAGATTTGGACAGCATAACGTTGCCTTTTTGCTTTGAATAAAATCTTCAAGTGGCAAAACGCAATGTCAAAACGCAAGGCTGGTCATCAAAACGCAACTTCAAACCGCAGTTGACCAGTCACTTTCGTACTTTCCATAAAAACCAGATCTGGGTTTTCTCTTTCATCAAACCGCAGCCAAGAACATCCCTTTTCGACACAAACCGCAACCAAGAATCTTACTTCAATCTTCTAAGAAAAAAACTACCAAATAAACAAGTCGAACAAACAGTTTATACACGATTCGAACAAATAGTTTAAAACAGCTTTAAAAACATGTGTAAAATAGCTTCACAAACATGATTCGAACAAACAGTTTATACGCGTAAAAAAAATCCAAACCACAAAATCAACACAACTAACAACCTGTCTCTGGTACCAATTGTAGGATCGTGTTTATGTTGATTATATGATTCGGGAGGTCGGGGATTATGGAAGAACAAATCCATGGTTAGATTTAGAGAGAGAGAGTAGAGTGTGGGAAGTTTCTAGTGAGAGAAAAACACTTTGTGTGTGTGTAATATTATGAAATAACCAACCCTCTCCATCTAGATGGAGAACGGTATATATATACAATTGACATGGTGCCACCATGGGCTATGGAGTGGGCTTACAGTGGGTAAAGACCCGGCCCAACTCCATGAATACAACGATATCTAAACTAAACTATTAATCCTACGAGCTAATTAATGCTAATGAATACTCGGGGTGACCGAGTCTTTCATATGAATATTTATATTCCTAACAGGTTTTCTTTCCTTTTTAAACATTTCATCTTTAATAGTAGTAATTTAATCAACATTTTCAAAATGTTAATTATAGAATGTGTAGAAACAAGGCCAATGATTATGTAGCCTCATTGGTGATTCTATCAAGCTCTAGCTCTAAGCCTAAGATTATGAGGTCAGTTATTATCAAACAACTACTGGATATTATTTATCCATTACTTAATTAGAACTAGTTGGATGACGATAAATGTAGTTAATAAATTGCTAACCCAACTTTCCTCGCAACTCTTTACCCGCTTAGTGAATTCATTTCACAATACTCTGAATGTATATGTGAGTTGGAGTATGCTCGTATCATAATAAATAATCATATGACTGGACATATGTGAGCCTATGGGGCCACACACTTATACACAGAGACATCATTTTATAGATTGTATTTATCGTATTTACAATATATAAATGACTAGGTAACTCAGGATCTATAACGGGCCATTAAATACTAAGTTAGACTTAGCGTTTTTGGAGTGGACCAATAATGGGAAAGCCCATTATATGGCCGGCCTAAGGGGAGGGCATGGAAGGGATTATGGAGCTTTTCCTAGGTGCTAAGTGTAACATGTAAATGATAAGATCAATCACATTTAATCATATCAATTACACATTATTACTTACCACATTATATGAGAAAATCTCTCCACCTCTCCCTCTCATCCTCACGGCAAACATAACCCCCCCCCCCCAGGGTTATTGCTTCTTCATCCCTTTCTTGCATATTCTATTGTAGGTGTTGCAAGGATCGTGGTTACAAGGTCAAGACTAGCATCAAATTGGCGATCAAGGATGTGTAGTGTGTTTCTCACATAGAAGGGATCGACCTTATTGATCTCTTAGGGTTTCTCATTCCATCTTGTGGGTATTGGTGCGTTGGTGAATCCGTGATCACTCTACAAAAGTATAAATTGTTATATTTATTTATTTGATTGATCATATGGCTCTATGGATATGTCTCTAGGTGATGTTTCCGCTACGTTTATTTAGTTTAATATGTTTTTTATATTCAACATCACCTATAGTGGTATCACGAGCCATCATATGTGCCATATGATTATCGGGTATGCATAAAAATGGCTAAAACGGGTGTTTTTTTGATAATTTATGAAACCACAATTAAAACAGCCCCTTGGGCTCCATTTTCTCACAAATGGTCGACCCTTAAGAGGTCTTAATATCTGGGATTTTTGACCTCATAGCCATTTGTTATGCATATGTTAACTGGTATACATGTTAGGTACGCGTAAAGTGGCCTAAAATGCACTATTTTGATCGATTTATGAAACGATTTCAAATCAGCCCCTATGGCTTAATTTTATGTGGTAAAATGATAATTAGAAGGTCCTAATATCAGTGGGTTTTGAACCTAAGGCCATTTGACACGAGTACCAAACGGGGTTTTTAATTCTTGTTAATTAATTTCTTCGTTTCGTTGGCTAAATATTTAATTCTTGTTATTAATTTTTGTATACATGGAAAATACATGCATGTTTGTCTATGGATTTAGCCAACACCTTGTTTTGTTCATAATATTATTGTATTATTATGTGTATATGCAAAGCCGATGAAAACCTAGACCACTTGTGCCATGTGTTGTTGTGATTTGTCGTTAATTTCTTGTTTTTGGGTTTGCCATTGTTTCAGCTCTTATGTAATGAACTTCATTTTGATTTTTGCCATTGTTTGGGAATTTTTACAGTAGATAGGAAGTAGATTAGTTGTATTTTACTTCATATATAATGTATTCGAAGTTTGGAATGGAATAGCAAAAGAGTGAAAGCTATGATGCACGGGGACGCCGGATTGGGTGGAGTACCCGCTCCTGAAGCGCCTTGGGGACGGAAACGCCATGGGGACGCCATGGAAACATTTCTGAGAAGCTTCCATGATGGGGGACGTTTCATATGAAGTTTCCGATACGTTTCCCTTTATTTTTAGGGCTTAAATTGTATGTATTCGGCCCATTAAAAAAACCCTTTCAAATTCTGCACTATTATATATGATCGGCCTATTCATTCATCATCATCATCGACGATCAATTCCCTATTTCCCTCTTTCTCCTGATCAATTCATCATCATCATCGATCATACATCAGTAGAACTAGCTATAATGGCTTCTCAAGAAACACAAGGATCATCATCAACTACATCAGTAGAAGAACCTCCATTGTGGGAGCATGTGACTAAAATCGAAAAGCAAGGTGCAGGGGAAACTTGGAAATTTAAGTGCAACTATTGCAATGATATCAGAAAATGATCTTATTCAAGGGTTTAAGCACATTTGCTTGGTATAAAAGGTAATCTTTGTAGTGTTTTATGTGTAACCTTGCTTTGTATAAGCTATGATGCTATATAGGTAGTAATATATAATACTTGAGAGCAGTGTGCTCTGAAAGCTGCATATAAAAGAAACATTATAGGGAAAGAGGAAAAGAGGGACCACCGTAGTAGCTAATATAGGTAGTAATAAAAGAAACATTATAGGTAGTAATATAGGTAGTAATATATAATACTTGAGGTAGTAATTATTAATTGGGGGACCACCGTAGTAACTAATCTGATGGGGAAATAGGGAAAGAGGGACCATTGTACTATTCAATATGCATATTGAATTTGACAGCAACAGTTTTTTGTTAATATAGGTAGTAGGTACTGAATTTATTAAGTGTAAGTGCTTTCTTGTAAGTGCTATTTGTTTATTAAGTGTTTTGTTAATATAGGTACTGGGAATAGTATTTGCAAGAAAGCAACAGCAGGTGACAAAGTTATGATGAAACACCAAGAAGATGTGTATGAAGAGCAGAAAGCCGCGTCAAAAGTGAAAGAAGTTGGGTTGCCATGTGAAGCAGGTGTTGGATTTAAGAAAAGAAAAGGTGTTTCAACACCTATTGAAAGAGCTTTTGGTGTTGAAATTAGGGACCAACTGGATCAAGAAATAGCAAGGATGTTTTATACCGGAGGTTTACCTTTTAATCTTGCAAGAAATCCACACTATATCAGGGCTTTTTAGTTTGTTGCTGCCAACAAAATTGATGGTTATGTACCTCCCGGTTATAATAAGCTCAAAACAACCTTACTACAAAAAGAAAAAGAAAATGTTCAAAAGCTGTTGGAACCAATTAGGTTTACATGGAAAGAAAAAGGTGTGACTATTGTGAGTGATGGTTGGAGTGATCCTACAAGAAAGCCTCTAATCAATTTCATGGCTACCTCAGGTAATGGTCCTTTGTTTCTAAAGGCAGTGAATTGTTTTGGGGAAGTAAAAGATAGATTTTTTATTTCTGATTTGATGAAAGAAGTCATCAATGAAATTGGTCATCAAAATGTTGTGCAAATCATTACTGACAATGCAGCAAATTGTAAGGCGGCTGGAGAGATTATAGAGAGTCAGTTTCCTCACATCTATTGGACACCATGTGTTTTGTTCATATGCTTAATCTTGCTTTGAAGAACATTTATTCACCAAGAAATGTGGAAACAAATGAAACAGCATATGAAGAGTGCAAATGGATAAGAGAAGTTCACGAAGATGCGCTTGCAATAAAAAATTTCATCATGAACCATAACATGAGACTCTCGATTTTCACCAAGTTTACTCCTCTTAGACTGCTTTCGGTTGCCGATACTCGCTTTGCCTCCATCATTGTGATGCTTAAGAGATTGAAACTTATCAAAAGGGGTCTTCAAGCTATGGTCATAAGCGAAGAATGGTCTTCTTATAGAGAAGATGACACTGTGAAAGCAAACTTTGTTAAAGATAAGATTGTGGATGATGAATGGTGGGAAAAAGTTTCATATATTCTTAGTTTCACTGGACCTATATATGATATGATTAGAGTTTGTGACACCGACAAGCCATGTTTACACTTGGTGTATGAGATGTGGGATTCGATGATTGAGAAAGTGAAGATTGAGATCTACAAGAAAGAAAAACGTCCGACATCTTTAAGAAGTCTCTTTTATGATGTTGTGCATAATATTTTAGAGGCTCGATGGTCGAAGAATAACACTCCCCTACATTGTTTAGCTCACTCTTTAAATCCAAGGTATATGATTTTATACTATCTACTTGATTTCTATTATGTACTTATGTTTTTACTTTTGAATGTTGTAGATATTATAGTGATGCATGGTTACTTGAGGATTCTACAAGAATTGCTCCACATAGGGATGGAGAAATTTCACAAGAAAGGGGGAAATGTTTTCGAAGGTTGTTTCCTAATGATGATGAGCATAGCAAAGTCCTTGATGAGTATGCAATGTTTTCAATGAAGAGTGGTCCTTTTGTGGATTTAACAAGCATTTCACATATGGCTAATATGGAACCCAAGAACTGGTGGGTTAACTTTGGTGCTCAAACTCCTTTTCTCCAGACTTTGGCTTTTAGATTACTTGGACAACCTAGTTCTTCTTCTTGTGCTGAGCGTAATTGGAGTACGTATGCATTTATTTACTCGCTTAGGAGGAATCGGTTGAATACTAGTCGTGCTCAAGACTTGGTTTATATCCACAATAATCTTCGATTTTTGTCATGGAATCCAAATGGTGATGTAAAGATGTGGGATGTGGGTGGAGATGCTTTTGATTCTATGGAAGATGTAGGGTTTTTAGAGGTTGCTGATCTCTCGTTAGATGAACCAGATTTTGAAAACGGTTTGATTATTGATAATTAATTACTTTGAAAGATGTAGTTTTTTTTGGAATTTACACTTTAGCTCAATAGTATTTTGACATTTGTTTAATATATTTTTATTTTTTTTATATTTTTTATTGCCGTCCCTGTACCGTCCCCGTATCTAGGATTTTTGAGTTTTTTCGTTCCTCGTACCCGTATCGTCCCCGTACCCCGGTCCCGTACCCGTCCTAGTGCAACCTAGAGTGAAAGACATAAAAGCGAAGAATGGCTGCTGGAACATGCTGCAGTAAAACGTAGTTGCTAGACGATTGGTAAGGAGTTATGGGCTGAAATTTTTTGTGCAGGTACACAAGACATGGTCCTACAACTTTACAATTTGGACCTAAGAGTGGGGAAGATTCCTTCCAGGCATTTTGGGCCTCCCAATACAAAAATTCTGGGCTGACAGAATCACTATTTCATGTGCATAATGGGCCTCTACTTGCTCTTGATTGTCTTGGAGCAAGTAGAGCCCACCGTGTGGTTGTGTAACTTGTCCCTAGTTGACCCTTGGTTCTCGTGATGGCTCACGAGACCGAGCATAGGATTTTCATCGGTTAAGGCTTTGCATATTGCGGTTGTGTGTTTGTTTATTTGCTTTTATATATGCTATGATTGTATGTAAAATGCAAATTGTTTACTAAAAAATTGAAACGAAACACAAACCATTTTTTTTTAAACTAAGTCTTATGATTTAGGTTAACTAAGTTTAAATATGAATTTGAAACTTAAAATCATTGTTTTCTAAATAACACTTAAACTTGTTATGCTTGTTATTTATTTTATGTATTGTCCAAAACTTATTTATAATCCACTTAGGATTAATATTAGTCTTGAAAATGGACAACTCGACACACATAAATTAAAACAATTATTAGACTTAAGTTAAGAAAAGTTTTTAACTTGTGCTACAAAGAATGAATGCATGCTTCTTTCGTACACTTTTTTGATTTACATCAAATATTTTACCCGTCACAAATTTAAGTCATGCCGTCCAATCGTTTGAGAACACTTGCAATTACCTTTTGCCTATGTGTGGGACCTAGGTTGAATTGTAACCCAAGGTGACTATTCTCTATGCGTGGGACCTAGATATATTCTCACACATTCTCAAATTGGATGACTTAATCAAGTTAAGTGGTAAGACCTTAACCCGAGGCAAAGATGGGACTAAACATGCCAGCTTGACACTAGTTACTTGTTCAATAGTGCCATGAGTCCCATAAAGTTCTAAGGGTTGCACTTGTAATGCAATTGGTCGACGTTACCTACCTATTGAATCCACCATTGCTAGCAGATCAACTGATGTGATGGTGGAACCTCAATGAGGATCTTAGCCTTTTCGTAAAATTAATTGTTTTAATATGGTAAACTTGGGTAGTTAATTTTTAAAAGGATTAATTATTGAAAACTACTAAATTTTGAACTTTGTTTATTTTGGAGATGACAACTCCTAATCAAACCATCAACAACTCGTCAATCAGATCAATTCTCGAGAAAGAGAAATTGAATGGTAACAACTTTTTGGACAGGTATCGCAACCTGAGGATCGTCCTCAAGGATGAACAAAAGTTTTACCATCTGGAAGAAGCTTTACCTGAAGCACCTCCTGCTAATGCCACTGTTTCTGTTCGTAACGCCTACACTCTTAAGGTTAATGAGCAACAATAAGTGGCTTGTCTCATGCTAGCAAGCATGATCCCTGAGCTCCAAAAGAACTTAGAGGACCTTGCAGCATTTGACATGCTGAAAGAACTGAAAACCATGTTTGAGCAGCAAGCTGAACAAGAATTGTTTGACACTGTCAAAGCTTTTCATGCTTGCAAGCAGGAGGAGGGCCAAACGGTCAGTAGCTACGTCATGAAAATGAAAGGATATCTGGACCAGATGGAGCTTCTGGGATATCCCATGCCTCAAATCCTTGGAGTGAGCTTGATTTTTACCTCACTGTCGAAGGATTATGATCAATTTGTGCAGAACTACAACATGCAAAGCTGGGGGAAGACCATTGCCGAACTTCACAACATGCTTAAACTTGCAGAAAAAGGCATACCCAAGAAGGCTCCAGTTGTCCTAGCTATCAAGCAAGGCAGAATCCAGAAAAAGAACAAGGTGAAACCGTTGGCACATGGCAAGGGACAAGGAAAAGGCAAGGGTAAGCGTGCTTACGCCCCCAAACCAAAAGTCCCCCACCTGCCAAGAAGGAGCACCCGGCTAAGGACACCCCCTGCCACCACTGTGGAGTGAAGGGGCACTGGAGACGGAACTGTCCGGTCTACCTAGAAGAGTTAAAGAAGAACAAAGCTAGCGGCGCTAGCACATCAGGTATCTTCACTATAGAACTCTATACTTTTCCTAACAAATCCTGGGTATATGATACAGGTTGTGGTACTCACATTTGTAATAATGTGCAGGGTCTTAAAGGAAGCAGGAAGTTGAAACAAGGAGCTTTGAATCTGTACGTTGGTAATGGCAATCGTGCAGCTGTCGAAGCGATAGGGAGCTTTGATCTCATCCTCCCTAATGGACTAGTTATTCTTTTGAATAATTGCCATTTTGCACCTACTATTACTAGAGGTGTTGTTTCACTTTCGCGTTTGAAAGCTGATGGTTACATTCATACTTTTACGGATTTTGGCATTTCAGTTTCTAAGGATAATGTTTTTTATTTTAATGCTATTCCTCGTGATGGTATTTTTGAAATTGATATGCGTGATTCTATTTCAAACAATGGTTCTATATATAATGTTAGCAAAAAGAAATCCAAACGTGACTTGGATTCCACTTTTCTATGGCATTGCCGTCTTTGCCATATAAACAAGAAACGCATTACGAAGCTGCAACGCGATGGGCTTTTAGAGTCAACCGACCAAGAGTCGTTTGATAAATGCATTTCTTGCATATCTGGTAAGATGGAACGAAAGCCTTTCTCCCATGTTGGAGAAGAGCTAAAGATCTACTTGGACTCATACATACTGACGTATGTGGCCCTGTTGATGCAAATAATGTTCTAAAAATGTTATTTATATCTTTCGATTACTTCACGTTTTGAGGATGACAAAATGTGAACTCACGTTACGTTAAAATTAACGTTAACAAGTTTTTAATCGGAAGATCCCGTTTCTACGCAAATCACTCTTGAACAAAGTTACAACTTGAACTAGTGATCAAAGAAGTGAATTCATGTTTTGAAAATTCACATTTTAAATGGGACAAAACATTTTTTCAAAAATACACATGACAAATTATTTTTGAATATTAAGAAATGTTTTAATGGAAAAATAAGTTTGAAAATCACAACAGCTATTTTTCCCCCCAAAATCAGCTCCAACCTTCCCCAAATAAGTTTTCACCAGAAAAGACAAAATTTGGAGCGTCCTAGTCTACCACGGCTCCACGGTACCGTTAAATTTAACGGAGCCGTGGGTCATTTAGTGGAGCCGTCCGTACCATTTTAAATTGTAACGTTCAGATTTTCTTTGCCTATAAATACCCACCTCTTTCACAGTTTTAGGCACCCTTCACACACAGAAAAATCCCTTAGTCAAATCCTCTCACACCTTTCACTTCTTATGGTCATTTAGATTAGTTTTTCTTTGTTTCAAGAGTGATCCAATCATCCTTCAAGTGATCCTCTTCATACCTCTTCACTAGCAAGAGAAGAACAAAAGTATCCAAGTTGATACAAGGTGTTGTCATCCCTCTTCATTAGCAAGAGAAGAACTCAAGTAATCAAGAAGATACTAGAGTTGTAGTTGATAGGTTTTTGTAACACTTGTTACAACCTTGTTGTATCTTAGCATACATCAAGTATATTTCCTTTTTGTGAGTGAGAGTGAAGATCAAGTGTGATCTATAGAGATAGTGAACATCTCTTGAAAGCCATTGGGCTTGTGTGATTGATCAAGGAGATCAAGGATCATTAGGTTAGTGTTAGTTGAGTAGAGTGAAGTAAGTGTTGATCATTGTGATCGTGTTGAGATCTTGGTGATCTCTTGAAGCCATTGGGCTTGTGTGTTTGGTCACGTGGACCTTGGTAGATTGGTGCTAGCTAAGATTAGCACTCGACATCTAGCTTAGTGTCGGTAATAGGATAAGCGACGTGTACGGTTTTCTCCGCCTTAAGGGAGGTTGTTGACATAGTGCTTGAAACTCTCGAGTGTGGTACTCGGGGAGTGGAGTAGGGCGAAGAAGAGCTTCGTAGCCGAACCACTATAAATCCTCTGTCTCGGTTTGATCTTTCCAACTCTACTCTTTACTTTTATTTGTTATTATTACTTAGCTTAGTTTGTAGTTCATATTGGTGTTGATTGATTACACATAGAGTTCGAATCAAAGTTTCCAATAACCAACTTTTAAAACAAGATCTTTAAAAGAAGTTTTTAAACCGGTAAACTATTCAACCCCCCTTCTAGTTTCCCACAATTGGTATCAGGAGCCACGTCAGTCAAGTTTTTAAAGTATATTGTATTTTAAAGCTTGAACCGATCAATGGATTCCGACAAATATCTAGAAGGGCAATCTATGCAAAGACCACCACTTTTCGAAACCTATTGTTTTATTTATTGGAAAACAAGATTCGAAACGTATGTGAAATCAAAAGACATTGATCTTTGGCATGTTATTACCGAGGGTGACTTTCAACCTATTCAAAAGAATCCGGAAACTAAAAAGGATGAAATAGTTTCTTATGATAAACAAAGTGATGAACTTAAAAGGAAATTAGCCAAAAATAATGAGGCTAAAATGATGATTTATAATGCTTTACCTAAAAAGGAATTTGAAAGAATTTTTATGTGTAATACGGCAAAAGACATTTGGAAAACTTTGTTAGTCACTCACCAAGGTAATAACCAAGTCAAAGAGAACAAGATAGATCTTCTTGTTCAACAATATGAACAATTCTCCATTTCGGAGGATGAGTCAATTGATAATGCTTTTGCTAGATTTAATACTATTATCACTAGTCTTAAAGCTCTTGATGAAGGTTACTCTAGTAAGAACTATGTTAGGAAGTTTCTTAGAGCTCTACATCCTAATTGGAGAGCAAAGGTCACCGCCATAGAAGAATCAAAGGACTTGGCGGCATTGTCACTCGATGAACTTATAGGAAACTTGAAAGTTCACGAGATGATAATTATGAAAGACTCCGAAATAGTCAAAGGCAAAGGCGAGAGAGTTAGATCTTTAGCATTGAAAGCCAAGAAGGAGTCTAGTGATGAGGAATGTTCGAGTTCCGATAGTGAAGATAAGGAATATGCACTAGCGGTTAGGGATTATAAAAAGTTCTTTAGGAGAAGAGGTAGGTTCGTTAGGCAACCTCGTGATGAGAAGAAGACATCACAAAAGAACCATGTTGAAAAGAAAGGGACAAGTGATAGGAAATGCTTTAGATGCGGAGATCCTAATCATCTCATAGGAGAGTGTCCCAAGCCACCGATAGTCAACAACCAGCGAGCTCTCATAGGAGGCGCCTGGAGTGATAGCGGTGATGATGAAGAAAAGAAGCCCAAGGACGAAACATGTCTAATGGCTCATGCTTCAAATGAGATATGCTTGGGAATCGACTTGGAGCCTGACGAATGGGTCAAGGATAGTGGATGCACCAACCACATGACGGGCAACCGAAGTCTATTCTCATCATACAAGGCATACAACGGAGGTAATGTCACTTTCGGTAGCAAACTTAAGGGCAACATTATTGGCAAAGGTACGATCACTCAGAACTCCCTCACTATTAGAAATGTTGAGCATGTAGATAACTTAGGATTTAATTTGCTTAGCATTAGTCAAATGGTAGATAATAAGTGTAGAGTTATATTCTCTAAAGAGGGTAGTGAGATCATTAAGGATGGTAAAACCATAGGCAAAGGAGTTAGGAGAAATGGCCTATTTGTTATGAAAATAGGAAATAAGCCTCAGGATAGGATATGCTTAGCAACCATAGATGATAACTCCACTCTATGGCATAGGAGATTAGGTCATGCCAATATGCGTTTGATATAATCATTGGCGTCTAAGGAACTAGTTAGAGATCTACCTAAGATTAAGTTTGATCAACACTTTTGTGACGCTTGTAAAGTTGGAAAACAAGCTCATTCTAGTCACAAAGCTAAGAATATAGTCTCAACCTCTAGATGCCTAGAACTCCTTCATATGGACTTATTCGGTCCATCCGCCGTACGAAGCTACGGAGGAAACTACTACACCTTAGTAATAGTTGATGACTACTCTAGGTACACTTGGACTAGATTTCTTAAGAATAAGACTCAAGCCTTTGAGGAATTCGAGGTTTTTAGTAAGAAAGTCCAAAATTAACTAGGATGTACAATAGTTTCCATTAGGACGGATCATGGTCGGGAATTTGATAATGAAGTGAAATTTGGAGTATATTGTGATGCTAATGGTATTACTCACAATTTCTCAGCTCCACGTACTCCACAATCAAATGGGGTAGTAGAGCGGAAAAATCGTACTCTACAAGAAATGAGTAGAACGATGTTGAATGAACAATCAATTTCGCAAAAGTTTTGGTGTAATGCGGTGGACACCTCAACTTACATACTTAATAGGATTTTAATTAGGCCTATCTTAGGAAAAACCCCATATAAAATCATGAAAGGTAGAAAACCTACTCTTGATTACTTTAGAGTGTTTGGAAGCAAGTGCTTCATACTAAACACTAAAGATTACCTCACCAAGTTTGACCCAAAGTCTTACGAAGGTGTCTTCCTAGGATACTCCCAAAATAGTAAAGCTTACATTGTCCTAAATAAGGAAACAATGAAAGTCGAAGAGTCACTCAATGTGACATTCGATGAAAGCCCTCCTCCAACTAAGACATCACCCTTGGTTGATGATGACTTAGATGAGGAACAAGCCATTGAGGTTAATGGCAAGAAAACCTTAGATGATGACATTGAGGATGAAATAGTTGAAGTTGACGAAATTGTCAATGTTAAGGAATCCAAGAACCATCCTATTGAAAATGTCATAGGAAACCTAAACCAAAGAACCCTTAGGTCACAAGCTCAAAACAAAAGTAATTTCTTTTGTTTTATATCTACTGTAGAACCTAAGAATGTTAGTGAAGCGATTAAGGATGAAAGTTGGACACTTGCCATGCAAGAAGAACTTAATCAATTCACCGCCATCCAGGTTTGGGAGTTGGTACCTCCTCCTAGGAATCAAACCATCATAGGAACTAAGTGGGTGTTTAAGAATAAACTCGACGAAAATGGCGTCGTAACTAGGAATAAGGCAAGGTTGGTAGCACAAGGCTATAACCAACAAGAAGGAATAGATTATGATGAAACCTATGCACCTGTAGCTAGATTAGAATCTATTAGAATACTCCTTGCCTATGCGTGTGCCTTAGACTTTAAATTGTACCAAATGGACGTGAAAAGTGCATTTCTTAATGGTTATATCAACGAGGAGGTATATGTTGCTCAACCTCCGAGATTCGTTGATTTCGAATATCCGAATCATGTTTATAAACTCAAGAAAGCACTCTATGGTCTTAAGCAAGCTCCCAAAGCTTGGTATGATAGACTGAAAGCATTCTTGATTGAACATGAATATACCATGGGAGTGGTAGATAACACACTTTTCACAAAGAAACGAGATTCACATCTCATCATTGTTCAAATATATGTTGATGACATTATATTTGGCTCAACTTGTCCAGAGCTGTTGATGAAGCGAAAAGTGTACCGCTTTTAAGGGGTCATTTAAGCCCTAAATCGTATTTATTTGATCAAATATCGCCCTAAATCGTTTCTTTTGTCATTTTAGGTACTTTTGAGGAGAAATCTGGAAAAGGAGGCATTTTGGACGTTTTTGGAGCATTAAAGTGAAGAAAACGGCAAAGTCTCAAAAATCGGCTAAAAGTTACTCTTGACGGCGTCAGACTTTACTCTGGACGGCGTCATGCCTTGGCAAGAAAAGTTGGACGTGAAATTTACTCATGACGGGCCAGTGAAAATAGCATGTGAATTCTGACGGCGTCACGCTTTAACTTGATCAAGGGCGTCACGGCTTAAATCATAAGGGGACGGCGTCACGTTCATGGTTCGACGGCGTCAAGCCTTGATAAGCCAGAATGGATTTTTGAAGAGCTAAAGAGGGACGGCGTCAAGAAGGTCATCCGGGAACCCTAAAAGCGGCGAGGTGACGGCGTCACAATCCATAAGGTGACGCCGTCAGATCCAAAAATCTATATATAGTTTTCTAATTTTTTGTCATTAAGAGAGAGCTTAGTGTGTGGAATTTTGGGATAAAACCCTAAGACGATTTTAGCTACTTTTTCAGGGCTTTTTGCCTTGAGATCTTCCATGTTTCATTGAAAGATAAGTTATCAATTAATCATTCAATATGTCTATGTGTTGTTTGATTCTATCTTATTCTTGTCTTTTGTTTAACATGTTAGGCTAATTTTATCTTGTGTTTGCTTAGATCTAATGAAACCTAGCTATTGATTATTGGTTGTTAGTGTGTTATTAGTTGTATTGGATGATTGTTTATCTATGTTAGGCTTAAGAAAACTGGCTAACTTCCTATTCGGTAACTTGCTTGAACGTCTTAAGAAACATGAACCAAACGCGTACTAAAGGTTTTTATGGTTGTATTTAATGCACAAGCGAATTCTAGTGATCCCATGTTAGGAGCTTCCTAGCCGGCTCGACATAGGAGTGAAGTAGGAGCTTGTAGAGTTGGGGAAGTAAGTACGCCACCCCACGAATGGTATTAAGGAATACACCCGTCATCCACGCGACTAATACACACTAATTAACCGGTAAAAGATAGTTAGGGAGTAAGGAAATCTAAGTAAACACATTTCTCTACACATAAGTTTCTCACCACTTTTCATTTTTGTTATTTTATTTTATTTGCATTTGTAGTAATTTGGGTTAGTTGACTAGCAACTAATTCCGCCCACTCCTTCAAAACCGAGATTTTACTTGCTTTCATAAAAATTATAAAAACATAAAAAGAATCTTCCTCAACCCTTAGACCTAATTAGAGTAGCCTTTCACACCTAACGAACACTATTCCCTGTGGAGAACGATCAATCCCCCGTACTTACCACTACACTATACTACATCGGTCAGGTACACTGCCTGGTGGGGTTGTAAGCCTCTTGAGATCCCTCGAGAGGTAAAACCTGTTGTAAGGTTACAAAACCACGCAATCAAGTTTTTGGCGCCGCTGCCGGGGAATAGTTATTGTTTAGGTTGAATTTTTATTTCTATTAGGTTTACTCACTAGATTCCTTTCTAGTGAGATTTTTATTTTATTTTTCTAGGTTTTCTTTAGTCTATCTATTTTCTTCGTGTCTTTGTTCGTAACCATTACTGTCCGACATCATGGAAGATGGTAATATCCTTAACCACAACAACCCACCACCACAACAACCACCACCACCTCCTAGAGCCCGTACTTTAGGAGAGTATTCCCGTCCTAGCCACCATGGCTATCGAAACACCATTGAGCTCACTCAAGGAGCCAATATCACACCCTTGCGATCCGACACCATCCGGTTGGTGCAAAGCGGATGCGTATTCCATGGACTTCGTTCTGAAGATCCTAATCAACATCTCAAGGACTTTCTTAAAATCGTTGATTCTATAGACCTTGATGTTGCCACTCGAGAGACGACCCGATTGCGTCTCTTCCAATTCTCTCTACGGGACCAAGCTAGTCAGTGGCTAGAACGTCAACCCGCAGGATCCATCACCTCTTGGGACGATCTCACTACTCGTTTCCTTGCTCAGTTTTTCCCACCGGGAAGAACTACCAAGTTAAGGAATGATATCTTGATGTTCCAACAACGTCAAGGCGAAACTCTCTACGAGGCATGGACTCGATTCAAGGACTTACTCTAAAAAGTCCCTCACCATGGCATAGAACTTTGGCTCCAAGTCCAAATCTTCTATGACCATATCAATCTCTCTACGAGGCAAACCATTGACCAATCGGCCGGTGGTAAGCTACATGATCTAAGTGCGGAACAATCATGGGCTCTCCTAGAGGATCTTGCTCTTTATGACAACGAAAGTTGGAGTGACCCCCGTGATTTGAATAAAATGGTCAAGGCAATATCTTTGCCTTCGAACAATTCAAGCACTTCCGACCGTAGGATCATAGAACTTGAAGACCAAGTCAAGTTTCTCATGAAATCCTACGAGGCTCCTAAACCTTCAAGCCAAGTGAACAAAATCACTCCTTCATGTGAATTATGTAGTGGTCCCCACGACACTCGTGATTGCATGGAACTCCCCGAACAAGCTTTTGTGGACTACGCATCCTCGCGTACCGACGGAGCGGGAGACAAGTGGTACACTTTCAAACCCGAGCCAAACCATTATGGTGATTCATACAACCCCTCATGGAAAAATCACCCGAACCTTAGGTGGAAACAAAACCAAAACTCACAACAAACCAATTCTTCCAACCCACCTAATCGTTTCCAATCAAGCGGTTCCAACTCGAACCGTACTTTCAACAACAATCCTTCCGGCAATGGTAGTACCGATAACTTTGAAGGATTGATGTCTCAATTTATGGCATCTCAAGAAGCTCGTTTAGCCAAGTTTGAAGCCGATTTCAAACAAAAACAAAGCGAGATGACCGATAAGATTGACACCTTGTTGAAAGCCCTCAATGACCGAGAGATGGGAGCACTCCCTAGCAACACGGTCAAGAACCCGAAACTAAACGTCAACTCTATTTCATCGGTTTCGTCCCCTAGTTCTTGTCCACAATATTATTCGGTCAATTCCATGAGCACGTGTTTCAAACAAACCCAAGTCGTTCCAAATGACCAAGAAGTTATGACATCCAAATTGGTCAACAACATAGTTGAAACACCTTCCACTCAAAACCTTGATGAAGAATTCAAGGAGCTCCACCTTGAAAGTCCGGTTGTTGATGAGTTGGATGAGAAGAAGCTCAAGTTAGGCGAAAAAGGGACCGCCTTTGTTCAAAACAAGCTACCTAAGAAGTTAGATGATCCGGGCTTATTTGTTCTACCTTGCAAGATCGGTAATTCGGAGGCTTATGACACATTAGCCGATCTTGGTTCAAGCCTTAACCTACTTCCGTTACCTCTCTACACCTCTCTAAAACTTGGAAAACTTGAAGAAACCAAGGTAATAATAGGCTTAGCGGATGGAAGTGTTGCTTACCCGGTTGGAGTAGTTAAGGACGTGTTAGTGCACATTGGAAAACTAACCATTTTAGCCGATTTCCACGTCCTTGATATGGTTAGCGACCCTACATGCCCCTTGTTGATAGGTAGAGGATTTTTGGCGACCGCTAGTGCTATGATTGATTGTAAGGAATCTAAGATAGCGGTAGGAGAAGGAGATACTTGGTCAGTCTATGATGTTAAGAAACATGCCTATGATACTAGTGAGGAACCAACACCACATTGGCTAGAATCAAATAGGAGACCATCTAGATATGGACCTTGGATTGATAGAGACTTCATAGGACCCCAACGCCCATTTTACCTAGAAGAGGACTTTGTTAACCGAACACATACGGTAGAACAACTCTTGGCTAGGGACACCGAATTGGATCCATTTGAAGACCCTCTAGTTTTTAGAAGGATGATTGATTTCCTAGGAGTTTTGCCAATTAACCTAGGAATGAATAAGTGGATTTGTGAGGAAGATGATCATAAGTGGAATTGGGATAAACCACCCAAAGATGGAGATGGGTCATGGCATATCAAGATGACATTGCATGACCCGGATGGAGAGAAGTTTGAAAAGATATATTGCACTAAGCGGACCAATAGGAAACTTCAATCCAAGCTTAACCCTAAAGACGTCCTCGATGACGAGCTCACTTATATAGGGTAGCGTGACTTTGAGTCTAGCTACAAGACTCGTTAATAAAGAAAAGCGCTTCTTGGGAGGCAACCCAAGCTTTATTTGTTTTATTTGCTTTGTGTGTTTACTTATTTGTTTGTTTGTTTTTATTTATTTCCGTATGTGTGTTTAATTTTTATTATTATTGATTCATGTTAAAAACTAAGTTGTGAAAATGCTTTATTTTGTTTTTAACTTCGTCTTAACTACATATAAAGGTATTTTGCAAAAGTTAAGTGTAAGGGAAATCTAAATCGGTTTATTAGAACACATATGAACATGAATCGTAATAATAATAAATTAGCATACATATTAGTATTTGTTTGAGTCAAATGCTTGTATCGAGTCATAATGATGTTTTGCAGGATTTCCAGGAAGTAAGGTAAAGGTTTTTCCAGAAATTTTCCGGAAACTAAAAATGAAAATTTTTGTCAGGTCATTTCTGACGGCGTCAGGGGTTATAACCTGACGGCGTCAGATTTAATTTCCAGAAATTTTTGAAAGTTTTGTTTTCATAAAAAGTTTTTATTAAAATCTCCAACTTATAATCTCCAGGAATCTGCAAAATTATCATTCCACAAGCATTATATCCTTATATATAGATTTTTTCCGCCGATGTTATGCAGGTTTTCGTGTTTGTTTTCTCAGGTTTAACAGGTTATTTTGGACAAGGAGATGTTTATGGAATCAAGCTTATGGCGATGCATTAGTCATGGAGCTTCAACATTCTCTTTGGAGGAAGATCTAACCGTGTAATTTCATTATCCAACGAGCGAATCAGGGGAGTATTTGATTTCATTCTTTTACTTTATGCTTTTACATCTTGTTATTTGAACATTGGGGACAATGTTCATCTTAAGTGTAAGGGGGGGTAAAAGTACGATTTTAGAGAATACAATTGCGCTTGATTTTTGTTTGTTTAATAGTAGATGTGTAATAAAACTGAGAGAAATACTTGTTAAGGTAATTTTAGTGCCAAATTTAAAATTTTTTACAACATATAGGAGTGAAAACTTTGATCTTAATGAGCGTCTCACGGATAGGAGTTATATGACTAGCACAAAAACCGTACCACTAAAAATTTTCCACCCCCAAATATGTGAGGTTCGCCCCTAGAATTGGTAGGAAAAGCATTTATGCTATGATGTGTGTACCGGTAGCACTTAGATTCTAGAACTTGCGTTAGGACCATTCCAAGGCCACAAGTGAGACTACATTCGTGTAGTTAGATTTACTACATGATAAGAGGCATTAGGATTAACCCATTGTTTTACACCTGTGTTTTTGTTATAATTACATTGGCTACATTGGTCAAGTAATTCTCCCACACCCTTTGCGTTGTACTCATTTTTAGTACACGATACCCCTAGTACACCCCTCAGAGCCTATCTTTTCGTTTCGACCTTTGAGCATTTTACTTAAAGGAAGAATTTGTTACACCCCACTTAAATGTACACCCAAATCGCCTTAGCCTACCTTGTATGCACTCATTTCTAGTGCATTATTGTGACAACATTTGTTTAAACCCAAGTTAATTATCTAGTTGATTACATGGTTGCTAAGTCGAGTCATATCCTTGTACGTATTGTTTTGGGACGATTGGGACTCATGGGTAAAGTACTAGTATAATGGAGTAATGGGGAAGAACATCATTTATTACCCCATATGTGCTAAATATTTTAAAAGTACTCCAAGTGTTTTGATTATCTTAATTCGAGTCATTAGAATAGTTATTTGTAACGTTATGTAAAAATTCAAGTGTAAGGGGAATGCAATGCCCCTATGATGTATTATTTTGGATGGTAGGGCAAGAGTGTATGAAAAAAAAAAAAAAAAAAAAAAAAAAAAAAAAAAAAAAAAAAAAAAATCAAGAAAAACACAAAAAAATGAGAAAATGAAAAATAGAAAAAACATACGGACTACCATCCCGTTTTATTTTATGTTTATTTTATGTTTTTGTTATTTTATCATTAGCTTAAGATCGAGTCTAGTCTTGGCTTAGCAACATTGTATAGTACATGTAATTGATCAAGATCTTTAACTAGCCACCAGTAAAATATCCCGTATCCAACAAAACCGTGTTTTCCTTTTCCCTACACCTAACGTTATAACCCATTTAAAAGCCCTCTTTGATAGTTTATCTTTGGTGCTTACGCCTAGTGGAGGAGGTTTTCGATCCTTTCCCAAGCCTATGGTAATCTATTTGCTATGACAGGTAGTGAGAGATATTATCCGTTTTCATTTATGAGATTTATTTTGATGACACTTGAGAGATGTGAGTATCTAAACACTACTTGTGAGGTGCTAGTTTGTAATCTCCGTGCTTATTATGATTGAAGTGGAACGATTATTTGTTGTAATTACTTTTATGTTTGCATTAAATGACCCCTATCTTGTATTTTGATTAGAATAAAAGCGCATTTGCTTGAGGACAAGCAAATCTCAAGTGTAAGGGTATTTGATGAAGCGAAAAGTGTACCGCTTTTAAGGGGTCATTTAAGCCCTAAATCGTATTTATTTGATCAAATATCGCCCTAAATCGTTTCTTTTGTCATTTTAGGTACTTTTGAGGAGAAATCTGGAAAAGGAGGCATTTTGGACGTTTTTGGAGCATTAAAGTGAAGAAAACGGCAAAGTCTCAAAAATCGGCTAAAAGTTACTCTTGACGGCGTCAGACTTTACTCTGGACGGCGTCATGCCTTGGCAAGAAAAGTTGGACGTGAAATTTACTCATGACGGGCCAGTGAAAATAGCATGTGAATTCTGACGGCGTCACGCTTTAACTTGATCAAGGGCGTCACGGCTTAAATCATAAGGGGACGGCGTCACGTTCATGGTTCGACGGCGTCAAGCCTTGATAAGCCAGAATGGATTTTTGAAGAGCTAAAGAGGGACGGCGTCAAGAAGGTCATCCGGGAACCCTAAAAGCGGCGAGGTGACGGCGTCACAATCCATAAGGTGACGCCGTCAGATCCAAAAATCTATATATAGTTTTCTAATTTTTTGTCATTAAGAGAGAGCTTAGTGTGTGGAATTTTGGGATAAAACCCTAAGACGATTTTAGCTACTTTTTCAGGGCTTTTTGCCTTGAGATCTTCCATGTTTCATTGAAAGATAAGTTATCAATTAATCATTCAATATGTCTATGTGTTGTTTGATTCTATCTTATTCTTGTCTTTTGTTTAACATGTTAGGCTAATTTTATCTTGTGTTTGCTTAGATCTAATGAAACCTAGCTATTGATTATTGGTTGTTAGTGTGTTATTAGTTGTATTGGATGATTGTTTATCTATGTTAGGCTTAAGAAAACTGGCTAACTTCCTATTCGGTAACTTGCTTGAACGTCTTAAGAAACATGAACCAAACGCGTACTAAAGGTTTTTATGGTTGTATTTAATGCACAAGCGAATTCTAGTGATCCCATGTTAGGAGCTTCCTAGCCGGCTCGACATAGGAGTGAAGTAGGAGCTTGTAGAGTTGGGGAAGTAAGTACGCCACCCCACGAATGGTATTAAGGAATACACCCGTCATCCACGCGACTAATACACACTAATTAACCGGTAAAAGATAGTTAGGGAGTAAGGAAATCTAAGTAAACACATTTCTCTACACATAAGTTTCTCACCACTTTTCATTTTTGTTATTTTATTTTATTTGCATTTGTAGTAATTTGGGTTAGTTGACTAGCAACTAATTCCGCCCACTCCTTCAAAACCGAGATTTTACTTGCTTTCATAAAAATTATAAAAACATAAAAAGAATCTTCCTCAACCCTTAGACCTAATTAGAGTAGCCTTTCACACCTAACGAACACTATTCCCTGTGGAGAACGATCAATCCCCCGTACTTACCACTACACTATACTACATCGGTCAGGTACACTGCCTGGTGGGGTTGTAAGCCTCTTGAGATCCCTCGAGAGGTAAAACCTGTTGTAAGGTTACAAAACCACGCAATCAGCTGTGCAATGATTTTTCTAAAATCATGCATGACGAGTTTGAGATGAGCATGATGGGCGAATTAAATTTCTTTCTTGGTCTACAAATTAAGCAAATGGAAGATGGTATCTTCTTTAATCAATCTAAGTATAGTAAGGAAATGCTTAAGAAGTTTAGTTTAGAAGAGTCTAAGCCCATGAAAACTCCCATGTCCACGGAAATAAAACTCACGAAAGATGAAGAAGGTGAGTCCGTGGATAAAACTAAGTATAGAGGTATGATAGGTAGTTTACTATACCTCACGGCAAGTAGGCCCGACATCATGTTTAGTGTCTGCCTTTGTGCTCGCTTCCAAGAGGATCCCAAAACCTCTCACCTTGAAGCGGTTAAGCGTATCTTCCGATACATTAAAGGCACTATACACTTGGGATTATTTCATCCCAAGGGGACCGGTATAGAAACTGTTGTCTATGCCGACTCTGATCATGCGGGATATTATGTGGATCGAAAAAGCACGAGTGGCGTTTGTACCTTCATGGGTTGTTGTCTAACTTCTTGGTTATCCAAGAAACAAACGGCTCTTGCTATCTCCACTACTGAAGCCGAGTACGTAAGCGCCGAAAAGGCATGTCAGCAAGCACTATGGATGAAACAAGCCCTTAACGATTATAGCATATACTTAGATGATGTTCCCATTATGTGCGACAATAAAGGTGCTATTGACTTGAGCAAAAACCCTGTCCAACACTCCCGTACTAAACACATTGAAATTCGCCACCACTTCCTTCGCGATAATGTTCAGAAAGGAAACATTTCCATTGAGAAAGTTCCTTCTCAAGACAACATCGCTGACATACTAACCAAACCTCTCAAACGAGAATCCTTTAACTACCTCCGTCTAGGTCTAGGAATGATGAAACATATTCCATAAATCTCATGACTCTTGAAGTCATCCCGTGTATCTCGTCTAGTCAAGTTTAGGAACTCCTAGTCATAAGAATTTGTTAGGTACAAATTCTTTTCTTGTGTCATAAGATCCCACTAAAACAGCGAGACTTATTCGTCAAAAATCAAAAAGGGACAGAAAACAGTCCCAGCAGATCACGGCTCCACTAAATGTGGCACGGCACCGTTAAATTTAACGGTACCGTGGAACCGTGCATCTGGAACATTTCGTATTTCAGTCCCCTTTTCCCACATTATTCATTCAAAACCCTCACAACCTCAGCAATTGCTGTCATAACCTAACCTCACAACCCAAAACTCAATTACACCTCTTCAAGATCATATTCAAGACATTGATTTCAAGATCCTCAATCATTTTACCCTTTTCAACATAATTTGTAAGTTTTCTCATTCTAATTTATTTCTAATTTTGAGTCTAGGGTTTGTTCATTGATGAAAATTGAATTGGGGATTTTCACCTTTTTCTAGGAATGTTTCAAAATTAGAAGTCATCAACACTAAAACACCCCCAATTCCATCAATTTTAAAATCTCACAAAATTAGGATCATGAAATTATTCTTTTTCATGCATTGTTGATGCAAACTAAAAACACTTTCTCGTGCATTCATGATCTCACAAATATTATTCGAATTACATAATCAATATGTACTCTTCGACATATTTGTTTGAGCTAAAGTGAAATCAGGAGTGTTTGGGTAACCTCATTATTTTTCTTTTGAGTCGAGATTACCGCACCTCCACATAGTCTGCATATAGGCACACACTAGGCACGTGTTGTATGCAACTGGTTTTTATTCTAATTTTTTTTTTTAATTTTCTTATAGGACACAAAAATGTCTCATGAATATGATTTTGATCATCTCCTAACCGATACCTATACACCCGAAATCTCACGTGAACCCACTACACCCGGTAACCACATTCGTGCCTATGTCAATCTTGAAACCCGTCGGTTTCATGAAGGCCGTGTCGTTGATCCATCCTTAGTTTACCATCGGGACATCAACACTTCCTTTAGAGCTATAGGATTCGATTGTCTACTCCACATTAACGAGTACATTTGTCCTCGCTTTGTGTTGGAGTTCTTCCGACAAGTTGAACTCGTACGTAACAAGGATCAATCCTTGTCACTTTGGTTTTGGGTCAAAAACTTCAAATACGTTCTAACTCTTGAGCAATTTGCTCAAATCCTTAGTATACCCAATCATGGGCAATGTGCCTATACTGAAGATTGGTGTCTTGAGTCTCTCTTTCACTATCGTGAGGAGAATAGTCCGTACTGTTCGTACATACCCTCTCCAACAGAACTAACCAAAATCATCCGTACTCACCCTCACCCACATCCAACGAAAATTCGTTTGGAAGAAGTGCGTCATGAACTACTTTCTTGGGCAGTCATCCTGCGAGAAAATGTTCTAAGTCTCACAGGAAATCGTGAGCAACTCCCGGCGTGTTGTGCTCATATGATTTACTGTCTCTTAACCCAACAACCTTACAATCTTGCTTACTTCTTCGCTAAGCGAATTGTACATCTCAATGGTAACAAGAATAAATTGATAACTTATGGGATGTTCCTAACCCGTCTCTATCATCACTTCATAACCTTTCACCCTTACCTTCATGGTCCTCAATACACCCTGTTCACACCTGTCATGAAACCCATAACCGAGTCATATGTCTCAACCATCCTCACTTCCAAATTCACCACCCACTATGCACCCTTTGATGATCCTATTCATAAGAATGAGACTAATACTCAAGACGAGAGTGTGACAAGAAGGGGGAATGCTCAACTCATAAGTAGTTAGGAAGAGATTTATATCTCTCACTAGGGTTTATTACTAATAGATAATATTAGGAATTAATGCTCAAATTATCTATCATGCTTACATAAATGTTCTATTTGACATTTGGATGATACCTTATCTTGTTCTTTATGCTTGCATGCTTATGATTCTTTAAGTATAATGCATGATCATCTTTATGTGATAGATGTAGCATTGTATGGATATATTAGGAAAATAAGTACCTAGTGTGTTGAGACACTCTCATTTCCAGGAATTAGTTCCCCTAGAAAATTCCCCCTAGCTGCCCAAAACTAGCCTGCAAGGAAATTTTCGTGCCAACAGTGTCACGACACCACTAAATAGGGACGGCACCGTTAAATTTAACGGTACCGTGGGGTATTTAACGGAGCCGTGACCCTGTATAACGGATTTTTCCTAATGCTCCTACTTCCCTATCACCCTAACCTCAAACCTGCAAACCTTGCACCCTCACATTCACCCTAGGATTCCCCTCGTACACCATAGGATCAACTTTAATTCAAATTTCACCCAACTTGCCTATATAAGGCCTCACCCTTGCAAGCTTATCTTGCACTTCACCTTCAACCTCCCATCACCCAAACACCATGTCCTCCACACATGGTTCAACCTCTCAAATCTCCAAGAAACCTAGGATAACCGTAAAACCACCCTCAAAACCACTCTTTGTGGATCTCACAAGAGATGATGAAGCTATGACACCACCTTCCCAAGCCACTCCATACTCAACATCACCACCTTATGCACCATCTAAAACATCATCTACCTACACAACATCTTCATCATCCTATTACACCACATCATCAATGGAATACACACCATCTCCCTTCACCCCATTGGACAATGCCATGCCAATTTCACCTCCAACAACCCTACCACAATCACCATCTCCTATCATGGCACAACCCAACCAACCACATCCCTTTGAGTTACATAATGCTAATTGCCTATGTTGTCTCCACAACCGTAATCTCATCTACTTCTTAAGAGACGAGATTCATTTCATGTTCTACTTTATAGAACATCTCTTGACACCTCCACCACCTCAAATGGGGCCCCAATCTCCACCACCTCCTAACCAAAACAACTAAACACTTGCTTGTTTAGTCCTCCACAATAAACTCTTAGGACCCTTCTTGGAAATGAAGCTTGTCTCTAGTCATTAGGAATTTAGGCTTCTTGTTATCTTTCTTAGTGCTTTCTATGTAGTCATACATTACTATGACACTTATTTGTTTTATGAATGAATGCTTCTATGTGGAGGTTTTTCTTTATAAGGGATTGATTATTTGTCACAAATGTGCTACTTGTTAGATATTGTATATTTGTCGTCTAACTTTGTTTTGTAGCACGATCCATTGCTCGATTCCTTTGTGTTCTCCAAATGAGGGGGAGTACACATCAAGGGGGAGCCTTAACCACCTTTTTTATTTGACAAAAAGGGGGAGAAATGGGAGTAAACTCATTAAAAACTTGTTAAAACTAATTTTAACCTAAAATGAGTTTATATTTTGTCATCATCAAAAAGGGGGAGATTGTTGATGCAAATAATGTTCTAAAAACGTTATTTATATCTTTCGACTACTTCACGTTTTGAGGATGACAAAATGTGAACTCACGTTACGTTAAAATTAACGTTAACAAGTTTTTAATCGGAAGATCCCGTTTCTACGCAAATCACTCTTGAACAAAGTTACAACTTGAACTAGTGATCAAAGAAGTGAATTCATGTTTTGAAAATTCACATTTTAAATGGGACAAAACATTTTTTCAAAAATACACATGACAAATTATTTTTGAAATATTAAGAAATGTTTTAATGGAAAAATAAGTTTGAAAATCACAACAGCTATTTTTCCCCCCAAAATCAGCTCCAACCTTCCCCAAATAAGTTTTCACCAGAAAAGACAAAATTTGGAGCGTCCTAGTCAACCACGGCTCCACGGTACCGTTAAATTTAACGGAGCCGTGGGTCATTTAGTGGAGCCGTCCGTACCATTTTGAATTGTAACGTTCAGATTTTCTTTGCCTATAAATACCCACCTCTTTCACAGTTTTAGGCACCCTTAACACACAGAAAAATCCCTTAGTCAAATCCTCTCACACCTTTCACTTCTTAGGGTCATTTAGATTAGTTTTTCTTTGTTCCAAGAGTGATCCAATCATCCTTCAAGTGATCCTCTTCATACCTCTTCACTAGCAAGAGAAGAACACAAGTATCCAAGTTGATACAAGGTGTTGTCATCCCTCTTCATTAGCAAGAGAAAAACTCAAGTAATCAAGAAGATACTAGAGTTGTAGTTGATAGGTTATTGTAACACTTGTTACAACCTTGTTGTATCTTAGCATACATCAAGTATATTTCCTTTTTGTGAGTGAGAGTGAAGATCAAGTGTGATCTATAGAGATAGCGAACATCTCTTGAAAGCCATTGGGCTTGTGTGATTGATCAAGGAGATCAAGGGTCATTAGGTTAGTGTTAGTTGAGTAGAGTGAAGTACGTGTTGATCATTGTGATCGTGTTGAGATCTTGGTGATCTCTTGAAGCCATTGGGCTTGTGTGTTTGGTCACGTGGACCTTGGTAGATTGGTGCTAGCTAAGATTAGCACTCCACATCTAGCTTAGTGTCGATAATAGGATAAGCGACGTGTACGGTTTTCTCCGCCTTAAGGGAGGTTATTGACATAGTGCTTGAAACTCTCGAGTGTGGTACTCGGGGAGTGGAGTAGGGCGAAGAAGAGCTTCGTAGCCGAACCACTATAAATCCTCTGTCTCGGTTTGATCTTTCCAACTCTACTCTTTACTTTTATTTGTTATTATTACTTAGCTTAGTGTGTAGTTCATATTGGTGTTGATTGATTACACATAGAGTTTGAATCAAAGTTTCCAATAACCAACTTTTAAAACAAGATCTTTAAAAGAAGTTTTTAAACCGGTAAACTATTCAACCCCCCTTCTAGTTTCCCACAGGCCCATTTAGAACAATGTCTAGGGAAGGAGCTAACTACTTCATTACTTTCACTGATGATTTCAGTAGATATGGTTATGTTTACTTGATTAAGCATAAACATGAAGTCTTTGAAATGTTCAAAGTTTTTCAAAGTGAAGTAGAAAATCAACTCGGCAAAACCATAAAGGCTCTTCGATCTGATCGAGGAGGTGAATATATGAGTCAAGAGTTTTTAGATCATCTAAAAAGGTGTGGGATCGTCTCACAATTCACTCCTCCATACACACCACAACATAATGGTGTATCTGAAAGGAGAAATCAACTTTGCTAGACATGGTTCGATCTATGATGAGTCTAACAACATTGCCAACATCCTTTTGGGGTTATGCTCTAGAGTCTGTTGCACGTATTCTCAACATGGTTCCAAGCAAGAAGGTTGATAAGACATCATATGAAATATGGCATGGGAAAGTCCCTAATCTGTCTTACTTGAAAGTCTGGGGTTGTGAGGCTCTCGTGAAACGAGACACACCTAACAAACTTGAGCCCAGAGCTATCAAATGTATCTTTGTAGGATACCCAAAGGAAACAATGGGTTACTACTTCTACTACCCACCCGAGAACAAAATATTTGTTGCTCGGTATGCTGAGTTTCTTGAGAATAGTCTCATTTCACAGGAAGCATGTGGGAGCAAAGTAGACCTTGATGAAATTCAAGGGGAAGATGCACAACCTTCTGGTGACACTAGTGAACATCAAAATGAGATTGAACATGAAAATGTTGAACCTCATCAAGATGCTGCTCCCATTCGTAGATCTGCAAGGATACCTCAAGCACCTGAGCAATATGATTTCTATGTCGATGCTGAGGAACATGAGTTAGGGGATCATGGTTGATGTGTTTATATCCACGGCAGCGGCCCCAAAGACTTGGTGCGCGCGTGATGTCGTTGTGGTTTTAGCAGTATTAATGCCTACTTAAGTTTTAAATTTATATTTAGCCGACTTATCAATAAAACACACACTTTAACGAGCAGTGTACCCGGTCAGTATGAATATAATGGTAAGTAGAGTGTCGATCACTAAGAGTGGAACGTATTATCTAGTTATTCTAATCAGTATTTTAATATCTTAAGTTAGCTATACAACCTAATCTAACGCAAGGGGGTTCAGCCTGAGAGACTGGCACGGTTTGGTTGTGATTAAATATAAACTAAACTAATAAGCACGAATCAGCGATTAGCACACACGTACACAGATAGATACTTGAGACAATAAGAAGACCTGTCCTGATAATTAAGTAGCTTGTCACTTGTTTTATTGCTAGTTTTATATGAAGTGTATATAATTAACCCTTTCTCGTTGGCTCTAATCTTATCGGCGAGTAAACCCTTAATGATCACTTATGTCTATCCCACTATCCTAGAAACGATAGAATAAATAGGCGAGGAAGGGGCATGGCGACCCAAGCAATGCTCAGCTAGACACAGAGGTTATCAATGCACTAATAAAAGTCACCAAAGACATCAACATATAAACTTTAATTAATGGGAAAGCAATTTTAAGGGGTGCCCATGGTTTTCCGTAGTCACATGGAATCGGCCCATCAATCCTGATGAATTAAAGTGTACTAATACAATAAAACAAAACTACTTAATGAATTGAATACATGCAGGACCTTCTTACAGCTCTTGTATCTTCGTTCAAGGTGTGTCTTGTGCTGCTAATACGTCTGAATTCGGCTTTAGGGTTTCTTCGGTCTTCGAAAGCTTAGTGTCTAGGATCCCGAAATTCGTCTGGCCTTGGGGTATTTATAGTTTCTGTCTGAGGGTTAGATGCGGCGCATAGGATAAGTAGATGCGGCGCATTGACTTAACTTCGCGTGGGGTCCAAGATTAATATATTCAGGAATATTCGTACACCGCCTTAAGATGCGGCGTAACTCCATCTCTCCATGCGGCACATGTCCTTTGCTGTCTTGGATCGTAGCTTGTGAAATCTTGATAGTGATACGCCGTATGTAAGAATATGTTACGGCGTATCTGGAGCAGAATGATCTTGATCTTGTACATTTCAGTAGACTCTTAACATCTTGCTTTATTTTACTCCATAATTAGTCCAAAATCGCCAAGTTTCACATAATACTTGTTTTTACCTGAGAATTACAAAAGTAAACATTAACGTATCAATTCTCATACATAATATAATAAAACAAGTCAAATAAATAGGATAAATGATGATAATAAAATGTACTTATTTGAGTTCATCAATGGTGAACCTGCTAACTATCGAGATGAATTATCGAGTCCTGAACACGATAAATGGATCGAAGCTATGAATGCGGATATGCAATCCATGAAAGACAATGATGTCTGGGTCGAAGTCGACCTACCTCCTAATGCTAAAACCGTTGGGAATAAATGGCTCTTCAAGAAGAAGACCGACGTGGATGGCAATGTACACACCTATAAAGCTCTTCTAGTAGCAAAAGGTTTCACTCAAACCTACGGGATTGACTATGAAGAAACCTTCTCGCCTATTGCAGACGTTAAAGAAATTAGGATTCTTATAGCCATAGCAGCGTACTATGACTATGAGATTTGGCAAATGGATGTCAAGACAGCCTTCTTGAACGGCCACCTGAACGAAGACGTTTATATGGTGCAACCCGAGGGCTTCGTGAATCCTAAACATCCCAGTAAAGTATGCAAGCTTCAAAGATCCATTTATGGATTAAAGCAAGCATCCAGAAGCTGGAACAAGAGATTTAATTAGGAAATCAAAAAGATTGGTTTCACTCAAAATCTCGATGAGCCATGTGTATATATGAAAACAAGTGGAAGTATTGTCATGTTCCTAGTCTTAAATGTCGATGACATATTACTCATGGGAAACAACATTCCAATGCTACAAGATGTAAAATCCTGGCTTGGAAATTGCTTTGCCATGAAAGACTTAGGAGAGGCTGCATACATACTTGGAGTCAAGATCTATCGGGATAGATCAAAGCGGTTAATCGGCTTGTGTCAAAGTGCATACATTGACAAAATCCTGAAGCGGTTTAGGATGCAAGATTCCAAACGTGGAAGTCTTCCAATGCAACCAAATACAGAATTGAGTAAGACTCAAGGACCCTCTACACCGGCAGAGGTGAAGAGGATGAAAGGAATCCCTTATGCTTCGGCTGTGGGATCCATAATGTATGCGTTTAGGTGTACTAGACCTGATGTAGCGTTCTCTCAGAACCTAACGAGTAGATTTCAACAGAATCCAAGAGAATGCCACTGGACTGCTATTAAGAACATATTGAAGTATCTACGAAATACTAAAGATATGTTTCTTGTTTATGGTGGTGATATCAACCGCGAGCTCAGTGTTACTTGTTACACTGACGCAAGCTGGGAGACGGATCGTGATGACACCAAATCCCAGACAGGATATGTTTTCGTCATGAACGGAGGTGCTATTGACTGGAAAAGTGCCAAGCAAAGAACTATTGCAATGTCCTCTACAGAAGCTGAATACATAGTTGCTTCTGAAGCTGCAATGGAAGCAATTTGGATACGAAAATTCATTTCTGGGCTTGGCGTTATCCCCAGCAATGAACGACCTATGGATATGTACTGTGATAATTCCGGTGCCATTGTCATAGCCAATGAACCAGGTGTTCTAAAGGATGCCAAACACTTTCGTCGGAAGGTTCACTACATTCGAGAAGTTATCGAAAGTGGTGATATTCGTCTTCTCAAAGTTCACACAGATGAAAACTTAGCTGATCCTTTAACGAAACCAATGTCTTGTACCAAACATGTCGAGCATGCTAGGAACATTGGGCTTTGACCTGTTAATAGTCTCATGTAGATCTATTTTTTAGTATTTGAATAATTGGAATGTTAAGCAATTTATATTTATAATGAATTGATGTACTGGTATGATCGTTTTCATTTATATCAACTGTATTCTATATTTTCATGTTTAATCCATGAATGATTTAGTTATTCTAAAATTGTCCATTGTCGGTTGACAATACGGGAGTATCATCAAATTAAGGAAAATGTGAGCGTGTTGGATTAAAACAGTTAGCAATAAAGTTGGGGAACGAATATGGCTTTGTCATTCGCTCGGTGTGGTTGGATTAACCTTCGGATCCGTGATGACCGACCTGTGATCAGGTAGAATTCCCTTTAAGGAGAATTCTCCTTGACAGGATTTTCCAGCTTGTTGTAAAGACTCATCCAACGAATTAACATTGGAATCGTCATACCAAGCATGTTCTCATACCGGAAGGTCTCAAAGCAGACAACACGGTAGAGTGAATCAGTGAATTAAATACCCACTGATTGATGAGACCGTCAATTCATTTCCTAGAACAGGTTTGATTTGAATGTGAATCGTCCCATCGTTTCATTCCAGTTGTCACACGTTTGATCCATGAAGGATCTCACATATCACCTACCAAGAGCTTGTTTGATGTTGGCTCTAGAAGGATTTCCATCTTCATTGTGAATACTTTATGTATCACTCGGATGTTCTGGCAATACCACAAAGATAATGCGTAGGACTCTTAATATATGTTTTCTTACTTTTCACGGTGTATGAAACAACAAGCATATTGGAAATGTGTCCAAATGAGATTTATGGATGATCTCTTGGCTCTAGACTCAATAGTGCGTTTTGATTTAGTGATCGGAGGCTGGAGAGGACTGCCACCTTTTCAATATCGTCTAACTCGGAGTGAGAGAGACGATAGGAATGTATTGATCTCCTTGACAGATGAAACAAGAGTCCTTTGAGGGACCTTGAGTGGCTAGGGAGGGTTGTGCAGCGTATCACTGGGTCCATGATACTTTGTCTTCAATGTCAGCAATCAACTTAGTGATTCTGACAGCATATGTATTGACCCGGTTTCTGCCTAAAGTGTAAGGAGGGCTTCTTTCTTTTCACCCTTTATCTTTACATTTCTTTTTCATTCTTCAACCCCTTCAGTGCTTACCGAGACTGCACCACTAGTACCTTGTTGGGTTTGTTCCTGTACTAGCTCTGTAACACCTAAAATCCGTCGAGCTTGTAAAATGACCAAACTGCCCCTACAAGTTAAAATTTTAATTAAAGGCTTATAAAGTATCAAATAAATTTCCAAACTTCTGGCAATGCACAAGTTATGATCCCAAATAATTTTAAGAACTTCATTTAACATTTATAAAAGCTATAAAATTACCATAATACCCCTATAGGAGCCGAATGTAATATTAATAATTATTATGATATTATATAAATGATATAAAATATGTTAATTGAGGAAATAATCAATCCAATGAATGTGCCACCTATAATCACGAAATTCCTGGTTATTCCTCCCCATTTGACTCATTTTCCTATTTAAAATCAATCCATATCTTTTTCTTCTTAACCCTAAATTGCCGATTAGAACAAAAACCACACACACAATTTTTATTGCCCCAAATCGACACTCTAAAATCCCTATACCATTTTTCTGTGATTAATCATCATCCAAAGAAGCTAGGAAAAATACCATTCGAATTATTTGAAGCTTGGTCCGATCTTGGTGAATTCTTTCTTTATCGCTAGAACAAAAAAAGGTATGAATCGAAATAAATCTTGCGACCTTCTAAAAATTCGTTTTTCATTTTTCTCATGTTCCTTGTATCATATTTGATCCATGAAAAATAGATTTGGAGCTGTTTTTGGCCGGAATCGCGTTTTGTGAATTATTGGGTTTATCGAGCCTATTTTTAAGGTATTCTATAAATAAATTCGATCAAGCTCTATAAAATTCGTTCATGATTTTTCTCACAATCCTTATATCGTGTATACTCTGGGAAAAATGATGGAAAGGTTGTGGAGAAGCTTTTGGAGTCGTTTTGGAATATTGGTTCGTTTTGTTCATACGCGCATCAAAGAATTCGTCCAACCCATTCTACACGTTCGATCTTTGGTTTGGTAATTTTATCAGATCCCTAACATAATATGAACACCAAATAAAATGTATAAGTCGATCCATGCATGCTTTATACAATATTTGTGAATTAAATCTTTAAAACATGCATAAACCCTAAATAATTAAATTCGGAATTTTGAGGCTTCATATTTATTTTATTTGGACTCTATACAATCATATTAGACCTGGAAAAATGATACTTCGAATTATTGAGGCCAAGAACAATTATTTTTGAATTAAGTTAAAATCGGCTAATAAGAGAAAAATGGAAGAAATGGAATTCGATTGAGAATCTGAGAATTAGGGCTTGTTTGTATGATGATAATTAGTGTTTAATGATATAGTGATTATTAAAAATGGTTTGGAAAGATTAGGGTTTGGTTTCATGATTTTAAAAGGATTAACGATTTGTTTTAAAATGTTTAGGGTAGGTTTTGTAACTTTTAAAACTCAAGGGGTATGTTTGGAACTTATTTTGGGCTGTGAACATTTCGAATAAAATATAAGTTGAGGGTCCCATGTGTAATTTTTATATTTAAAGGGGTTAAAATGTTTATTTGATAAAGTATAAATCGATTTTGAAAATAATTAAAATAGAGGGACTAAATATGTAATTTCTGGAAACTTAAGGTTGATTTGAGTAATTAATTATATTCAGGGGGTTAAGTGCTATTTTGGTAATTTAATGGCTTAATATGTAATTATTGATAATTAAAGGTTGAAATTGTAAATTAAAGGACTAAATATGTAACTTTGATAACTTGAGGGACTTAATGTGTAAATTATGAATAATTAAGGGTTCATTTGTATAACTCACTAAAATAAGTACTCATTGTGTAAAATTGATAAAATAAGGGTTTAATGTGTAACTATGAATATTTGAAGGTTTAAAGTGTAACTTATGTAATGAAAGGGGTGTAAAGTGTAAATTATGAAACCCTAAGGACTAAATGTGTAAATCTTATCAAAGAGACCTTATTTCATTTAATAATGATTTAACTAAGTTATGCTACCCTATACTTCTAAATATGGAAACTTTCTATATAAGGAAACTTTCTCAAAATGGAAACTTACTAAAGATGGACACCTGCTATAAATGGAAAGTTACTTAAATGGGAAAGATTGTAATTCTCTTCTACCCCTTTAGGTGTGAAGAAGGAGTGACTTTGAGCTGTTCTCTACTTTTCTGTGCTTTGTTTCTGTTTGTGCTTTCGTCATAAGGTACGGATACTCTACCCTTTTAAGAAAGGGTGTCTTATCACCTATGCTTCGATGTTGAGCTATGAACCTTGCTATGAACCTTTGCTATGACCCTTTTGCTATGAACCTTTTGATATGAACCTTTTCATATGACTTTGAGATTCACTTTTGACATGACCTTGAGATATGCTTTGATATGACTTTGAGATGAACCCGTTTGCATGACTTTGAGACCTGACTCTTAGTTTGATACCCGAGCCACCTTTTTGTTTCCTAGCCAGGAAGGTAACCTGGCCATGTCTGTGATGCACCACTGGCATGACTCCTGTGTGGGGGAGTGATTTCTCACGCCGTCCCTTTTATATTATCTGCCATGGCTACTATGATTTTGAGTATGACTTTGAGATTGACTTTGAGTGGGGGCGTATGGATTGCAATCCTAGGCATGTATGTTTAGTGGATTTAACTATGACTTTGAGTATGACTTTGAGGTGACTGGTGCTGTGTGCAATACACGCCTTTCACATTTCTGGGAGCTAGCTACTCCACCCCTTTTGATACATGAGGCCACCCCTCATATTATCTGGTTGCCTGAGAGGTATCCCCTCTGATTGTGAGATTATGACTTTGAGATTCTGATGTTGAGATTATGACTTTGAGTTATGGGCTCGTGGTAGATGACTATCCTATATTTCCTTATTTCTCTTTCGCTTTGATTATACCTTATGACATCTCCAGTACTTCATTATATTACCGTTTCGTTATCTTTGCTTGTATTATGTATCTGTTCACTGGGCTTTTTAAGCTCAGCCGCACGTTTTCTTTTCGTGTGCGGCAGGTTTTAGTTGGAAGATGGGTACGAGTGAAGAGACTTTTGGACTTAGAAGACTTGATAGTTTCGGCCTAGAGATGATTAGAAAGTATTCTATTGTTAGAAATTGTATTCGCTTTTGTAACCTTGTAATTCCAGTATTTCATTTGTAACCTTTGAGAATCTTTGTATTACTTATGAAGGTATGCTTGTTATATCTGATATGAAACCATTTGCGTGACATCTTTACCCTTGTCGGGTTGGGGTGTTACAATTATGGTATCAAAGCGACAGGCTGCGATTCGTAATACATTTACCCTAGGCCTGTGTAAGTTAGGACCACTAAGTTTCCCTGTAAGCGCTCATAAGATAACCTGTAAGATTTGCTTTAGGATCTCCCTATAGGAACCTAAATTTGACCAGGGAGGAATGGGTAGACTAAGGCATATATGTGATTATCATTTGCTTCCGCATCACTCTGATTCGTGCCTCTGCCTTTAGAAGTTTTGCAACTTAAAGCTTAGAAACCAAGCAAGTTTGGAATACCTCGGAAACCTCACCTGGATACCTTACACCATTTAAGTTTCATTTTCAGATTTTGACACCCACCTCCAATTTGTTTGACAAGCTGTTTGACACCTTTTCGACCATGTCGTAAGCCATTCAACCATACTGTGCTCGACACATTTCGTGAAGTCATTGCTTATGCTGAATGTAAATGTATCATCCGATACTACTTAGCTTGCATAAATCCATTACTACTCCTATGAGAATCCTGATAACTATTAACCATATGAGGTTGTGTTCCTTTTCTTTGAATGACAAACCTTGTTCTGTCAACCAATTCCTTTGGAAGGATATGAAGTTATACTATCTCTGGATAGGTTTGTTAGCTGAGCATGATGATGCTGATGACTGATATTCCGTACATCTCACTTTTGACAATTATACGATGTTCGTATTTCTGATAATACACGCCCTACTTACTGCTTATGCTAAGAAGCCGGACAAATTACTACACCTTGAACTGTTCGTTTATCCATCTCAACACTTTATTGAATCACGTGCTAAACTTCGATATATGAACTCCCCGTCTGATTCGATGACTGTATTCGTGCTATGAATCTTTTGATCTTGACATGTCTCATTGTATGGCCTTTTGGTTATGGACTGGATGACTATTTGTAAAGCTACCCTAAGACTACCGTATCTGAAATGTAATTTTGCCAATCTGCTTCACCCTATTTCGTTATGATGAATCTCTACACCTGCACCTGCTAAAGTTTTGCTGCTATGAAAGCACCAACCCTGAACTCATATGATTATCAAGTTTTCCTGACAACCATTACTATCTACCCTTGGAAAGTTCTGTCATCGTAAGAAATTCGTTGTACGAAGATTTTCCGGTCTTTTCGATGTAATATGATTTTGTTCACCTCAGCGATTCTCTTGTATGCTCTTGTTGATTTATGAAGAAAGGAAGAAGGATGTGTCGACGTATCGACTGTTGTAAACCGAACCGTACCGCTATCAGTAATCATTATCCGTTTCCAAGTACCAATAATTGAGTTGGTCTTTCTTTTGAAACTCCGTATCTGATTTCATCGTTTTAGATTTGAAGGGCTGAAGCAGCAACCACAAGAACTTCTAAGAAGGGGGTTAACTAACTGAGAGTAACCTCTGTGAAGTAGTCCAGTTTTATTTTTGAAGAAGGAGGAAGGCGGCATGAAGTGTATGTGAAAGTTTTCCCTAAATGATTTCAGAGACTGTCCTTACACTCGTTAAAACCTTATGAGTTTGAGTGATGCCAATGGTATTGGCTAAAAATGGTCATGTCTTTGCGTATTTTGGACAAATTGTCATAGTATGACATTGTGTTATGTTCAGAAAACGAAAGAAGAACATAGGGATTAATGATGAGACGACCACTTGATCTGGAAGAGAAACTTGATTGACATTCAGAGACCATTGTAGACGACGCTACCCTGTATGTTGTGAAGACAGAGTTTTTCCCAGGAAGAACCAAGATCGAAGACAGTTATCAGAGTGAGAAACTTGGTGGAAGAGTAGTAGAAGACGGTGGCGACGAGCATTACCAGAGAAGAAGCATATAGGAAGAAGAGAGAAACTGGGATAATACTCAACCATATATTATGCAAACCGTGAAGATTACAGCTCGGGCATCAAGACAACCAGACCGTAGGAGACGAAGCATTCAACACATAACCTGGAGTCGACGACGGCGGTGTTTTAAAACCTGGAGCTTTTTTCTTTTTTTTCATTAGACCTGGAGATGTGTTAGAAGACCTGTCGAAGAAACGCAATCTTGTTTCTCTATTCATTTTAGTTGTACTAAGATGAATTGATAGCTGAAGCAGGCTTGCGGATGGAGGGATGCACAGTGATCGTGTCAGAGACTACCGTTACGGCGCCACAACATCCAGAAGAGTTGCCGAAGGTTTTAGGAACCAGACTCAAGTTTGTAATTCCTTTTCACCATGAGAAGAAGATGGACAAGCGGCAAACTACTCTGACTTAGAAGAACTTTAAAATTTTGAATGTGAATGGACGAAATTTGAAGTGGACATTTATGTATAGACGAGATGATTCTGTAGAGGAAGAAGCTATCGACGACGTATTCGTCTCTTCTCAAATTCCGTTACCTGATAATGAGGTCCTTCGAATGAATTGGTTCTCTGTTAGTAATTCCGTTCTGTGTTCATTCCGCGTTTGTTGAATAACGATTTGCATGAGAATTTTGACGAGATATGGAGGGAATTTGGATATTTATGAAAAGACGGATGTTGAAGTAACCGCTTATTTTGGGCTGAATTGATTTCGGTAAGGTATGAAGTCTTGGCGCTATTAATGACGTACCTAAATTCTGATGGACATTTTCGGATTTTCGGTACCCTTCGAGTAATTTCGTATTCTTAGTTATGATGTTTGACTCTGGTGACCCTAGACTGTAGGTAGACTAGGCGGATTTAGATAAGTTGTGTTGTTCACGATTTGAGATAAAGTATGACCATCATGGGGGCATATTTATATGACGTTATTATTATGACGCCTGATCAACGTGATAATACTTACATCATATAACGTGCACTTGTTGTGGGCATAGGATATTTCGAGGAGTGCCTTAGAACCTTAGAATTTCTGATATCTGATCATCCGCGTTAGTGAAACTTTGGATTCATTCTACCTACCCAGTCGATCTGCTATCTTTGATATTCGACTTGATACGTTGGGATGCTCGACGAGCGTTTTGCTGATCTCTGCACTTCCGATAATGATCTTAGATTCTATTATAGGGCCTTCTGCCATTTGATGATGTCTAACGATGTGCTTCCTATCTGTATGGGTTCAATCTGTTCTGCTATGTATACGTTCCGCATTCATTAAATCTGTTCATTTTGATCTGCTATGAGTTAAGATATGAGGTTGTGGATTCTGAGAAAACAAGACCTGTTTGTTTATAAGAACACCTTTGGAAGGCTCCTCTGAAGCCGAGACTATTTGAAAAGCTGAAGAGTTACGTTTGCACCACCTCATGTTTGCTACGATTCGATGTATTCTCATTTAATTCGCCTAATCAATTCGATGTAAACCCTACGTTTTGTTTGTACCTCTTCCTAGAGAACTCGATTATCATCCGTATATTGGTACGTTATCTTTGGGATTCGCACTCGGCATAGTGTGTCTTTGTTTGTTTCCGATCCTTTCATTTCTAATTCTTTGCAAATTTCGAGGACGAAATTTTTCTGTTAGAGGGGAAGAAGTTGTAACACCTAAAATCCGTCGAGCTTGTAAAATGACCAAACTGCCCCTACAAGTTAAAAATTTAATTAAAGGCTTATAAAGTATCAAATAAATTCCAAACTTCTGGCAATGCACAAGTTATGATCCCAAATAATTTTAAGAACTTCATTTAACATTTATACAAGCTATGAAATTACCATAATACCCCTATAGGAGCCGAATGTAATATTAATAATTATTATGATATTATATAAATGATATAAAATATGTTAATTGAGGAAATAATCAATCCAATGAATGTGCCGATTAGAATCAAAAACCACACCATTTGACTCATTTTCCTATTTAAAATCAATCCATATCTTTTTCTTCTTAACCCTAAATTGCCGATTAGAACAAAAACCACACACACAATTTTTATTGCCCCAAATCGACACTCTAAAATCCCTATACCATTTTTCTGTGATTAATCATCATCCAAAGAAGCTAGGAAAAATACCATTCGAATTATTTGAAGCTTGGTCCGATCTTGGTGAATTCTTTCTTTATCGCTAGAACAAAAAAAGGTATGAATCGAAATAAATCTTGCGACCTTCTAAAAATTCGTTTTTCATTTTTCTCATGTTCCTTGTATCATATTTGATCCATGAAAAATAGATTTGGAGCTGTTTTTGGCCGGAATCGCGTTTTGTGAATTATTGGGTTTATCGAGCCTATTTTTAAGGTATTCTATAAATAAATTCGATCAAGCTCTATAAAATTCGTTCATGATTTTTCTCACAATCCTTATATCGTGTATACTCTGGGAAAAATGATGGAAAGGTTGTGGAGAAGCTTTTGGAGTCGTTTTGGAATATTGGTTCGTTTTGTTCATACGCGCATCAAAGAATTCGTCCAACCCATTCTACACGTTCGATCTTTGGTTTGGTAATTTTATCAGATCCCTAACATCATATGAACACCAAATAAAATGTATAAGTCGATCCATGCATGCTTTATACAATATTTGTGAATTAAATCTTTAAAACATGCATAAACCCTAAATAATTAAATTCGGAATTTTGAGGCTTCATATTTATTTTATTTGGACTCTATACAATCATATTAGACCTGTAAAAATGATACTTCGAATTATTGAGGCCAAGAACAATTATTTTTGAATTAAGTTAAAATCGGCTAATAAGAGAAAAATGGAAGAAATGGAATTCGATTGAGAATCTGAGAATTAGGGCTTGTTTGTATGATGATAATTAGTGTTTAATGATATAGTGATTATTAAAAATGGTTTGGAAAGATTAGGGTTTGGTTTCATGATTTTAAAAGGATTAACGATTTGTTTTAAAATGTTTAGGGTAGGTTTTGTAACTTTTAAAACTCAAGGGGTATGTTTGGAACTTATTTTGGGCTGTGAACATTTCGAATAAAATATAAGTTGAGGGTCCCATGTGTAATTTTTATATTTAAAGGGGTTAAAATGTTTATTTGATAAAGTATAAATCGATTTTGAAAATAATTAAAATAGAGGGACTAAATATGTAATTTCTGGAAACTTAAGGTTGATTTGAGTAATTAATTATATTCAGGGGGTTAAGTGCTATTTTGGTAATTTAATGGCTTAATATGTAATTATTGATAATTAAAGGTTGAAATTGTAAATTAAAGGACTAAATATGTAACTTTGATAACTTGAGGGACTTAATGTGTAAATTATGAATAATTAAGGGTTCATTTGTATAACTCACTAAAATAAGTACTCATTGTGTAAAATTGATAAAATAAGGGTTTAATGTGTAACTATGAATATTTGAAGGTTTAAAGTGTAACTTATGTAATGAAAGGGGTGTAAAGTGTAAATTATGAAACCCTAAGGACTAAATGTGTAAATCTTATCAAAGAGACCTTATTTCATTTAATAATGACTTAACTAAGTTATGCTACCCTATACTTCTAAATATGGAAACTTTCTATATAAGGAAACTTTCTCAAAATGGAAACTTACTAAAGATGGACACCTGCTATAAATGGAAAGTTACTTAAATGGGAAAGATTGTAATTCTCTTCTACCCCTTTAGGTGTGAAGAAGGAGTGACTTTGAGCTGTTCTCTACTTTTCTGTGCTTTGTTTCTGTTTGTGCTTTCGTCATAAGGTACGGATACTCTACCCTTTTAAGAAAGGGTGTCTTATCACCTATGCTTCGATGTTGAGCTATGAACCTTGCTATGAACCTTTGCTATGACCCTTTTGCTATGAACCTTTTGATATGAACCTTTTCATATGACTTTGAGATTCACTTTTGACATGACCTTGAGATATGCTTTGATATGACTTTGAGATGAACCCGTTTGCATGACTTTGAGACCTGACTCTTAGTTTGATACCCGAGCCACCTTTTTGTTTCCTAGCCAGGAAGGTAACCTGGCCATGTCTGTGATGCACCACTGGCATGACTCCTGTGTGGGGGAGTGATTTCTCACGCCGTCCCCTTTTATATTATCTGCCATGGCTATTATGATTTTGAGTATGACTTTGAGATTGACTTTGAGTGGGGGCGTATGGATTGCAATCCTAGGCATGTATGTTTAGTGGATTTAACTATGACTTTGAGTATGACTTTGAGGTGACTGGTGCTGTGTGCAATACACGCCTTTCACATTTCTGGGAGCTAGCTACTCCACCCCTTTTGATACATGAGGCCACCCCTCATATTATCTGGTTGCCTGAGAGGTATCCCCTCTGATTGTGAGATTATGACTTTGAGATTCTGATGTTGAGATTATGACTTTGAGTTATGGGCTCGTGGTAGATGACTATCCTATATTTCCTTATTTCTCTTTCGCTTTGATTATACCTTATGACATCTCCAGTACTTCATTATATTACCGTTTCGTTATCTTTGCTTGTATTATGTATCTGTTCACTGGGCTTTTTAAGCTCAGCCGCACGTTTTCTTTTCGTGTGCGGCAGGTTTTAGTTGGAAGATGGGTACGAGTGAAGAGACTTTTGGACTTAGAAGACTTGATAGTTTCGGCCTAGAGATGATTAGAAAGTATTCTATTGTTAGAAATTGTATTCGCTTTTGTAACCTTGTAATTCCAGTATTTCATTTGTAACCTTTGAGAATCTTTGTATTACTTATGAAGGTATGCTTGTTATATCTGATATGAAACCATTTGCGTGACATCTTTACCCTTGTCGGGTTGGGGTGTTACAAGCTCCATCTCAGTCGGCACTCTTCCCTTATTCACTTTTCTCCTTTTTAATCATTCCTAAAGACTTCTATTCTAACTAGAGGATTGTCCCTGGGAAGATCCCTCCGGTTCTGGCTGGATCATGGGAACTAATACCTAACCTCACCATCCTTATAACTCTAGTGCATTAAAATAAGATTGGTCGGTCTTTGGTATTCTTCCACAATTTCCATCATAAACCATTTGCTCCCCCTCAATATGTGCATCGATATACGAAAGAGTTTAGCACATATGGGAGAGCCTACACTTGAGTCCAAAAGATCACATTTTTTATCAGAATTTCATATTTAAATCACATTCTCTCCCCCGATCAAAATATTCAAACCATTTGAGATTTGTGACCCTAATTGATTTGAATAAGTTAGAAATTGTGGGAGAAAATGTGGTCATGTTTAATATATTCTGATTATGGAGCATACTATGCTCCCCCTTAAACCAAGAGAGATTGTCACTGCTGATGTTGCACAGAGTTTAAAAAGGTGTCAGAAATTTGAACAAATACTCTCCCGCTCAATTAAAGACCCGTTTTCTAGTTAAAGAGTTGTAGTCATTCAATTGAGCGTCAAGTATTTGTGAAAATTTAAGTCCAGTTACCACCTTGTGAAACACCAAAACTCTCCTGAAGAATCATAGACGAGAAAGAGTTGGTTATGTAAAGAAGACTTCTCTTCTTATACGAGAAATGATGCACTGAAACGTACATCAAATCGAAGAAACATGGATATAAAGTAATCCATGCCCGGGTGAACTTCACCCAGTGCGAGGAACAGCCATCTTTTTGGCGACGTGCTTTCCCCATAATGAAGAACGGGTTGCATATCTGAAGTAATAGCAAACCATTTAGACATGTTTTAACTGGTTAGTATAACTTCTGCTCGAGCTTCATTTAAAGACCCGTGTCATTATTGAATGACATTTCTAGGTTCGTAAATGTTATCGATAAACAGAAGACATGCCTAGACGAACTATTTTTGGTATTTTCTAATTTTCTGATTTTTTTTTTTTTTTTTTTTTTTTTTTTGGGTTTTTGTATGTTTTATATTTTTCTATTTTCTTTTTGTTTTTAAGATATATACAAATATATGCAAGGATATGTGAAGCCAATCCTTTACTCCTCCTTTTCTTCTTGAAGACACTTGAGGGTTTCAGGTGTCAAGCTCTTCATTCCAAGACGAGGGAGAATAAACTGAAACCGTTCTCTTGGAAGTGCCTTGGTGAATATGTCAACCAACTGAAACTCCGTCCTCACGAAGTATAGTTCCACAATCCCTTTCTCAACCTGTTCTCTTATGAAGTGATGCCTGATGTCGATGTGTTTCGACGGGGAGTATTGGACATTGTTACAGCAAAGAGCGATAGCACTTTTGTTGTCACAATATAGAGGAATTTTGTTGTATGAAAACCCATAGTCTGAAAGTTGTGATCTCATCCATAGGATTTGAGCACAGCAAGTAGACATAGCAATGTACTCGGCCTCTGTAGAAGATATAGAAGTGCTCATTTGCTTCTTAGAAGACCAACTAACCAACTTTTCTTCCAAAAACTTAGCTCCCCCCGAAGTACTTCGACGAGTGTCTTGACACCCCGCATGATCCGCATCTGCATAAGCCGTGAGTTCCATTGCCGTGTCCTTAGGATACCAGAGACCCATATGAATAGTGCCTTGAAGATATCTGAAGACCCTTTTCACCGCTTCCATATGCCTTTTGGTGGGCTTGGACTGATACCGAGCACACATACATACGGCGAACAGAAGATATGGTCTACTAGCAGTGATGTACATCAAGGATCCAATCATGCTTCTATACATTGTTTGGTCGACCGGGATACCAGAAAGGTCTTCATCTAGCTTTGATCTTTCAACCATGGGAGTGTCAACAGACTCACTTGAATCGAATCCAAACTTCTTCAAGATTTCATTTGCATATTTGGATTGATTAATGAAAATGCCTCCGGGACTTTGAGAGATTTGCAAGCCCAAGAAGAACGACATTTGTCCCATCATCGACATCTGGAACTTAGAACTCATCTCTTTTGGAAATAGATCACATTCACTAGGATCAGACGAAGCAAAGATAATGTCATCTACATATATCTGAACATGGAGTAGATGTTTGCCCGCCTTCCTGGTGAACAGTGTCGGATCAACAACACCCTTTGAGAATCCATTTGCAAGTAAGAACTTGGACAATGTGTCATACCACGCCCTAGGTGCCTGCTTCAAGCCATAGAGGGCCTTCTTCAAGCGATAGACATGAGTAGGATGATCAGAGTCCACAAATCCTTCTGGTTGACTCACATAGACTTCCTCCTTTAAGTCCCCATTCAAGAAAGTTGTTTTAACGTCCATCTCGTAGACTATCATATTCCAACTTGCAGCATTTGCAAGGAAGATTCTAATGGCTTCAATCTGTGCAACAGGAGCAAAGGATTCTTCAAAGTCTATGCCCTCTTCTTGTCGATACCCTTTTGCAACTAGCCATGCCTTGTTCTTCAGGACGTCAGCATGCTCATCGAGTTTCACCTTGAAGATCCACTTTAGAGCAATGATCATTGCACACTCAGGAGGAGGCACTAATTCCCATACTTCAAGCCGATCAAATTCATGAATTTCATCTTGCATAGCATTGAACCAGCAGTCTTTGGACATTGCTTCTTTGGCATCTTTTGGCTCGAATTTGGATAGTACAAAATTGAAGAAACACCAAAGTGCATCGGTGGCTAGTTGTTTTCGTGTAGATACCGGACGTGAGGGATTACCAAATATGTTGTCAATCGGATGATCATTGGTCCATTTTCTGAGATGATTGTGGGGTTGAGGGTTTTGAACTGATGTTGCCGCGTTGTGATCTCCTGAAGAAGATGTATCAGTTGAAGACTCAAGAGAAAATATGTTTTCAAATGGAACATCATCCACAGGAGCAAAAGGATTAACTTCAAAAGAATTGTTATCTGTAGATTCTTGCTGCACCGAAGATGATTGAATATTTGATGATGATGGCGATTGACTGGTAGATGGTGCATCGATACTGATTGAGACAGATACTGATGGGCCTTCTGAGCTTTGTAGAATTTGAGCATCAGCAACAGGAAGTACAGCTGGAGCAACTGTTGTAGTATTAACCGTTGGTGGCTCAAAATATTCGTCAAACATTGAATCAAATAACTTTTTCAATTCTTCACTGGTGGGAGGTACATAAGGAACTGCAGGCGTGGTATCCTGTACAAGACCTGAACTAATTGGTCCAGGTGTCAGCAGATTAGGAGCGGGTCCAGAACCGGTTTGTCCAAGAGCCGTTTGCTCAATCAGCTCATCAAACGTTACGTGAATTGTTTCCATGATTTTTCGGGTTCTTTTGTTGTAGATTCTATATCCCTTGCGATCTGATGCATACCCAACGAAGAAACCTACGTCTGCTTTAGCTTTTAGTTTTCCCAAATCTTGTCCATCATTAGTCGGATAGCACAGAGCACCGAACACTCGAAGAAAGGAAAGATCTGGTTGCTTGCCATGTATCAGCTCGTGAGGAGTTTTGTTGTGAAGGGTGTGTATCAAGGAACCATTTTGGGTGTAACATGCAGTGGCAATTGCTTCTTCCCAAAGAAACATCGGAGCCTTAGAGTATATTAGCATAGTTCTTGTAGATTCCACGAGGGTACGATTTCGTCTTTCAACAACGCCGTTCTGCTGTGGAGTGCGTGGGACACTTTTCTGATGGGTTATGCCAATACCTTCATAAAATTGACTGAGTTGTTGATTAACAAACTCAGTTCCATTGTCAGTCCGGATGATTCTGACAGTTTTGTTCAGCCTTACTTGTAACTGCTTGATTAGTTTGATGATAACCTCTGGAGTTTCATCCATGGTTCTCAAAAACTTTACCCATGTGAATCTAGAGTAGTCGTCGACCACTACAAGAACATATTTCTTTCCATTGATACTCTGCACCCTCATTGGTCCACACAGATCCATGTGCAGGGTGTGAAGAACTTCCATGATGGAATTGATGGTTTTGGGTTTGTGGGTATGTTTCTTGCTTTTGCCCAATTGACATGCAGAGCAAAGGTGATCTTTCTCAAATTTTAATCTGGGCATGCCTCGTACAAGGTCTTTGCGAGAAAGCTCATTTATGGTGCCGAAGTTTAAGTGATTTAAATGACGGTGCCACAGCCATGATTTGGTCTTGGAGGCTTTTGAAAGCAAGCAGATAGGAGAGGACCACATCATTTCTTCAATTGAGATGGTGTATAGATTAGTTCCACGATTGCCCTTAAGAAGATCTAAACCATCCAATTCTCTAACGAAACAAGTGTGTTTTCTGAAAGCTACTTCAAGATCAGAATCACAAAACTGTCCCACAGAAAACAAGTTATGCCCTAGTCCTTCCACATAGTATACCCGTGAGATTACACTGTCTCCGAACACATAATCTCTATAACCCATAATTGCTCCAAAGTGGTCATTCCCGAATCTAACAGTCCCGATAAACTTTTTCACGAAGTTCTTGAGCCGTGAGCGATCCCCAGTCATATGTTTTGAACAGCCTGAGTCCAAATACCAAAGGACGATTTGTACGACCTGCATTTGAAAACAGACAACGATGGATAACTGAAATATGTGGATCCCCACGTGCAGTTGGGGTCCGTCTGGTTAGTACACACAAATTCAGGGCTACAGAGTTCACAGATGCTGTTGACATTATAGTGGAGACTACCCTAGAGGCAGCAGATGACCTAGTTGGAAAGTATTGTGTAACAAAAGGCAAAATTCGACCAGTTGGTCTCCATTCCTTAATTTTCACAATTTTATGATTATTCTTTCTAGGTAAGGGACACTGATTTCCTAGAGTGAATTTCCTTCCAGTGGGTCTCCATTGATACCCAACATTAGCAAAAAAATTTCCTGTTGCTTTCCAGACCTTCTTACTTTTTCCATTTTTCCTAAGATTCTTAACATGGGGTGATAGAGACGACATCAAAAATGATACAACACATTCATCATGATTACTAGAAATTAAGCATTCATTACATGTCTTGCAAATAGCATTAGAATTCGAATTAATTACAGTACGCTTATAGCTAATACTAGAATCAACACGATTCCTTTTGATCACATCAAACTTATTGTTCCTAGAATGGGCTTCTACTCTCTTCTCCTGAGCACTCTTAGCTGGCGCGGTCCTATCATTCTTTGTATTGCAACTAGGCTTTGACCCGCTAGCTTGTGTGTCAATGTTTACTCCTGTAGAAGCAATGATGGGAACATTAGTTTGGTTTACTACTATTTGTTTTCCAGATTTTGATGTGCTGCGTTCTGATGTTCTCAGTGGTACATCAAAGGTTACATGCTTAATCCTAGTCGCAGAGGATGATGCAACAAATCTATCTCTTTTGTTCTCAGTCTTAGGACCTGTGCCAATGACATATTCTAATAATTCCTGATAATGTTGAGTGAGGAAACATGCACCAACAATTGCACTATCATGTGGTTTATCAATCCTATCCTCTTCTACAATCTCATGAAGGATATTCAGGCTTTCCTTAAGGTGATTGATATAAACCTGATGGGCAGACCTATTGTTCCTAAGGGGAGGCGAAATAGGTACAACATCCACAGCATACTTACAACAAGCAGGAACCTTTGAAACAGAATTATCACCAGTGATGATTGGCTTTTTCCCTTTCACCTGAGTCTTTAGATTCTCGATTTCATTTAACAAAGAAGTTATCTTTTCATTATGACTGTTACGTGTAACTTTAATTGAATCATATAACTCTTTGAAATGCTGTTTGACTTTAGCATTTTCAGCTCGAAAACACTCATTTTCATGGTGTAACTTATTGATGGTGTTTTGATAGTGAAGCTTCTGAGAATCTAAAGACGATGGTTCATTGGAGCCATACACATCACACTTGTTAGACTTTAACTGGGCAATTTGTGCCCTCAATTGTCGAATCGTGTTCGTGTGAGCTTGAATTTTCTCATCCCGTTTGCTTAATTCAAAATACGTATCAAATTCAGGAGCATCCGAAGATGTCTTGACATTTGACAGTTTACATCTTTCTTATAAGTGTTGATATTTTAATTGTAAATTAAGATAGTCAACCTCTAGTTTTGAAAAACGTTTGATCATGTTATCATGTTCATCACTTTGAATTTTTTCTTGTAGTCTGAAATTCTCCCCCTCAAGCTCAACAACACGATTCTGGGTAACATTTAAAGCAATATAATACTCATGAAATTGACAGGCAGTTAATGCAGCATCAGTAGCAGTATAAAATACATCTTGTGCAATACATCTAGCAGTCAGATTCTCATTGGTGATGAGAATATTCTTTCTCTCAATCTCACGCTTCTTAAGTTCTATTTCCTTTTGAGCTACCTCATTTTCCATATCATTAAACACTACTTTCATCTGATTGACTTCCGTTTTAAGGGTTTGTTGCATCCCTTCAAAGTGTTCTTTGAGTAATTTAATGAATGGAATGACCTCAGTCAAGTAACACCTTTTTTTTTTGTTCAAAACACCTTTCCCCCTCAGTTATTTCGGTTGGTGTAATTCTCTTCTTACATGTTTTATCAAAATCAGCAAATAGTTGACAAAGTACATATATACTAATTAAGGTTTTGCATTCAGTGGGAAGAGTCAAAGGGACCAGATTCCTAGGTGTATTGGGAGGATACACCGTCACAGCTGCAATTTTCCTAAGGGAAGGAGTTTTGGCTTCAAGCTCATCGGCCTTTCTCTTTTCTATGTCTAATGACCAAAATATTTGTTCAGGTGTTAACTTCCTTTGAGGTACAAACACAGCCAAACGATTCTCCTCATAATAATCATGGGGCTTGACTATTACTCGATTGGCTATGCATATGGGATCCTTCATTTTCTCATTCATCCTTTCTCTATTTCTCACTTCTATTTCATTACTTTATTCTAGAGATGAAACATCAGGTGGGGCATGACCAGGCATAATCATCACATTGGCATCATATAAGGTAGGTTGGGCTAATTTAGCATTCCTAAGCAGAGCTAATTTAGGTTCACCTACATTACTTTCACTATGTTTATCACACAGCTTTTTGTGCTTCTGAATCATTTGGGCAGTCTGTCTGGTTTGGTCTTGTGTATACAACTTGTTTTCAAGCTTATTCTTTAAGATCTTAAGTCGGGAGAAATCATTTAAGAGTTGTGTTTCCTTTTCTTTGAAGTCTTGTTTTATTGTGTTTAAGTGCTTTTGGGCCTCCTGTTTTTATTTAACAGTTTGATCCAGCTGATTTTTCAAAGAATTTAACTCTTGTTTTAATGTTTCTTCCCTCACATGACGCTCGGTTATAAGAGTACGCATTTGACTTTCCATTTTCTGCTCTCGTTCAGTTAGTTCAAATTTGGCACGCTGTTCATAAATGGCTACCTGATCTTTGTATATGTTTAATCTAGTGGTCAGAGTGTGTTAGGAATATAAATATTCAGGTGAAGGTTCAGTCACCCCGAGTATCTATTTAGCATTTACATAGCTCGTAGGCTTATTTATATTAGCTTAGTAATATTAGTATTAGTATTAATAGTATTAGTCGTATTTATATTTGTGAAGTGGGTCGGGGCTTTCCCCACTGTCAGCTCACTCCACAGCCCACTAGGGGCACAATATTAGTAGCTATATAAAGACCCTTCCCTCACAAGGGAAGGGTTGGAACTCTTCATTCTCTAATCTAATCTACACATTTTTCTCTCCACTCTCTCTCTCTCTCTATAGCAAAGTTCCCAACTTCTTCTTCTCTTTTTCTTGAATTTGATCCATCATCAAATCTTGTGTTTGTGTTATGAATTAGAGTATCCTACAATTGGTATCAAGAGCCATGGTTTGATCTTGGGTACTATTATTTTTTTTTCTTTCGTTCGATTCATTTACACAAACTCAGATTTAATATTCGGTTGGTGATAAACTCAGATCTGTGGTGTCTACATTTTTTTTGCTTTGTTGCCTTGTTGTTTTTTTTTTGTTATTCAAACATTATCTTCGGTTTTTAAAAGATTGCACTTTTTAATAGATTTGGCATTCGTTGACTGCTCCACTTATTCGTTGACTATTCTTGCATTTGTTGCATTTGTTATTCACCACTTTTTGTTGTTGTTGCATTTGTTGATTGTTCCACTTTTTCTTGTACTTTATAGCAAAACCCAGATCCAGTTTTTAGGGATAGTATAAGAGTAGTGTTTGGTGCTTGGAATCACAGATTTAGGCTTTGTGTGGTGATTTTTGGGTGAATCGTGTGTTGGTGAAAAAGTGTTCATCGGTGCGGTTTGTCTCTCGGAGTTAAATTCTAAGGTGCGGTTTATTTATTTTTGTACAAGTAAAAGGTGCTGTTTGTGTTACCTCAAAGAAGCGGTTTGTCCTATTACCGGTTTTGGCAATAAACGAAAAAACGCTTAGAAAGCGACGTGTTTGGCAGTTTGTGTTGTGCGGTTTGTCTGTGCGGTTTGTCTGTGCGGTTTGTGTCATGCGGTTTGTCTAAGACAGTGACAGCTTTGTCTTCTTGTGACTAGCGGTTTGTCTTAGTTGTTCTAAAAAAACTACACAATCACTGAAGGAGATATACAGTCTAATACACAAATGAAATCTACAGCAAATACAAACCCATTTCATTAACAAAATCATTTTTTTTTTTGTTCGCTCATTGTCAACAAAAACAAATCCAAATCTGAACATCAACAACGAACAACAAATCCAGTTTCAACTTACAATTTCACTCGGTGTAAAAAGAATTAGACTTTTCGTGTAATACCCCAAAGAAGTACAACAACAAAACAAAATCCAATCCGAAAAGTTACAACAACAAAATCATTTTTTTCACAAAACCTAATCTAATTACAATCCATGATCGTACCTAAAATCTGACCTTCATCATATTCATCTTCACTCGACGCCATCTTCACTTCTAAGTTATTTTCAATATCTGAAAACTCAAAAGAAGAACAATAACAAGAGTGTTATCATTCTTTTCTTCTTTTCGGGTTGACATAAATTCAAAACAACAAGAACCTTACCCGAGACCCACCCTAGGATCTTGAAGACTTGAAATGTATTCTTGACATGGATTGTCAAAAGGGTTAGTGTGGTCGTTCGAGCAGATAACAAGAAAAAGAAGAGGTGACGAAGTTGTTCTTTGATCCGTGCCTCTTGTGGTGAGTGAAAAGGATAAGTGGTAGGCGAATATTTTTTTTGTCTGAGGTTATAAGTGATTAGGGTTAGTTTAGTGGGATTAGTGTGCTTATATACCAAAAGACTAGGGTTAGGTGGATTTGGATTGGATTTAGTAAGTATTGGGCTTGGAATGATATTAAGTGGAATTGGGCTGTGACTGTTTGGGCTGAATATTGGACAGACTACACAAGGACAAACGTTCATTATGTTCTTGTAGGACTAAATATTACTAGTATATATCACACGGACGAATTTTTGATTAATAGTTGTGGTATAATTTTTGGTCAACGATTTCAATCGTGCTTCATTATCCGTGTTTGAGTGTAATTTTGGGTGAAGGTTTTCGGATTCGTTGGATATAACTACCATGCTGGTTACTTGATATCTTCGTGTTTATTGGATATAACTACGGTGGTTATTTGGATCAACTTAAACCATTTCAACCAAAATCAAACAAACAGTTCACATTATCATTATCATTTCACGGTCTATTCTTGATTTTTGTAAAATCCCGCGAAAGAATTTATTTCTCAGTTTAAATCATAGAATTGTAAAATCCCGTGCATGTTTACATCATGTCTACTACTTCAGATTCGTTCATAACTGAGGTACTCAAGTTTTACGACACGTACGATAAACAAATAAACGTATTTGATCCTGATAATACTAACATGGAATCGTCGTGCTCGAATTCGCAAGAGAGAGAGTTGATTCAGTCACTAATGTTGCCAAATGAGAAGGAAAGTCGCATTGAATGTTTTCGATTACTTCATTCACATCTCAAGGTTCTGTTTGAAAAATCTGAATACGTGATGGGTTACACACGGGCCTTCACAGCACTCTTTGGTCAAGATGTTCATGATTTCACAGTCAAAATGACTCTATATTTAGATCAACTTGAACAACAGCTTGACAAAGAAGAATTCTCTGAAGCTAGATCCAGAGCAGCTTTCAGTGTGATCAACAACCAACTCCAGGTGTTCATTGATTCGCAATACACTGAGGACTATGACTATGACAGTCAAATGGCGAAAAAGTGTTTTGCTAATTACACTGGCACTGAGGTTGACATGTTCAGAAGAACATTACTCCAACTTGTGAGCAATGTTAAGGGGTTCATTAATGAAAGGGCTCAATTATGGGAAATGGGACAGAATCAGACAAGCGTGATGATAGCAACAGCTCAAGGACTGAAATCACGCATGGTATGGATGCAGATCTTACTCCAGTAAATCACAAAGTACCATCTGCTGAGGTACATATGTCTGATCAACAAAATATTCTTTCTAATGAACAACAACATACTGATCAATTTAGACCTACTTATGACACATATCTGATGGAAAAGACTGATAGCAATATCACCTCTGACTCATCAAATATGAGTCATAAGGGGGGAGAGATTGATCAGGATGTTGAACATGATGATGCGTCAAGTGCTTTGCCTACGGCTGAGTTTTTCAAATCAAATGATATGGTTGAAAAGGATGTTTATAATGAACTTTCAAAAAGATTTTTACAGCTTGAAAAACATTGTATTGATCTTGAAATCTCAATGCAACAAAAGAAAGAAAGTCTTCAAAATAAACTACCATGTAAAAACCCGGAATTTCCTGAATTCCGTGAATTTTTTATGATAAATGATTTGAAAGCTCAGCTAGAAGCCAAAAACTTAATGATCAAAAGCCTGAAAAACAGGTTGGCAGAGATGCGTGATATGTGTAATGAAGTTAAGGATAAACATTTCAATAATGCTGAATTAGAACATAAAGTGACTAAATTGTTTAAAGAAAACGAGACTTTGAAAATTCATTGCAAAGAACTATGTGACTCAATCAAAGAAGTAAAAACTAAGACTGTAGAGCAGACAACCTCTTTGATTGCAAAAAATGATGAATTCAAAGCTCAACTTCAGGAAAAGGGTTTTGCAATTGCAGCGTTGAAAAACGAGTTAAGAAAATCAACAGAAAATGGTGTGAATACTTGTAACCACCTGTAATTTTCCGAATATATTTTTATTCGAGACTTTCCCTGTTTCTCATAAACGAATCCTTTCTGAACTTATTCGATTTGAAAACGTTAAGTTATCTCGCAAAACGTGAAATTTGTACACAACGCGTACTGGCACAACCGATGAATTAATTTGATTATTTTATTATTCGTGAGGAACGAGGCGTATAAATAGTCGTTTTTATTGGAAGAATTATTCTAAACGCGAATATTAATTTATTCGGGCAACGAGAAATAAAGGTACACGTATTTATAATCAAAATTTATGGAAAAACACTTTTAAGATTATTGGAATAACTTTCGAGTGCTCGGGAAATATTTACAACACGATTTATTGGTCTCGTTGGCGTTTCGTTAAAAATATGAAGAAATTAACAGTTTTAGTCCCTGAGGGCGCGCTAGGGTTTGCCACAAGTCCCAAGAGAAGCCTATATATACTACACTTATAAAATTCTAGGGTTAATAAACCCTCTCTTCTTCTTCCAGCCGCTACCCTACACTCCCTCTCTCTCCTCTTTTGTTTTTCGGCCACTGTTCCGGCCGACTGAGCCCTCACCGCCGCTCACCACCTCTCACCGCCACCACCACTTTAATCCTCTTAATCTTCTCATCATTTCCACATAATTCACGCGCCTAGAAACCCCCTCTCTCGGTAACTATGATTTTTCCGGCGAATATTCCGGCAACGCAAGTGGAAGGTAACGAGTATAGATCGAAGGTAGTTTTGGTTTGTTGGGTTCGAGTATCACCACGGCCGTCACCACGCCGCTGCCAGAACCAGCATGGCCATCGCAGCTGCGCCGTCTCCGCCGCCTAGTCCTCCCTCTTCTCTTTCTCGTCAATGGTAAAACCGAGAAAACATTTTGCTATATTTTTATTTTTGAAACCGATTCATGTTGTTATTATTTTTCGTGGATTTATTATAAAAACGAGGTTTAAAACACTTTGAGACATATAAACTCGTGTGGTAAGATTTGATATCAATTTGGTGTGCTCAGTTGTGTTTGGGTCTCAATATTTGATGGCTGACGAATTCACAGGCGAGACCTTGACGTCTCGGTGATATTTGGGTTCATTTATCTTGTGTTGACAAAGCTTATTTTTGGTCTTGTGTGAATTATCATTTCATTTTGATTTAGTCCGTTTGGTTTTGGCTGCTGACGAGTCAAATTGGTTGCGTTTGGGTTGAGACCGAGACCACTAGGGTCTCGGCAACGTGATTGTTGTGGTTTGTTGGGTGTGGTTCGGTTCACAAGTTCACCCACGAGGGTGTTGTCGGGTTTGGCAGCCGTGAGTCAAGGCCGAGACCATTAGGGTCACGGCAAGGGTTGTTGATAGTTGTGTTATTGTTGTCGTTGTTATATGGTTGTTCTCGTTCGGTTGAGACTCGGTTAGTTAGGGTGCGTTTGATTTTGATACCACCTAGGGTGCGTTTTGTTACACAGCTCGTTTAGGGTGCGTTGATTTGGTTTTTCACTTGTGACTTATTTGGATTAAATGGGATTTGAGTTGGGTTAGTGTGGAAATGGATTTAAAATGGGCTTAGCAGCCATGAAAAAGGGTCCGAATGGTTTATTCATAATGTGGGCTTCAAGCCCAACAGGTAAAATAAAAATAAAGAGTATGTTAGTGATAAAATCTGGTGTCAATAATATAATTGACTAACATATAATTATTTGTTCACTTGGTTCACTTGGTACGTTTCGGATTATATTTGAATTGTGAATTTGGATTTGAATACGGATTTTGTCTATTATACTTGGACTTGAACTTATAAACGGACTAAAAATGTTATTAAACTAATATTATACAACGACTCGAGAAAAACTAATTTTATTAGTTAAACTTATTTTTATAAAACGTTTATGTTTTATACAAACTATTTGGGATAACGGGGTAAATGCCGAATCGTACAAACTAGTTATTTGATTTGAGGTGTTTGTTTGTCAATAACTTCTAGGTTGTCTTCTTGGTTTGAGTTCTCGTCAGTTTTCTCTCAAGTTTGTTGATGTCCCTTTTTCTTTGGCGTGAGTTGTCTGTCGAGTCTATGTCTTCTTACCACACCACACGAAAGGTTGAAACTAAGCTTTTGATAAGTTTTGAAAACTGAGTAATCCACGAAAACTACGACACGCTGTCTTTTATAGACTTTGTAGGGTATTCACAATACATGAATCACTTGTTTGAGGGTTGTTTGGATCGAATAGAAGAGAAGTTCTAGAGAGAGGTGGGAGCCTTTTAGTGAGAGAAAGTAACTAGTGTGTAATATTAGATTGAAAAGGTCCAACCCTTCCCATGTGTGGGAAGGGGTATTTATACTTACAATATATTGTGCCCCTAGCGGGCTGTAGAGTGAGCTGACAGAGGGTAAAGACCCGACCCACTCCACAATATAGATACGACTAATCTAATAAAACTAATAATACTAAGCTTATATAAATAAGCCTACGAGCTATGTGATATGCTAAATGGATACTCGGGGTGATCGAACCTTCATATGAATATTTATATTCCTAACAATCTCCCCCTAAGGGAGGTCACCCCGGAAATAATATTTCGAATTCTAGCATTTGATCTTTTGATCTTGACTTCATAGCTCGTAGTCTTCGATTCTTCAATGTCTTGAAACTTTGTGCATTCAGCAGTAATCTTTTGATGACTGATCGGTTGTCTTGGATGATTTTTGAGAATTCTTTGAGTTCATCATCCAACATTTGTCTTCAAGTCATCTTTCAGCAGTATGTCACCACGTGATGTGATAATCTTCAAGCTGACATGCTCACTCTATTCTGGGTCATGACTTTCAGCATCAGAGTATGCAGAAGCTGTGTTGAAGGTCTTTTAGGTTGTCATGACTTCTTTGAATATGACGATGGAGTAGAGTGAACATGTGGTAATGGATTGTGTTTTTTTGTGTCGACATGCTCACACTTTTCTGGATCATGATCTTCAGCTTCAGAGTTGTGGAAGCAGTGTTGAAGGTCTTTTAGATTGATCATGACTTCTTTGTTTAAGATGATGATGTAGTGTGAACATGTGTTAGAGGATTGGCATCTTTACTGCAACCAGCTACAACAGCAACCAGCTACAGCATTCCACAGCTACAATCGCCAGAAGTTCCTGCATACGACAGTTAGCAACAAATCGACCGGTACTTACAGGTTCGGACTTCGAGATTGTTAACAGCATAGTGTGAAAACTCTCTCTAATCCTTACCAAGACCGTTCCTAATCGAAAACCCACAGAGGGCTTTTTAAGATCGAACCGTAGCACATCAACGATTAGGTGAGTCGCTGGAGATCACTCCACGACTGTAGACCGTTTGAAACCGCCGTGACCACTAAGCGTAATCCATAAAGAATTACCGAAGTGACCTACTTTCAGGGCTGCTTGATGTTGACCCTGGCAGGAATTTCCATACAATCATTGAGAATTACATTTGTAAAGTCTCTCATGAATGTTCTGGCAGATTGCTAGGATCTGCGTAGGACTCTTAAATTTACAACTGGTGTCCTTAATGTAGAACAACCAGTGTAGAAGTAGCATGTGTTCCTATGAGATCTTATTATGCATCTTGTGGCCCTAGACTCAATAGTGCGCTTTGATTTAGTGAGTGGAGGCTGGAGAGGACTGCCACCTTTTCAATATCATCTAACTCGGAGTGAGAGAGACGATAGGAATGTATTGAACTCCGTGACAATTGAAACAAGAATCCTTTGAGGGACCTTGAGTGGCTAGGGAGGGTTGTGCAGCGTATCACTGGGTCCATGATACTTTGTCTTCAATGCCAGCAATCAACTATGTGATTCTGACAGCATATGTATTGACCCGGTTTCTGCCTAAGTTGTAAGGAGGGCTGTTTCTTTTCACCCTTTATCTTTACAATTCTTTTTCATTCTTCAACCCCTTCAGTGCTTACCGAGACTTCATTACTAGTACCTTGTTGGGTTTGTTCCAGTACTAGCTCCATCTCAGTCGGCACTCTTCCCTTATCCACTTTTCTCCTTTTTCATCATACCTAAGGACTTCTACACTAACTAGTGGATTGTCCCTGGGTAGATCCCTCCGGCTCTGGCGGGATCGTGGGAACTTGAGCCTAACCTAACCATCCTTATAACTCCATACATTCATTAAAATGGTCGGTCTTTGGTGTACTTCCACGATTGCCATAAACCAAATCTTTGAAAAATCTCTCAAAGTGTTCATGATTCTGAAACACATTTTTTCAAACACTTGAGAGTTTTATATTTTTCAAATGCTCCCCCTCAACATGTGCTCGGTTGATTATTTTATAAATTTGCACATGTTAGGTAGAGCTCACACTTTTTGAATTGATCAACTTTCAGTGAACATGACCGATTCGAGACACGCTTACATCACTAGTTAGACTAGCTTGAAATTATTACCCGGCCTGGTCAAGTCCACAGAAAGTTTCTCGAAACGGTACACTCTACTCAGACACATCCTTTTCGAGACACGCTTACATCACTGGTTAGACCAGCTTGAAATTATTACCCGGACAGGATATGTCCTTTCGATCAATGACAGTATTGGTTTCGTCAATTCATTGGTTAAGTCTGAGTCACGATCTCATGCTCACATAAGATGCATGCCAAATCCTTTTTGTCCATTCGCTCCCCTCAATATGTGCATTGATATACGAAAGAGTTTAGCACATATGGGAGAGCCTAACGTTTAAGTCCAAAACATCACATTTTCATCAGGTTTCATATTTAAATCACATTCTCTCCCCCGATCAAAAATTTCAAACCTTTTGAGATTTGTGATCCCAATTGATTTAAATAAGTTAGAAAATGTGGGAGAAAATGTGTCCGATTTAATATATTCTGATGATGAGAACATACTATGCTCCCCCTTAATCTAAGAGGGAGATTCACTGCTCATATTGCACAATTGATTATTATGACACAACTGATATTGACCTTTTTGTGCAGACGATGTAATTATCCGCTTTTCTGAGTTAGTAGTCAACATCAACTATCCAACCACCAACAAATCTTTCGCAAATGTCGTTGATCCCCACTTAGCGAGACCAAAATAGATGAATGGTGGTGATGGTGGTGAAAGTGTTGTTGTTGTTGTTGCCGACATTGTTGTTGAGGTGAATTCCGAGCCAATCAATAGAGTTTGAACGTCTGATCAAATGGTTAGAATGGGAACTGGTACATTCATTTTGGCTATGGAATCTGCATAAGAATATCAACACAGATATACATACATACAGATACACTATTCCTAGATAGCTACCCTTCAGCAGCTTGCCACATTATAATACCAAGTTCATCTTATAATCAAACCCCAATCAGGAACTACGTCAAACCACTATCTAGCATGAAGAGCAAATAGCAATCATGAACATGGCAATTCACACGAATTTCAATATTCAATTCAGGATCTTAGGAACATGATTCTAACATGATAGCAATCTACCTAAGCGAATCCTGAGAACATATGCACAATATCAACAACAATTAAGCAGCAGAGACAAACAACATTTGAAACTCATTCACTTAGTTCATACAAATGTCAGTGGAGTATTCAAAAACATCAAACACAACTGGTTTTCTAACTTCTTTTAGGTTTTGAGTCTTAAAGCATTTTGGGGATTATACGAGGATTCCAAAGTAACACAAATGAACCTTCTAGATACATAAAGCTAGGAAACTATAAGCAAATTGCACATAATGTCCTAAACTTTCTAGCAACTAACACACTTGGTCATTTGATATATTTAAGCAAGATCCTCTTCAACTAATTCCCCATTAACTACAAAACCATTTCTAACAAGTATGATTTAACCAATAAATCCGTTTGATGATATAGAATTTGAATTCACTCTCCCCCTCAATCAATGACCCGTATTCTAGTTGAACCTCAACTAAAATCACGCTTAACCCCACAACTCATCAAACAAGAACTGTCGTGAGGTTTTGTAGTCGTTGATTGAGTGACAAATTTTATGCATAATCCAAGTTTAAACAAATTTCATACAACACAAATTCACCAAGTGTCTCGCAAATAATTTTCAGAAGAATCATAGAATGAAAACTATTTGTATGCAAAGAAGACTTCTCTTCTTTTTCAAGAAATGATGCACTGAAACGTACATCAGATCGAAGAAACATGGATATAAAGTAATCCATGCCCAGGTGAACATCACCCAGTTGGAGGAACAGCCGTCTTTTTGGCGACGTGCTTTCCCCAGTATGAAGCGCGGGTTGCTATCTAAAGTAATAGCAAGCCATTTAGACATGTTTTAAGAATCCATTTTAACTTCTGCTCGAGCTTCATTTAAAGTCCCGTGTCATTATTGAATGACATTTCTAAGACCGTAAATGTTATCGATAAACAGAAGACATGCCTAGGTGAAACTATTTTTGGTATTTTCTAATTTTTAATTTTTATGGTTTTTCTGGATTTACGCATCTCTATTTACAATTTGCAGGTTTTCTATAATTTTCTATTTACAGTATGTTTTAAGATATGTACAAACTATATTATTCAGTTTAAGACGATGATGAAATGAATACCGAAATGAGGATACATTCAGTATGTTGTAGAAATCTGTGGTCAATCATCTCTTAAACTTTCACCACCAAAGCTTTCGAGGCTCCTGAACAATCGACGAAACTTGAGCCTTCCCAATGTACAGCTTTGATAGCTTCCCCCCAAACCGACAATCTTCTTACTGAGCAGATTCTAAGCTCTCTTTCAAGCTTACATAAGGTAAGTGTACAACAGAAACCGTAGCAAACCACATCAAGTATTGCTGCTCCTTCTTAAGAATAATCATCGTGATTCTCCGTTCGGGGATCCTCAAATAGATCAGCAACGAATCATCTCACATTTGAATAATTCATCTCACATTTCTTCCCGCTGAAGATTGAAGAAATGCCTACCAAAAGTATCCAGAGACCACTTCCCCCAAGTGATTGAAGAGATGCAGACAGTCTCGATATATGAAGCCCAAAAACCCGAAGTACACACTCAATCCCATCAATGAAGTCGACAATGCATCATCAAGATCAATTAAGACCCGAAAATCCCCTTATCTCCTTTCAGGACATTGCAGATGAGAATTGTTACACCAAATTCAGCTAAGTCCCGAGTGTAAGCAATTTATCCCGTATGTAGTCGACATGATAACACCAAGACAGTACCATAATAGCTACTGAGTACCGGATGTACACATTTCCTTCAGTAGGATACCGACTAACCATAGGAACCATCATACAATTGTGTACCTCTTTTATCATCAGAAACTGACATTCTCTTCCCACACTTAGTTGGGATGACACACCAGAAAGAATGAGTTAGAACACTGATTTTCTCTGCGGTTATGACATTTGTCTTCCCGGAATAATCTTCAATTGAGAAGAAGTATAAAGCCCATCATGTGTACTCATTGTGCATTCAGATGTATGTCTCCTTCCCCCTTGCTGGTTTTGATACCTCAGAATCAGCAACACATTTTACGAACATATTCTTGAAATCTTGTGAGAAGAACAACTTAGGCTCAGGTAGATCAAGTGAGAATTAACCGCTGCCGAAACCGTTTCTGACTATCTTTATCAACCCTCAAGTAGGCCTTTTGATGAGATAACTGATGGAGCAAACCCGATATACCAAACTTGAGCCTGAAGATAGAATTCCCCATTCTTGTGACTTACGCTTGCACTAATGTTGGAAGAACGGTGTAGAGAATTAGTGCTCCAAGCAAATCTCTAAGTACTCAATACCCAACCAAGGTATGAGACATTAACACCTCTTACGATTATCCACAACGACAACGGCGTGTGACACTGAGTACTACAACGTAACTCCTTTAAGTGATAGTTACCCCGACTACTAGTAACTAGATAACCTAAGACTTCAACTTAAATCTTAAGCACGAGCAAGTTATCATAGAAAGTCATGCATCCAACCAACCCCGACTTCAAGATAGGATAAGATCACGCCTTTGAGGAAGTCAACTCCAATCTCGAATAAGTGATACCTAATCAACTCCATGGTCACAATTAGATGCCCAGCTCAAGTGAGTGAACCAACAACCAAATGTACATCGAATCACTTGTTCACACATCTCCCCCTCAAAGATTGCATACGAGGATGCCATCTTTGATTGAACAAGTGCATATGAGGTTGGTCCACTGTTCACACTTCTCCCCCTCAAAGATTGCATGCGAGGATGCCATCTTTGATTGGACAAGTGCATATGAGGTTGATCCACTATTCACACTTCTCCCCCTCAAAGATTGCATACGAGGATGCCAATTATGATTGAGTGAATAAGCGCCCAATCTGATGGAAGTAGATCCACCTGATGTCTGAACGGGCATGGAGCAAGTATGAAGCTTATTGATGAGACTAGTCAGAAACAAAGAATATACGTATGACCATTTCGCTAATCTCAATCACCATGTAGTTTATTCACCCTTCTCCCCCTCAAAAATTGCATATGACGACCAACTGCCATTTTTGATAGAGCAGGTGAATAAGGATATACTCCAATGTACGTTTATCCCCTTTGGTGACTGAATGAGCATTTGAAGAACATGAAGCTTGATGAGAATGGTCATAAATAAGAAGATTCCTCTTCTTCCGAAGATAAAGCGCACTCAAGCGTACGCCTTTCTTTTCTTTGATGAACGGGGCCTGAAGAGATGTCAGCAGACGCCATTATGAAAACATTGAGACCCGAGGCTTGAACTGCATTGTTCAAACGTCATTATGTTGAAGAACGAGGCCTGCACTGACGTGTACAGACATCATATATGATTCCCCTCATATGTTGTGAGCAGCCTGTGTCCAAATGTCAAAGGACGATCCGTACGACCTGCATTTGAAAACAGACGAACGAAGAGAATTTGGAGAGCCGGATCCCCAATTAAGGTTGGGTTCCAGTTGGTTAGTGCAAACAATCTTTGGGGCTGCTGAAACCATAGGTGCCTTGGTTTTAACAATAGAGGCAACACTAGTAGATGCAATGGACCTAGTTAAGGGACATTGTGTATCTAAAGGGATAACTCTACCAGTAGGCTTCCATTCCTTAACAGGAACTACTCTAGGAATTGTAATCCTTGTTAAAGGGCAATGTTCCCCTAGTGTGAATGTTCGGCCCGTGGGCTTCCACTGAAAGCCCACATTGGTAAACATTTTCCCTGTAGGTTTCCAAGATTGCTTCATTTGTCTAGCTCTCCAAACTTTCCTAACTGGGGTTTTTTGGACGACTTCAGAAATTTCATAACACATTTATCATGATTACACGAAATTATGCATTCATTACATGTTTTGCAAAGTGAATTAGAATTCGAATTATGATTCCTTTTGTTCAAATCTGACTTGTTGTTTCTCATGTGGTCTTCTACTTTCCTTTTAGGAACACTTTTAGCTAGTGAAATCCTAGAATTCTTTATGTTTCTCCTAGGTTTTGACTCGCTAGCTTTAGTGTCACTATTAACTCTTGTAGAAGGACTGATGGGAATCTTAGTCTTCTTCACTTCTAGTTGCTGAACATGTTTTGATGTGTTGGGATCTGAAGTTTCCAAGGATACCTCAAAGGTTACATGCTTGTTCTTAATTGTGGATGATGATGCAACTATTCTATCTCTTTGGTTGTGAGACTTAGGGCCCGTGCCAATGGCATATTCTAACTGTTCCTGGATCCTTTTTGTGAGGACGCAGGCATAACCTACTGCCTTATCGAGTGGTTTTCCTATTCTGTCCTCTTCCACAACCTCACGAAGAGTGTCAAGTCCATTCCTAAGGTAACAGAGATACATTTGATGGACAGGTCTGTTGTTTCTCATGGGAAATGGAATAGGCCCCACATCAACATCATACTTTTTACTAGCAGCAGCCTTTGGTGCAACACAATTACAAGTGGTGCATGGCATTTTACCTTTCACCCGAGCCTTCAGATTCTCAATTTCATTTGTCAAAGAGGTTATTTGATCATTGTGATTGCTTCTTGTAACTTTAATAGAATCATATAACTCTTTGAAATGTTGTTTAACCTTTGAATTTTCTTCTCGATAACACTCATTTTCATAATGTAACTTATTTATGGTGTTTTGATATTGAAAATTCTGAGAATCTGAAGACGAAGGTTTATTGGAGCCATACACTTCACACTTGTTGGATTTCAATTGGGCAATTTGGGCCCTCAGCAATCGAATCGTGTTCGTGTGAGCTTGAATTGTCTCATCTCGTTTGCTCAATTCAAAATAAGTATCAAATTCAGGAGCATCCAAGGATGTCTTGTCATTTGATATTTTATGTTTTTCATTTAAATGTTGATGTTTCAATTGCAAATTACGATATTCAACTTCTAATTTAGAAAAACGTTTAACCATATTCTCATGGTCATCATTTTGAATTTTTTCAAGCAATTTTAAATTCTCCCCCTCAAGCTCAACAACACGATTCTGGGTGACATTTAACGCAATAGCATACTCATTAAATTGACAAGCAGACAATGCAGAATCAGTGACAGTGTAAAATACATCTTGTGCAATACATTTAGCAATCAAGTTGTCGTTAGTAATGAGTATGTTTTTTCTTTCAATCTCTCGACTCTTAAGTTCTATTGCATATTCATTCACCTCACTTTCCATATCTTTAAACACTACTTCCATTTCTTTTATTTCGGCTTTAAGGGCAGTTTGCAACCCTTCAAAGTGTTCTTTAAGTAGTTTAAAGAATGGCATGACCTCAGTTAAGTAACACCTTTTTGCATGTTCAAAACACCTTTCCCCCTCAGTAATGCCAGTGGGTGTGATTCTCTTCTTACATGTTTTATCGAAATCAGCAAACAGTTGCCAAAGCACATATAAGCTAATAAAGGTTTTGCATTCAGTGGGAAGAGACAAAGGCACCAAATTCCTAGGTGTATTGGGAGGATACACCGTTATGGACGCAACTTTTCTAATGAGGGGGGTGTTGGCCTTAAGTTTTTCTACCTTAAGTTTTTCATTATCTTGTTTCCAAAATATCTGTTCAGGTGTTAACTTCTTTTGAGGAGCAAACACAGTCAAACGATTTTCCTCATAATAATCATGGGGTTTGATTATTATTCGTCTGGCTATGCACTCGGGATCCCTCATTTTCTCATTCATTTTTTCTTTCGTTTTCTCACTTAACTCATCCTCTTCATCAGTGTAGATATGCTCAGGTTGGTCATGAATAGGTTTAATCATCACATTACCATCATATAGGGCTGGTTGAAGTACTTGCATACCCCTAAGGATGGTCGACTTTGGTTCACCTATCATGATTTTACTATGCTTATCACTCAACTTTCTGTGCTTATGAATCATTTGAGCAGTTTGTATGGTTTGATTTTGTGTGTACAACTTATCTTCAAGCTTATTTTTTAACGTCTTGAGTTTAGAGAAATCATTTAAAAGAGTTGTTTCTTTTTGTTTGAATTCTTGCTTAAGTGTTGTTACACACTTTTGTGCTTCCTGTTTCTGTTTGACAGACTGTTCTAGCTGACTTTTCAAAGAACTTAACTCTAATTTTAATGTTTCTTCTCGCACTCTAGACTCTTTAATAAGTGTACTCATTTGACCTTCTAATTTCTGCTCACGATCATTAAGCTCAAACTTAGCACGCTGTTCATACATAGCAACTTGTTCTTTATAGATGTTAAGTCTAGTGATCAAGTTATTATCAGGGACAGGCAATTGGTTCTCATGGTACACACATGCATTATCTACATTACTTGCATAATCTAAGGCACATACATTACTCATAGCACACACATCATTATTGACAAAGGATTCACCATTTGGTACATCAAGCGAGTTGTTGCTATTCAAATACTGTTCATATGAGACAATATTGCTATTTTCCATATCAACATTACTTGAGTCAGAAACAACTGCCTGATGTACTTCTTTGGGAATCTGATGTCCCTCGACAATATTATATGTGTCATAAATTTTTAGTACCTCAGAAATCAAGGATGCATTAGAAGAACCAGCTTGACGAGATGAGGCCAGGGAAGACAAGTTAGCCATGAAGATTGTTTGAGCAGTAGGTTCATCATCCACATCAGAGTCAAATGCATCACAGTCATCTGCCTTGAAGATGTTAGGATCATTAAGTGCCAGATCCTGAACAGGTTTCTCATCCACATCTTCATCAAAAGTATTTCCTCCATCTCCTGCCAAGAACAATAACTCTTCCTCATCCAATACAGCACCATTTTCTTGAGCTTGCATTAACAGCATCTTGTCTTTGAAGTAATCTGAGTTCTGAGGACGTTTAGGTTGATTGCAGTTTCTAGCAATGTGTCCAAGCCCCCCACAATTATAACACTTGATCTGTTTCCCTTGCCCCTGATTGGCATTCCCTGCTCTGTTCTGCACATAACCTCGACCCATGTTTCTACCAGCTCTCCCTTGCACATTCTGGACCACAATTTTCCCGTCCTCCACCATTGCTAGATTGCGTGGGTTGGAAGAATTCCTTAACTGATTGTTGGTCTGAGGGAGTGATGCTTGAAACTGTTGAACCAGTAGAGATACTTGATTGGTGAGGTTGTCAATCATTTTGTCGGTCTGAGAGTAGCCTGAGTCAAGTTGTGAACTCATAGCAGGTACTTGTGAGTGAAGTTGGTGATAGCTTGGATTGGATGATGATTGGATTGTTGGTTGTACATTTGTCATGAAAGCCAGTGGGTCATTCGTAGTTGAAGGATTCAACTTTTCTCTCAGCACCCGATCATAGGCAGCATGCTTCTCATGTTGTTGCAGGTAAGCATACAGCTGTTCATAGTTAGTCTCCCTTAAACCTTTGTTGAGTTTGACGGCAGTAACAAATCTGTCCCATTCCGGAGTCATGTTGTTCACAAACTTTGAGTTAAGTTGGATGTTGGGCATAGTCATTCTGATCATCCTCATATCATTCACCAACTTATGAAATCTCACATAGTAATCTGTGATATTCTCTCCTGGGTTCATTTTGAAATGCTCGAACTCATCATACAGCTGTGACTCACGATCTTCCTTTGTGAGTTCTGACCCTGCCAGCAACATTTTAACGTTGTCCCACACAGCCTTGGCTTCGGTGTTAAAATTGATGAGCTTGTATACATCCTTTGGAAGACCTTGAATGACTATGTTTGAGGCTCTAATATCAGCATCATACCTCTTCTTTTCTTCTTCATTAAGATCATTATAGTTTCTAGGTCTATCAATACCCAAAGTTACAGTCCCATCTTCACCAGTTGTAACCACATCTCTGGTGGTGCCCATCTGATAGGGTCCTTCGTCAATTGACTTAAGAATATTAACACCATTTTCTTTTCCCAAGCAGTAAAGTCTTATTCGTTGTGCCCAAGACTCATAATCCGTCCTATCTAGCATAGGTGGACGAGTATCAGATCCTGCTGCTTGAATATCATCTGATGATGTACTTGATGTGGTAGCCATAGTAACTACGGGATTTTACAGATCTTGTGATTTAACCGAGAAATTGAATCTTTCGCGGGAATTTCTAAAATCACCAAGACACAAACCGCATACAAGTTTGAGAGACAAACCGAGTAGATTCAACAGATACAAACCGAGTCAACGAAGCTGAGACAAACCGAGTAGACACAAACCGATTAAATTCTTCGGAGACAAACCGAGTCTGCACAAACCTAGTACACACAGCTGGGACAAACCGAGTAGACACAAGCCTAGTAAATTTACACAAACCGAGTAAATTCTTCAGGGACAAACCGAGTCTACACAAACCGAGTACACGCAGTTGGGACAAACCGAGTAGGTACAAACCGAGTAAATTTCTCTGAGACAAACCGAGTCTACACAAACCAAGTACACGTAGCTGGGACAAACCGAGTAGACACAAACCTAGTAAATTTACACAAACCGAGTAAATTCTTCAGAGACAAACCGAGTCTACACAAACCGAGTATGCACAGCAGGGACAAACCGAGTACGCGCAGCAGGGACAAACCGAGTAGGCACAAACTCCCAGGCACGTCACTATCACTGCCTTTTGTCCTTTTGCCTAAACGAGTAAAAAGGACAAACCGTGTCCAAGATTGACACAAACCGAGTCCAATAATCGACCAACATGGACAAACCGCTGCCAAGAACACCTCAACAACTACCCACGAATTTTCTCAAAATCACCACACCGTACTTAGATCTGTGATTCCAAACACTAAATACCACTCTAATACTATTCTTAATCTAGAAAGTACAAAGAAAACCAACTTCTAATCACTAAACAAATTACAAAGATGAAATTTATGCTACTTAACCAAACCGAACCAAAACTTAAAGAAACACTACAAATCTAAACAAATCTAACCAAGAAAAACTTAAAGAACTACACAAATACAATATAAGACAACCTCTAATCACTAAACAAAAACACAAAATGAAACGTATGCTACTAATCAAACCGAAAAGAAAAAATCTTGAAAACTCCAAATCGACCCAAAAGTAAAACACCTCACAAACTACACAAATTCGTGAATACCAACTCTCATGGACCTAACCATGGCTCTTGATACCAATTGTAGGGTATTCACAATACATGAATCACTTGTTTGAGGGTTGTTTGGATCGAATAGAAGAGAAGTTTTAGAGAGAAGTGGGAGCCTTTTAGTGAGAGAAAGTAACTAGTGTGTAATATTAGATTGAAAAGGTCCAACCCTTCCCAAGTGTGGGAAGGGGTATTTATACTTACAATATATTGTGCCCCTAGCGGGCTGTAGAGTGAGCTGACAGAGGGTAAAGACCCGACCCACTCCACAATATAGATACGACTAATCTAATAAAACTAATAATACTAATAATACTAAGCTTATATAAATAAGCCTACGAGCTATGTGATATGCTAAATGGATACTCGGGGTGATCGAACCTTCATATGAATATTTATATTCCTAACAGACTTTATTATTGTGCGAGACGTATTTTGAGATAATCGTATGCGTATTAGGTTGTGCCGATCCTCGACCGTTGTGTACCGCCGTTCTTGTACCTCCGTGTACCATCGTGCCGTATGTTTTGAGACCGTTCTGATATGCTCTAGATGCCAGTCGTGTCAGTTGTGATCTTGCATTGCTGTGGCTAAGGTGAGTTCATGGCCCCTACTTTTACTAGTTTTCTAACTATTTTTGGGGGAGAATACATGCTCATTTCTACTTAAACTCATTACTGGTTTTACTTGAAACGTGATTTGTTTTCTCCAACGTACTGTTTGGCTGATTTATCTGACCTGGTTATTTGAATGCATTATGTGCTTACTTGTTATTTGATGTGGCCTGGAACTGTTATGATACTGTTACACGAGCTGGCTATGGTTATCATTAAAGAAGGCTCCTTGTGCCTTATCATTAAAGAAGGCTCCTTGTGCCTTATCATTAACGAAGGCTCTTTGTGCCTAGTAGTAATGGCTCTTTGTGCCTAGTAGTAATGGCTCCTGTGCCTATCGACATCTATAGTGTGCACCTATAGGGAACTGTATTGTGATTTGACTTTTGTGACCTAGCCAGCGTAACAGTTAATCTTGCATGACACTATATGAGTATAGTACTTGAATGACTGATTTTGGTTGGAGATGTTTGACTATGATATTATTTGCGGATTTGGTTCTGGAACTATAACTTAGGCAGTGTTAGCCTACGTTGGACTTGACTTGTTTATGAACGATGATTTTGAACTCGAAAACCTTTTGGTTCAACCATACTGTTTTAAACTAAAACCTGTGAACTCACCAGCGTAAGCTGACCCTTTTAGCATGTATTTTCAGGTTTTAGACTATAGCTTATCTCTGGAGGCGCTTGGCAAGGGGCATGGTCATAGACGACTCTGATGAATATATTTGGGACCGCTTTATTATTTTTGGGCCTTACTTCCGCACTATTTTTCAGATGATGTAAACTCAATGTTTTGATAATGAATTTTATTCTAAACGGTTAAGGTAAAACCGTTCTTTGTACCTTGTGTTGTGATACCAATTGAGTAGCGCCCCAGTGACATGTATGCTTCCGCTGGACCCAATTTTCGGGGTGTTACAGATTGGTATCAGAGCCTAGGTTATAGAGAACTGGGTTTATTTTCAAAAACCTGGACTATAACCAATTTTGGCGAAAACTTAACCCTATGACCGACACATGCCTGCCTTCCAAGCTGATGCCTCGCGTATGATTTTGTTTTAGGATATAATTGATGAGATGTTTATGATATATTGGATGAGATGTTCATGATATATTTGACGAGTTATTTGATGAGATACTTGATTATATATTTGTTGAGATGCGTGCCTGACTCTTGGATATTTTATATCCTCTCGTTTTAACTATTCACTATAAGCATTTCCACATGCTTTTGCACTCACCGAACCTATCACAGAGTTACGCTATTTCCTTGCGTAATCTCACTATTGAATGTCGAGTTTGTATACTTGTCGTGATTTTTGGGAATGATTCTGGATATAATGGACATACTACTAGTGTAACTAGGCTTAGTATTCCAAAATTCATTGAACCTCGGGTGAATATAGACTGATCACCTATATTCAACCAGGGACAGTGGGACATAGCCTGATCACCTATGTCCGACTCAGAGGTGAATTTTGCAATACTCAGAGTAGTTATAATGGAATTATGTCCGGGTTGACTTTTGGATTTTGGAATGGTACCGTTTCGCGTGGGTACACAGACATTGGAATTTTACTTCCACACACACTACACACTGGCATCACAACACCGCATGAACCGTAATGCCCTTGGCATCGCTATACGTCTCCATTATATGGAAATCCTGTTTGCCGCCGTCTGGCCGTATTTTTGCATCGGGTCGAGTTAGATCCGATTGGCACCGTTTGAATCCGAGTTACTTATTTGTAACTCCTTGAGAGCGTTATAAGCCGTTTGAGCTTACTGGAACGTTTAGACTCGATTTTTACCATGTTTGGTTTTGAATTTTGGCTACATTTGGAATCAATTTTGGCCAATTTTAGATTTGATTTTTGACTACGTTCGGATTTGATTTTGATCACGTTTGGATTTGATCTTCGGCAACGTTTAGAATTGATTTTTGGCCACGTTTGGATATGATCCTAGCTACTTTTGGATTCGATTTTGACTACGTTTGGATTTGATATTGACTGCGTTTTGGTCTTGATTCTGATTTAATTCGAGTTGATTGATTTTATGATTTTGGACGTCATCCTGGATTTGGATCTGTTATTCGGCCTTGCTTTGTTGTAGCCTTGCTACAGTCGCCGCTACTCCGAGCTTTGTGCTCAATTGATGATATTCATTTTTCCAACCGGGATTGTTCAATCGAAGCTGTTCAATCAATGTTGTACCTCCCGTTTGAGTACCTTGTACATTACTGATTCAACCAACTGATTGCTTGCAGCAATCAACATTGTTGGGTTTTATAGATTTGATGAGACAAAACAAGAAGAGTGAAAACAAGAAGGACCTGAAGTGACAAGGAAGAATTCTTCAAATAAAGAAGATTAAAACATGAAGGACTTGCTTGTTAAAGAAGATTTATTATTTAGTCCTTTGTAGTATTTTGTAAACCCTAAATCTCTATTATATAAAGAGATCAAGGGTTAGGGTTTTTATCAGGTCTTCCATAATGTAGTCGACTAAAAGGTGTGTGTGTGTAACCTAGACGTAAGTTATAAACGTCTAGTTAGTTAGTTAGTTAGTTCAGCCTCAAGGTCGAGTCCTTGATCCCTGTTACAAGGCGTGTAACATGTTCTACCTTGATCAAGTAGAATTGGGGCTGTAGATGATTATTAGTGTTAGTATTAGAGATCACAAAGTAAAAACCTTGTTCAATAATAAAGATGTTTTACTTATTCCGCTGTGCATGATTGTTGTCTTTGTTATTGTTTAACCCTAGTGCTCTAAACGGTCCAAGGAGTTTTAACAAACTCCACATGTGGTATCAGAGCCTGGGGAGCTCGTTACCTAGGGATTACATGGTTTTACTGTCGAAGAAACTGATTTGGAGTAGATACAATGATTCGATAAAGGTGTCTGAGGTAATCGTTATTTATTTTATTTTATTTTTTTGTATCGGATCATACAGTTTGATTTTTAGTTATGGCGACAAAGCATGGAGACACGTGAGTGTTTAATTAATGTTTGGTGAGTTTTTAATCACGTGGGCTGTTCTTAATTGATTGGCTGATTCATGGAGAAAAATCTCATACTCGTACTAATTAATTGCGTATCGTTGACTCGGTGGATAATTTTTTTTAAGGTCGGTAAGTTATTTATTTAGTACATGCTGCAAGAAAATAAGGGACGAGCTATTATTATTGGTCTTGCGCATGTGGGTCAAACGGTGGATCATATATTTTACAATATGGGTCAATGCGAATTAATGGAAGTCTGTTGTTTATGCAAGTGAATTTAGAACCTCGTACATCATTAAGATTTCCTCGTACTGCATTAAATTATGAGATGATTACTTCCAGTTAATGGGTCGATTTTCATTGGTCGAGTGGGATGATGGAGCTGATTATTTAATTCAAAAGAAGAGCTGCTGATAAGCGTTAAATAATTGTGGGGTTAATTATATGTAAAGAATCATGGGCTGTCGTGTATTGAAAAGTGATGTATTGCTACTGATTGGTCAACTCAAGAATTAATGTGTTGGTTTGTTGCATAGCGTCAGTTGGAGATGCAAATTATTATCCTTATTCGATTATAATAAGGTTTGTGGCAGTGAATTCATGGAGCTAGATTCAATTAGTGATCTCATGTTGCTGCTCGTATATTGCAAAGTACTGCTCGTTGGATATTCAAAGTACTGCTACTCCAAAGTACTGCTACTCCAACGTACTGCTTCTCCAAGGTACTGTTCATTGCAAAGTACTGCTGCGCTTAAAGCTATAATTTTTCCTGCTGTTAAGGGGAAGCCGAGATGGGTTTTTATGAGATTGGTTCTACTTTGGCTCTCGGCTAATTATGAGCAGTTTGTTAGATTACACACACAGGTTATTAGTTTCACACACACAAGATGGTTAGTTGGTTTATGTTCTTAAAGGTTTTAAAAGGCTCGTATTTGGTTTATTGGATTAATTGATTACGAAGAAGGTTGAATATCATTTATTTGATGTTGTAGTTGAGTTTCACAGGTGAGCGTTCTTATGTTTGTGTTATTGCGGTGACAAAGACTTGGTAAATCTAGCAAGGATGTGTGATCTACAAATTACGGTGCATAATGCTCACATTTGCTATCACTTAAAGGAGTTACATTGTAGTGCTCAGTGTCTCATATAATTGAGGATTTATCAAGAGGTCCTAGTAGCCCACTTCTAAGATAAGTTTGGAGTCACAAAGAGACGTGGATAGTGCAAGATATAAGACGAAGGTTTGGGAAATTCAACTTCTTCATCAAGTTCGTTATATTTGGTTTTCTTCATCAGTAATCATTACAAGGAGCCTACAGAATTGAAGATTCAAGAGATGATGTAAACATATTGGTTTCAGGGGAAGCTTATTGATTGAATGTTTAATCATCTACATGCACCACTCAAGGGGAAGTTTTGCATACGTTCTCTATTTGTTGATAACAAAAAGGGGAAGAGATGTTAGAAGAGATTTGGAGTGGCATGGCATGGCTTAAGGGGAAGACAAGACTTGTTTCATTCATGGCGAGATTTAATTATCTCAACTTCTCTACTTCGTCTAGGGAAGTTCGTACAAGAATGTCTTTGTTTTGTCATCATCAAATAGGGGAAGATTGTTGGGTTTTATAGATTTGATGAGACAAAACAAGAAGAGTGAAAACAAGAAGGACCTGAAGTGACAAGGAAGAATTCTTCAAATAAAGAAGATTAAAACATGAAGGACTTGCTTGTTAAAGAAGATTTATTATTTAGTCCTTTGTAGTATTTTGTAAACCCTAAATCTCTATTATATAAAGAGATCAAAGGTTAGGGTTTTTATCAGGTCTTCCATAATGTAGTCGACTAAAAGGTGTGTGTGTGTAACCTAGACGTAAGTTATAAACGTCTAGGGTTTTAGTTAGTTAGTTAGTTAGTTCAGCCTCAAGGTCGAGTCCTTGATCCCTGTTACAAGGCGTGTAACATGTTCTACCTTGATCAAGTAGAATTGGGGCTGTAGATGATTATTAGTGTTAGTATTAGAGATCACAAAGTAAAAACCTTGTTCAATAATAAAGATGTTTTACTTATTCCGCTGTGCATGATTGTTGTCTTTGTTATTGTTTAACCTTAGTGCTCTAAACGGTCCAAGGAGTTTTAACAAACTCCACATGTGGTGTAACAAGTGGTATCAGAGCCTCGAGAGAGTCTCTGTGATACTAAGAACATCTTTTCTTTTACACCCTCTCAATCAAAACAACCAAAACGATGCCTGGATCAGACGATGGATCAGAAGTTAACAACAACAACAACAACAACAACCAAAACACCACATCGATGCAACAACTCACTCTCACCAACAGCAATGCAAAATTCCCATACCTCAAGAAGGAAGAGTACGATTTGTGGGCTATGAAGATGCAGAACTGGATCACTAATATTGATTGGAATCTTTGGGAGATTGTCAAGAAGGGAAATACTTTGAAGAAGCACTTCAAAGATGCTGATGGTGTAGTTACCATTCTTGATCCTCAAACTGCTGAAGAGATTCTTACTGTGCAGAGAGAGAATAAGGTTCGAACTATGTAGGATCGAGTACTTCGAGCTTGATTGAGCTTGGTATAAATAAGAACCTCTGTATGCTATACAAGTGTTTATGCGGAACCTAAACAGCAAGTATAATAAAGAAGAAAAACTCTAAAGACAATGATCCTCTATGGATCAAACTATGAACTAAGAATTGTGATCTTGAATATTGAAAACGTTAAAGGTGTCCATAAACTCATAGACGGATATATCTTTTATACTAACAAGATGACCTAACCCTAATCCGTTCTACAAGTAAACGTGTGAAGAGATAAACAACAATCTCTTCTAAAAATAAATCTTAACAAACATTCTAAATATACGGATAACAAATAATACTATCCGCAGCAACAATACTATCGGTAGGAACAAGATAACACTATCGGCAGCAATGAGCGTTCAGCAGGAACCAAAGATATCAGCAGGAACCAGCTTAACACTATCGGCAGCAACAATGAAACTCTTATTTCCCAGAGATCCTAACAAACTATTCTCCTTCAGGCTATTCCAGATGATCACATTGGTGATTTTCACTACTTGGAGGATGCGAAGGACATCTGGATGGCTATAAAGGCTAGGTTTGGTGGAAACGATGAGTCAAAAAGGATGAGGAAATCAATGTTGAAACAGCAGTTTCAAGAATTCCAAATCTCTGAGGAAGAAGGTATTCACAAGGGATATGACAGTTTTCATAAGATTTTGAGTCAATTAAATCAGCTGAAGGCCAGGCCAGATAATGAGGATTGCAATGCAAAGTTCTTGCGATCTTTACCTCCATCTTGGTTGCATGTAAGCATTGCACTCAAAGCTAAAGGTGGACTGGATATGCTTACTTTTGATGATCTCTACAACAAGCTCAAAACTCTTGAGCCTGATGTTAGAAGTCCCATTCGTTCATCCACTCCCAGTTACTCAGCCTTTGTTAGCACCACCTCCAATAAGATGAATCAAGCTTCAAGCCCAAGCTCCTCAGTATCATCTTCCTACACCAACAACAGACCAAATTCTCAACCACAGTCAAGTGGGGTATTGGAAGATGTGCTTCACTCCTTTGTTGCTGATTATGATCATCAGCAGCAACTTGCTTTTGAGGATTTTGACCAGTTGGATCCTCTGGATTTGGAAGAGATGAACTTGAAGTGGCAGGTGGCCATGCTCACTTTGAATGTTCAGAGGTTTGAGAAGAAGTCTGGGAGAAAGTTTGGTTACAAGGGAAGAGATCCAGCTAGATTTGAAAGGATGAAGATTAAATGCTATACTTGTGGACAGATGGGTCACTTCAAACGAGAATGCAAGGATAGGAAGGCAGGTGATGAGGTTAGATATACTACCTATCAGCAGAAACAAGTGGAAGCTGGGAAAGCTGGAGCTTTGGTCACTCTGGATGATCATATCAATTGGAATGTGCATGAACCTGATAATGATGAAGCTTCAGGGCAGAGTGGATTGCTGGCATGCTGTACTACAGAGGATCAACATGATCAAGTTGCCTTTATGGGCATTTCTCAGGTACATAATTGTGTTTTTGGTTGTAGTGAAAGATATAATGAACTTAAGGAGGCTTATGATGAATTGAAACCTAAATATAATAAATGTTATGTAGAAGTTGAGGGTTACAAACAATCTTTAAAAACTTTAGAAAAACAAAAGGTTTGGTTTCAAAAGAATCAGCTTGCTTATGATGAGAAGATAAGGGTGTTAGAGAGAGATTTACTATGTACTACAAATGAACTAAAATGTTGTGAAAAAGAAAAAGGTAAACTAGAGTTAGAGAATCAGGAACTAAAAGAGAAATTAGACAAGGAAATAGCTAATCATAAAATTTGGCTAATGTCAGGTGATAAGTTATCTAACTGTCTCTATAACACTCAACCTGTAAACTCTAGTATAGGCTTAGGCTTTAAAAAATATGTTGGTTTAGAGGCTAGGGATGATATGCGTAAATCTACTCCAGCAGGCTTAGCAAATTTTGTTAAAGAAGGAACATTACATGCTGTGCCTGGACCTATTAGGGGAGAATTCATGCCCTCTACCAACACCACCTCAGACTTTGATGGATCACACCATCTTTATGGCAAAAAGTCAAATGACTTGCCAGACCCTGATTCTAATTCTACTGACTTTGTCTCTTGTTCTTCTAGTGACAAGTCCTCTGACCAAGGGTCTACTACCAGTTGTGATTCAAGTGAAAAGTCTGATCTTCCCAAGACCTCTCCAAAGCCTACACCCAAGACTCCCTACAAGCCTGTTAGAGTTGCTGCTGATGAATCAAATTCAAAGACAGTTTCTTCTGAAGACTTGTTATTTAATTCTTTGCAAAACAATGTTTTTAATTCTGTCAAAAACAATTCTGTTAATGTTAATGGTTTGAATACTTTTGCTTGTCATGGAACATCTTTCAATTTGAATAAATCTTCTAAAAGGAAGAAATGTTTTGTGTGTGGAAGTAAATTTCATTTAATTAAGGATTGTAATTTTCATGAGCAAAGAATGGGTGTAGGTAGTGGTCAAAATAAACCTAGACCAATGTGGACTAATGTTAAGGACATACCACCATATGTTCCACAAGCAACTCATAGGGCCAGCAATTCTGCTGATAGACATTCTGCTGATAGACATTCTCAATCTGCTAGGAGAAGATATGTTGCTAGACCATTTGTGCAACCCACTAGTTCTTATTTTCAGAATGGTTATTGGCCTGGATTTATTGACCCAATGTATATGGGTATGGGATATTGGGATACTGCTGTTAAGCCCTCAACAGGTTGTTTTTGGACTCACAAGGGACCTAATTTTCATAGCAGGTCCAAGAACAATGGTGGATCTTATACATCTACATGGCCTAATTCTTATGATCCACAAGGCAGGCTCAAGTCAGTAATGACTTGAGTCTCCAAAGTGTACTAACATTTGTATAATTTTGTTGTATATGTAGGATCATCCTTTGAAAAGTAAAGAAGTAGGCATAGTAGATAGTGGTTGTTCCAGGAGTATGTCAGGAAACAGGGACTTGATGCATGATTTTGTACCCATTCAAGGAGGAGGCAATGTGACCTTTGGTGGAGGAGATGGCAAAATCACTGGGTATGGAACCATTAGAACACCTAACTTGGACTTTGTGAATGTGCTCTATGTGAAGGAACTGCAACACTTCAACTTATTCTCAGTATCACAAATATGTGATACCAAGAACAAGGTCTTCTTCTCAGAGGATGAATGTCTTGTACTCACTAAAGACTTCAAGCTTCCAGAAGATACCACAATTCTGCTAAGAGTTCCCAGAAGCTACAACTTATACACATTCAACTTAAATGAAGTCCAACCTGAAGGTGATCTGACATGCTTGGTGGCTAAAGCATCCCTGAATGAGTCTACTAAGTGGCATAGAAGGATGGCTCATGTTAATTTCAAGACCATAAACAAACTCTCTAAGCTTGGTCTAGTTCATGGGCTTCCCTCCAAAGTCTTCACCAATGAGCACAATTGTGTTGCATGCAACAAAGGGAAGCAACACAGAGCCTCATACAAAGCCATCACTGCTGTAAGAACTATCTCAGAACCTCTTCAGTTGCTGCATATGGATCTCTTTGGTCCAACTCAAATCAGAAGTATTGACTATAAGTCCTTCTGCCTGGTAATCACTGATGACTATAGCAGGTTTTGTTGGGTATTCTTTTTGAAAACTAAAGATGAAACATCTCCAATTTTAAAAGAATTCATTACCCTTGTTGAAAACCAGCTTAACAAAAAGGTTAAAGGAATTAGGTGTGATAATGGGACAGAGTTCAAAAATGCTGTTTTAATAGAACTTTGTCATTCTAAGGGGATAAAAAGGGACTATAGCAATCCAAGAGCACCACAGCAAAATGGGGTTGCTGAAAGAAAGAATAGGACCTTAATAGAGGCAGCAAGATCCATGCTTGCAGACTCTAAACTACCCACTATGTTTTGGACTGAAGCAGTAAGCACTGCTTGTTATGTTCTAAACAGGGTATCCATCACTAGACCTCATCTTAAGACACCTTATGAACTTCTCACTGGAGAAAGTTCCTGATATTCATTACCTTAAACCTTTTGGCTGTCAAGTGACCATTTTGAACACTAGTGATCCACTGGGGAAGTTTGATGAAAAAGCTGATGAGGGGTATATTGTAGGTTATTCAGCACATAGTAAGGCTTATAGGGTATATAATTTAAATACTAAAAAGATTGAGGAGACCCTTAACCTAAGATACCTAGAAGACAAGCCTAATGTTCAGGGTCAAGGTCATCCTTGGTATTTTGACCTGGATTACTTAACTGATTACTTGGGCTATACTAGATATGTTGCTAACAAATCTGCAGGTTCTCAAGAGTCTCCCACTCACAATGCAAGTGCCCTGGATGTTGACTCAGATAGTGAGTCTGAGCATGATGAACAAACTATTGTTGTACCTTCTTTTTCTCCTAACCATTTTGCAGGTGATAGCTCCAAAGGAACTTCTGATGAGCTTGAAGATGAGTCACACTATGCAGAGGACCTTGCTAGACTCAAGAAGCAGGAGCATGCAGCCAATCAAGAAGCTGAAAGAGTTGGTGTGGAGTTAGCACAACCAGTCAGTGGAAACCAGGATTCTACTGATAGGCCTTCTGTTTCTCCTGACATCACCAATTCTGCTGACAGTTCTCCTGAAGGTTCTCCCATTTCTCCTAGTGTGTCCACAGACTTTGAAGAGCCATATACACGTTTTCCAAGTCCTTCTGATCTTGGAAATCACCAACCCAAAGATGGAATCTTCAACTCAGCCTCCTATGACAGTGATTATGGACCCAATGTGAACAATTTTGATACCTCAATAGATGTCAACCCCAATGCTACCAGAAGGATCAACATTGCTCATCCCCAATCAAATATTCTTGGTGATCCTCAGGCACCTGTTAGAACTAGAAGTAATGTGAAAAGTTCTAAGTATGGTCAAGTGGCTTTTCTTTCCTATGTCTCAAATCAGCAAAGGGACAATCACACAGACTTTAAGCATTGTCTGTTTGCTTGTTTTCTTTCTCAAGTGGAACCAACCAGTGTTTCTCAAGCTCTTGAAGACTCCAACTGGATTGAAGCAATGCAAGATGAGATGCAACAATTCAAGAATCAGAAGGTTTGGATACTGGTACCATTACCTGAAGGGAAGATTGCAATTGGGACAAAATGGATTTTGAAGAATAAAAGAGATGCAAGGGGTATTGTGGTCAAAAACAAGGCAAGATTGGTGGCACAGGGATTCAGGCAGGAGGAAAGCATTGATTATACTGAAGTTTTTGCACCTGTAGCAAGAGTTGAGGCCATTAGAATCTTCTTGGCCTATGCATCTTATATGGGATTCATGGTATATCAGATGGATGTAAAAGGTGCTTTTCTGTATGGTGAAATTGAAGAGGAGGTATATGTCACTCAACCCAAAGGTTTTGAAGACCCAGATAATCCTAAGCATGTTTACAAGGTTGTAAAAGCTCTCTATGGACTACATCAGGCACCAAGAGCTTGGTATGCTAGGCTTTCTACATTTCTGCTGAAGCATGGTTACAGGAGAGGTGCCATTGACAAGACACTCTTCATAAAGAAGAATTCCAGAGATATCATTCTTGTGCAAGTGTATGTGGATGACATTATTTTTGGCTCCACTAAAGAAGCTTGGTGCAGGGAATTTGAGGTATTGATGAAGGGAGAGTTTCAGATGAGTGCTATGGGGGAGCTTACTTTCTTTTTGGGTCTACAAGTTCAGCAGAAACAAGATGGTAGCTTTATAAGTCAGGATAAATATGTGAAAGATATCTTGAAGAAGTTTGATATGGAAAATGTCAGAACTGCCACTACTCCTTATGAAGCTCCTAAACCAAAGAATAATCTTGAACCAGATCCTGTAGTGAATGTTCACCTATACAGGTCCATGATTGGTTCATTGATGTACTTGACAGCTTCAAGGCCAGACATCACATTTGCTGTGAGTGCTTGTTCTAGACATCAGGTCACACCACTTACTTCCCACCTGAATGCAGTCAAGAAGATCTTTAAGTACCTCAAAGGCCAACCCAAGTTAGGTCTTTGGTACCCAAAAGAGTCTCCTTTCAAGTTGGAAGCTTATAGTGATAGTGATTATGCTGGTGCAAATCTGGATATGAGATCCACAACTGGAGGTTGCCAATTTCTTGGAAGAAGGTTGATTTCTTGGCAATGCAAGAAACAAACCATTGTTGCTACCTCATCTACTGAAGCAGAGTATGTTGCTGCTGCCAATTGTTGTGGACAGGTTCTTTGGATACAAAATCAATTGTTGGATTATGGGTTTAATTTCATGAACACCACAATTTTTATTGATAACCAAAGTACCATATGCATAGTTAAAAATCCAGTTTTTCATAATAGAACTAAGCATATTGAGATAAGGCACCATTTTATAAGAGATGCATATGAAAAACATTTGATTAAGGTGCTTAAAATTCACACAGATGATAATGTGGCAGATTTACTGACTAAAGCTTTTGATGGACCTAGGTTTCAACACTTAGTGGTCCATATTGGGATGGTTAACCCTTAAATGCTATGTTTGAGGGGAGGCATATGCCTCAGGGGAGGATTGTTTGTTGTACAATTTTGTAAATTTTGTAATATTTTGTAGATTATTGATTATGTTTGCTAACACTAATCAACTAATGTAATTTTAGTTTGTATGGTTTGGTTTGTTTGCTGTTATGTGTCTGTTTTGCAGACTGCCTTGATATTGCTGATCCTTAGTTGAGGTTAATCAAGATTACTTAAATGGGACATGGTCATTGTTTCTACTGAATGGAAGTGCTGAAGAACAATACAAGTGCAAATCATTGCAAAATAAAGAGCAAGTTGTTCATTCATTCAAAGAAGTTACATTTAACAAACAACTTCAATTTCAACAAGACCAATCCTATACAAGATAACCTACACAGACACTAGTTCCAATCATCTATTGCTGCACCAGGAAGACTAACAGACATGATTGAAGATGCTGAAGAACCTAGTTTTATATCTTTGGTCCTTGGCAACATCTCATCATCACCTACTCCATTTTACCCTTTCCCTTTCCAGTCACCTCTGCACCCTTGCCCTTTCCTGTGTCTCTATGGTATGAAACACCAGTCCTTGGAGCAGGAAGACCAATAACCACCTCCCTTGTCACTGGGAGTGGTGGATTTCTTGTGTGTGGCCTAGGTTGGGGTTGTGAAGGTTGGGGATTCTCTTCCCTGGTTGGTGCTGCTTCCCTCTCCTCTTCCTCTCTCACCAATCTATTGAAGATGGGCTCCAGACGGTCAGTGTGAATCATCAGAGCCCCTAGGTGAATCATTTGGATCCACCACACTATCATCTTCTGATGAAGGGAGAAAAGGGGACTTCAAAGTTCGAGGCTCATCTTGGTGGGGATATCGAAATAGAGGACGGCTATCCTCTGATGATGATGATGATGGAGATTTGGGTGGATTGTTGGGTCTACTTGAAGAGCCCACATCATGCTTTTTCTTGCGGGCTTGTTCTTTGGTAATGCCATACCTTCTGTGGGAAGGTTGTGTGGATGATTAAGGAATGTTATCTTCTGAGTCTACTGATGACTCAGAAGTAAGATCGATTACTTCGGGTTGGATGTTCATAGAGGATGGCACATATAGGCAAACATGTTGCAAGAAGAAGATCAGTGAGATTGGCTAAGCAGATCCTCAGAGCACACAAGGGTAGTTCTTCTGAGCAAGTGAATCTAGAGGCTACTGATGATACATTTATTCAAAAGGGTTCTTCTGAAACTTTTCCTGAAGGTTCATACAATGTGTTGATCAGATGGACTATAACAGATGGACAACTTAACACTATCTATAGGCAAGATCAATCCTATAAGAATTTCACTTTCTTGCAAGAAATTCTTCATTTGGTGGATAGGCAAGATCTGCAGACTCTTCACAGATTGGTCACTGAGTATTATGCTACACATACACCACAAGGTGTTGGCTTATATCTATTGGGAGATCTTCAAGTTCTCTTTGACTCTCAAACTCCACATGGGAAAGGATATTCCATTTGGAAGAATTCCCATAGGTGGAAAGTTGATGCTTGGAGATTTTACCCCATTCCCAATGTACATGTGGTGGAGACTGAGTCTGGGATAAGAGTGTGTATGTTTTCTGATCAACAATATCCATTGTCCATGAAACTGATGAATCGTATGCTTCAAAGGAAATTGGAAGTTCCTCCAAATCCAGTTGCTAATGACAGGACACATGCTGAACAATTGGTTGGGTTTATCAAGGCTAAGCTTCTACAACATAAAGCTTCTCATTGATTCTGGTATATTGTATTATTCTTATAGTTTAATGTTTTTTTTATTTCATTCTTAGTTAAAAAAAAAAAAAAAAAAAAAAAATGTGTATATTTGTACTAACTTTTCTGCAGGTTTGTTGTATAACTCTGTTGATGGTTATCAACTCACCAGATGTGACTTGTGTCCATCAAAGAGTTGGCTAGTCCAAAGGGTACAGCTTTGGTAAAGACACATCAAATCTGTTGATAGCTATAATAGCTTGCTCAAAGCTATAGGGTACTCAACTCACCCATGCTTCATTGCTGAGAGTTGAAATGGTCATCAATTCACCATGGATGTAACCCTTTCTGGGATCCAAAGAATTGGCTAGTCCACAAAAGTATGGTTTGTGGTAAAGACATTTGGTATCCATATTTGGTTTTCAATTCACCAAGGTTCAGTTGAAACCAAAGGATTGGCTAGTCCTGAGCAAACGGCTACAGGTAAAGACATCTCAAATCCGTTTAGAGTTGCTGATTTGCTAATAAATCAGATGGTTATCAGTGTACCATAGTTTTCGAACTTAAACATTTGGCTACTCCAGTAGTGATGGCTATTGGTAAAGAGACATCAAATCCATTATTTTCAATGATTCACCTCTCCCAGGAGTTAACACACCTGGATGTGAAGAGAATAGTATGCAACTAATATGTTTTGATGTACAAATTGTCATTTGTTGCTGCAAAGACCTGAAGTTTCAAGTTCTACCATTCATAGAGATGTGGTCATTTTGGTTCTTTGCTGATGTTGTTCGAAGTCAATCCTCTTATTCTGAAGTGTTAAAGATCTATCAAGAATCTTGAACTTAACCATGTCAAATTCAAGATTAGGGGAGGATTGTTGGGAATTCTGCTAAGGAAGAATTCTGCTGATGGTTACTGCTGACGGATTCTGCTGAAGGCTTATGGATTCTGCTGAAGTATAGTTTCTGCCAAAGTATTATTTAGAGTATTTAGTTTTCTGCGGATATAGATATTCCGTATACTTATTATAGTTTGTTATTCTTGAGGATATGCATGCGTTTTATTAGGAATGTATTGTGCATATCTTATTTAATTTTTAGAATATACGTTTCTTGTGAAACGGTTTAGGGTTTCTTCTTCTAGGGTTCCTTGTCTATAAAAGGAACACGTTATTATGTAATATGTACGAGTTTGAAAAACAAGTTTTAGTATTAATAAAAGATCCATAGAGGATCAAAGTGTTCTTAGTTATTCGTGTTCTTACTTGTATTTGATTTCCGCTTTAGAATACAAGTATTAGAGATTTTCTATTAGTGTGTTTGTGATTACATAAACATTACTAACGATCCACGAGCGCTCAAAGATCTATCAAGGTCTTAGGTTCAACAAACATCTTCCCTCAGATTTGTACTCTGAACTCGCTAAACTCTCTATTTGGCAGATATTCCACGCCCAACAGAAATCTTGAGACTCTAAGGAGTAACTGAAACCACGATTCCTTGGGACAACCACCAGACTTCTCACTCGTCCCTCGGAAATACCAGTGATCCTTGCTGCTTTCTTACCAGATAATAAACTATATCATAAACGAAACCTTGGAAGGAAATCCCACGCCGCTACCAGAGTAATTGATGATAATCCTATCTAATCTACTCACCTTCTGCTGAACAATGAAACTACAGTTTTGGCAAACTTGCTCGTCAATACTCATCGAAAATCACTTTCCGATATAGAGTGTCGACTCTTACCATTCTCTGATCGGGATAGTTGTTTCACATCAAATTCCCGGAAATCACTCCAAAGAGCCATGAGAACAGATTTGGAGATGAATACTGTGTATCATCTCCAGACTGATGGCCAAAGTGGAAAAATCATTCAAGTGTTAGAGGACATATTGTGTTCCTGCATAATTTGGCAATAGTTGGTATCGACACCTCCTGTTGGCCAAATTCTCTCATAATGATACTTACGACTCCAATATTTCAATGACACCGTACTAGACACCTTATGACTGCAAGTGCCGATCGCCGACTTGATGGGTAGAATTTGGGAATACCCAACTTACTGACCCTGAACTTGTTCACGAGACAACTGAGAAGATCGTTCAGATCGAAACCGAGTTGCAAGCTACTCACGAATCGTCCGAACAGTTATGCTGACAAATGACGTAAACCTCTTGAATTCCTAGTTAAAACCTAGATTATGCTTAAAGATTCACCCTGAGAAGGTGTGATACGTTTAGTAAACGTGGAAAGCTTAATCTCGCTGTATTGATCCTTTTGAAATCCCTGCTAGAGTTGAACCGGTAGCACTCATGCTCGAGCTACCGTCATGACTCAGCAGTGATCGCAACGTTTTTATGTACATCGTGAAGAAATGACTGCCGATGCGGCAACCACTATTCCTTCGGGAGAGATCTAGATTGATGAATGTTTGAATCTTGTTGAGAAACCTATCGAAATCATGACCGTGAAGTCGAACGACTTTGGTAAAGTCGCATCCCTATCAACAAAGCTCTTCGAAGCTCGCGAAAAAGGTCCTGAATCCACGTGAGAACGTGACGATGAATCCTCGTATGTATATACTCATCTCTTTTCAACCGTAACGAGTAACTTGAATTGAATCGCGAGGACGCGATTCCGTTAAGGAGGTGAGACTGTAACCACCCGTAATTTTCCGAATATATTTTTATACGAGACTTTCCCTGTTTCTCATAAACGGATCCTTTCTGAACTTATTCGATTTGAAAACGTGAAGTTATCTCGCGAAACGTGAAATTTGTACACAACGCGTACTGGCACAACCGACGAATTAATTTGATTATTTTATTATTCGTGAGGAACGAGGCGTATAAATAGTCGTTTTTATTGGAAGAATTATTCTAAACGCGAATATTAATTTATTCGGGCAACGAGAAATAAAGGTACACGTATTTATAATCAAAATTTATGGAAAAACACTTTTAAGATTATTGGAATAACTTTCGAGTGCTCGGGAAATATTTACAACACGATTTATTGGTCTCGTTGGCGTTTCGTTAAAAATGTGAAGAAATTAACAGTTTTGGTCCCTGAGGGCACGCTAGGGTTTGCCACAAGTCCCAAGAGAAGCCTATATATACTACACTTATAAAATTCTAGGGTTAATAAGCCCTCTCTTCTTCTTCCAGCCGCTACCATACACTCTCTCTCTCTCCTCTTTTGTTTTTCGGCCACTGTTCCGGCCGACTGAGCCCTCACCACCGCTCACCACCTCTCACCGCCACCACCACTTTAATCCTCTTAATCTTCTCATCATTTCCACATAATTCACGCGCCTAGAAACCCCCTCTCTCGGTAACTATGATTTTTCCGGCGAATATTCCGGCAACGCAAGTGGAAGGTAACGAGTATAGATCGAAGGTAGTTTTGGTTTGTTGGGTTCGAGTATCACCACGGCCGTCACCACGCCGCTGCCAGAACCATCATGGCCATCGCAGCTGCGCCGTCTCCGCCGCCTAGTCCTCCCTCTTCTCTTTCTCGTCAATGGTAAAACCGAGAAAACATTTTGCTATATTTTTATTTTTGAAACCGATTCATGTTGTTATTATTTTTCGTGGATTTATTATAAAAATGAGGTTTAAAACACTTTGAGACATATAAACTCGTGTGGTAAGATTTGATATCAATTTGGTGTGCTCAGTTGTGTTTGGGTCTCGATATTTGATGGCTGACGGATTCACAGCCGAGACCTTGAGGTCTCGGTGATATTTGGGTTCATTTATCTTGTGTTGACAAAGCTTATTTTTGGTCTTGTGTGAATTATCATTTCATTTTGATTTAGTCCGTTTGGTTTTGGCTGCTGACGAGTCAAATTGGTTGCGTTTGGGTTGAGACCGAGACCACTAGGGTCTCGGCAACGTTATTGTTGTGGTTTGTTGGGTGTGGTTCGGTTCACAAGTTCACCCACGAGGGTGTTGTCGGGTTTGGCAGCCGTGAGTCAAGGCCGAGACCATTAGGGTCACGGCAAGGGTTGTTGATAGTTGTGTTATTGTTGTCGTTGTTATATGGTTGTTCTCGTTCGGTTGAGACTCGGTTAGTTAGGGTGCGTTTGATTTTGATACCACCTAGGGTGCGTTTTGTTACACAGCTCGTTTAGGGTGCGTTGATTTGGTTTTTCACTTGTGACTTATTTGGATTAAATGGGATTTGAGTTGGGTTAGTGTGGAAATGGATTTAAAATGGGCTTAGCAGCCATGAAAAAGGGTCCGAATGGTTTATTCATAATGTGGGCTTCAAGCCCAACAGGTAAAATAAAAATAAAGAGTATGTTAGTGATAAAATCTGGTGTCAATAATATAATTGACTAACATATAATTATTTGTTCACTTGGTTCACTTGGTACGTTTCGGATTATATTTGAATTGTGAATTTGGATTTGAATACGGATTTTGTCTATTATACTTGGACTTGAACTTATAAACGAACTAAAAATGTTATTAAACTAATATTATACAACGACTCGAGAAAAACTAATTTTATTAGTTAAACTTATTTTTATAAAACGTTTATGTTTTATACAAACTATTTGGGATAACGGGGTAAATGCCGAATCGTACAAACTAGTTATTTGATTTGAGGTGTTTTTTTGTCAATAACTTCTAGGTTGTCTTCTTGGTTTGAGTTCTCGTCAGTTTTCTCTCAAGTTTGTTGATGTCCCTTTTTCTTTGGCGTGAGTTGTCTGTCGAGTCTATGTCTTCTTACCACACCACACGAAACGTTGAAACTAAGCTTTTTATAAGTTTTGAAAACTGAGTAATCCACGAAAACTACGACACGCTGTCTTTTATAGACTTTATTATTGTGCGATACGTATTTTGAGATAATCGTATGCGTATTAGGTTGTGCCGATCCTCGACCGTTGTGTACCACCGTGCTTGTACCTCCGTGTACCGTCGTGCCGTATGTTTTGAGACCGTTGTGATATGCTCTAGATGCCAGTCGTGTCAGTTGTGATCTTGCATTTCTGTGGCTAAGGTGAGTTCATGGCCCCTACTTTTACTAGTTTTCTAACTATTTTTGGGGGAGAATACATGCTCATTTCTACTTAAACTCATTAATGGTTTTACTTGAAACGTGATTTGTTTTCTCCAACGTACTGTTTGGCTGATTTATCTGACCTGGTTATTTGAATGCATTATGTGCTTACTTGTTATTTGATGTGGCCTGGAACTGTTATGATACTGTTACACGAGCTGCCTATGGTTATTATTAAAGAAGGCTTCTTGTGCCTTATCATTAAAGAAGGCTCCTTGTGCCTTATCATTAACGGAGGCTCTTTGTGCCTAGTAGTAATGGCTCTTTGTGCCTAGTAGTAATGGCTCCTGTGCCTATCGACATCTATAGTGTGCACCTATAGGGAACTGTATTGTGATTTGACTTTTGTGACCTAGCCAACGTAACAGTTAATCTTGCATGACACTATATGAGTATAGTACTTGAATGACTGATTTTGGTTGGAGATGTTTGACTATGATATTATTTGCGGATTTGGTTCTGGAACTATAACTTAGGCAGTGTTAGCCTACGTTGGACTTGACTTGTTTATGAACGATGATTTTGAACTCGAAAACCTTTTGGTTCAACCATACTGTTTTAAACTAAAACCTGTGAACTCACCAGCGTAAGCTGACCCTTTTAGCATGTATTTTCAGGTTTTAGACTATAGCTTATCTCTGGAGGCGCTTGGCAAGGGGCATGGTCATAGACGACTCTGATGAATATATTTGGGACCGCTTTATTATTTTTGGGCCTTACTTCCGCACTATTTTTCAGATGATGTAAACTCAATGTTTTGATAATGAATTTTATTCTAAACGGTTAAGGTAAAACCGTTCTTTGTACCTTGTGTTGTGATACCAATTGAGTAGCGCCCCAGTGACATGTATGCTTCCGCTGGACCCGATTTTCGGGGTGTTACAATACTAAGTTTGCAAAACCATCAATCTTAGGGAAACCACCACTTAGAAACCAATCAGTTGTTAGACAACCGACTGCGTTTAGATCTGAACGGCCAAAATTTTCAAAACCACGGTTTGCCTCCCAAGTTGATGCGAAACAAGTTTTGTCAAAACCAGTCACTTCACAATCTAGACCTACTGAAAAGGAATGTGCTTCTGCAAAACCTCATCATATGAGTGCCACTAGCTCTTCTAGGGATAGTTCAAAGCATGTGTCATTTGTGACACCAAAAGAACATGTTAGACATAAAGACATTGTTCAAAATCACAACCTAGAGGATGCTAAGAAAAACACACTTGAAAAGACTAGGAATCTGCCTGTGTCTAAGAGTAGTTGCGTGCCAATTAAGACAATTCCCGTAGCATACCACTCTAAGAATCCTAGATCGTTTTCTGATTCCAAACACTTTGTTTGCTCGACTTGTCAGAAATGTGTTTTTAATGCAACCCATGATGATTGTATAACAAAATTCCTGAAGGAAGTGAATGCACGTGCCAAGGTTCCATCCTCTAAGACTAGAAACAAAAACAAGCCCGTAGAACCAAAGAGGTGTATGCAGAAACCTGATAGGCCGGTTGCCCTAGGACAAAGGTTTTCTCCCAAAAAGTCTGTCACTGTGCATGAGAAACCAAACACTCCTAGATCTTGCCTTAGGTGGATACCGACGGGTAGAACTTTTAAGATTGTTGGTCTTAGATGGATACCTATTCGAAAGATGCTCACTAAGTGCGAAACCAAGGTTGACAGTGAAACCCCAAATGGTCTAAATGCTGATATCACTAACCCATATAAATGCAAACAAACTCTTAATGTCAATGCAGGAAGTCTTTACTTAAGTGCAGGTACATCGTTCAGACCTTGTATTAAGGAAAGACTCAGAGTTTGGGTGCCGAAAAGAGTGATATCTCATGATGTAGGGGTTCAAACAATTCAAGCTTGATGAACATCAACGACAATGACGTCTGAATACATCAGTTCAGGCCTCGTTCTTCATCATTATGACGTCTGTACACATCAGTGCAGGCCTCGCTCTTCATCATTATGACGTCTGTACACATCAGTGCCGCTTGAGTGCACTTTATCTTCAAAAGAAGAGGAATCTTCTTATTTATGGCCATTCTCATCAACAAGTTTCATGCTCTTTCCGTGCTTATTCAGTCTTCAAGTGGATCGGCGCATATTGGAGTATACTTTTATTCACTTATTCAACCAAAAATTGCAGTTGACAGGCATATGCAACTTTTGAGGGGGGGAAAGGGTGAATAAACAACATGTTAGTCTTCAAGAACCGTCAAGTGGAGCTACTCACCGATGATGGTATTCATATTCACTCGTTCAATCATCAAAAATTGCAGTTGGCAAGCATATGCAATTTTTGAGGGGGGGAAAGGGTGAATATTCTACATGTTGATTGATGATTGAGAAATGGTCATACGACTCCTGAATACGTCAGTTCAGGAGTCGTGCAAACCATGTTTCTCCAACACTATATCTTCCTCCGTCTATCAAGGTGTCGAAGAACATGGTTATGGAATGCTAATCGAAATCGTCTCACGGGCTGGTACAATCAGCAACAAAGGGTTTCTAGTCAATGCTTCATGTACACGTCATTACGCTGCATGTACACATCATGATGATGATTCCGATTAATCGTAACCATCATGGGGGAGAGAAATGTGTACACCAAGGACGCACAACAGGTTCACGTGATCAGGGCTTAATATCCAAGGATGGATACATACTATAGATGATCAGTGGTTCAACTTGTTACCGTGGTATTAACGTTTCACTGTTATGTCATGGGCTGATTAATCGTAACCATCAGGGGAGAGAGAATGTGTACATCAAGGACGCACAACAGGTTCACGTGATCAGGGCTTAATATCCAAGGATGGATACATACTATAGATGATCAGTGGTTCAACTTGTTACTTTGGTGTTATACTAAAGACTGAAGAAGGTCGAGTCGTCAGTCTATTCTACATTCTCTGTTGTGTGTTATCATCTCATGTGTATGCTGCGGGCTGATGGGTTATATGTAAGGTTACTGGAAGGCATTTGGTGAGATGAAGATGGTTGGTATTCTGTTCCTCCATATTGGGCAATCTTGAAGAAGGTCGAGTCTACAGTCTACTCTACATTCTCCGCTATGTGTTAGAAGACTAAAGACGGCATGCATTTGGTTATCAAAAGACTTCTTTATATTATGGGCGTTCATCCAAAGTCTTCTTTCTATTATGGGTGTTCATCAGAAAGGTTGTCAGATTGGGGGAGAGCACTAATTAGGGGAAAGTGAAAAGCCTGAATTAATCCCTGATTAAATGTGCTCACGTTACTCTTCAGCAAGTTAAATGATGGAAGCGGAAAAGATTCAGGATGCTGAGGAGTAATGGTTTTCGGTTCGTATCCTTGTATATATTTTGCTTCTTACATTATTTTTCATATCTTATACCATTTTTTAAATAGATATATAGAAATCTTGCTAATTGTAAATAGAGAAACGTAAAATCAGAAAAACCATAAAAATTAAAAAATTAGAAAAGACCAAAAATAGTTTCACCTAGGCATGTCTTCTGTTTATTGATAACATTTACGGACTTAGAAATGTCATTCAATAATGGCACGGGTCTTTAAATGAAGCTCGAGCAGAAGTTAAAATGGATTGTTAAAACATGTCTAAATGGCTTGCTATTACTTTAGATAGCAACCCGCGCTTCACAATGGGGAAAGCACGTCGCCAAAAAGACGGTTGTTCCTCCAACTGGGTGATGTTCACCTGGGCATGGATTACTTTATATCCATGTTTCTTCGATCTGATGTACGTTTCAGTGCATCATTTCTGGTAAAGGAAGAGAAATCTTCTTTGCATACAAATAGTTTTCATTCAATGATTCTTCTGAAAATTATTTGTGAGACACTTGGTGATTATGTGTTACCTGAAATTTTTTTTACTCTTGGATTATGCATAAAATTTGTCACTCAATCAACAACTACAAATCTTTAACTAGAATACGGGTCATTGATTGAGGGGGAGAGTGAATTCAAATTTTATATCATCAAACGGGTTTCTAGATTAATTCATATTCTTTGAAAAGGTTTTGTAGCTAATGGGGTATTAGTTGAAGAGGAAATTGCTAAAATTTATATCAAATGGCCAAATGTGTTAGTTGCTAGAAAGTTTAGGACATTATGTGCAATTTGCTTATAGTTTCCTAGCTTCATATAACTAGAAGGTTCATTTGTATCACTTTGGAATCCTCGTTTAATCCCCTAGATACATTAAGACTCAAAACCTAAAAGAAGTTAGAAAACCAGTTGTGTTTGATGTTCTTGAATACTCCATTGGCATTTATATGATCTAAGTGAATGAGTTTCAAATGTTGTTTGTCTCTGCTGCTTAATTGTTGTTGATATTGTGCATATGTTCTCAGGATTCGCTTAGGTATATTGCTATTATGTTAGAATCATGTTCCTAAGATCCTGAGTTGAATATAGATATCTGTGTGAATTGCCATGTGCATGATTGCTATTTGCTCTTCATGCTAGATAGTAGTTTGACGTATTTCCTGACTGTGGTTTGATTATAAGATGAACTTGGTATTATAATGTGGCAAGCTGCTGAAGGGTAGCTATTTAGGAATAGTGTATCTGTATGTATGTATATCTGTGTTGATATTCTTATGCAGATTCCATAGCCAAAATGAATGTACCAGTTCCCATTCTAACCATTTGATCAGACGTTCAAACTCTATTGATTGGCTCGGAATTCACCACGACAACAACATCGGCAGCAACAACAACAACAACACCGTCATCACCACCACCACCTTCAGTGAAACAAAGCAATATTTGTTCTGATATCGCCAAGTGGGGATCTACAATACTTGGACATTCTTGTTGGTGGATGGATAATCGATGTTGACCAATGACTCCTTCAGAGAAGCGGATGATCACATCATCTGTGCAAAAAGGTCAATATCATTCGTGTCATTAACAATCACTTTGTGCAAAATTAGAAGCAGTGAATCTCCCTCTTAGATTAAGGGGGAGCATAGTATGTTCCATTATCAGAAAACATTAAATCAGACACATTTTCTCTCACATTTTTCAAACTTATTTAAATCAATTGGGATCACAAATCTCAAATGGTTTGAAATTTTTGATCGGGGGAGAGAATGTGATTTAAATATGAAATCTGATAAAATGTGATGATTTGAACATATATGCAAGCTCTCCCGTATGTGTTAAACCATTTTATATATCAATGCACATATTGAGGGGGAGCAAAATGTTTTGGATGTGAAAGTAAGCTCTCCAGTAAGTGCTAAACTCTTTTGTATACCAATGCACTTATTGAGGGGGAGCAAAGGATTTGGAATGCATCTTATGTGAGCAAGGCTCAGACTTCACCAATGAATTAACGATAGCTAAAGTCAGTAGTCGAAAGGACATGTCCTGGACGGGTAATAATTTCAAGCCAGTTTATCTGGTGATGTAAGCGTGTCTCGCAAAGGACGTGTCTGAGTAGAATGTACCGATTTCGAGCGACTTTCCTTGAATGTGATCTGGACGGGTAATAATTTCAAGCTAGTTTACTAGTGATGTAACCGTGTCTCGCGATGATCATGTTCTTGGAAAATCAATCAATTCAAAAAGTGCGAGCTCTACCTAACATGTGCAAATTTATAAAACAATCAATCGAGCACATGTTGAGGGGGAGCATTGAAAAAATATAAAACTCTCAAGTGTTTGCAAAAATGTGTTTCAGAATCATGAACACTTTGAGAGATTTTTCAAAGATTTGGTTTATGGCTATCGTGGAAGTACACCAAAGACCGACCATTTTAATTAATGCATGGAGTTATAAGGATGGTTAGGTTAGGCTCAAGTTCCCACAATCCCGCCAGAGCCGGAGGGATCTACCTAGGGACAATCCACTAGTTAGTGAAGAAGTCCTTAGGTATGATTAAAAAGGAGAAAAGTGGATAAGGGAAAAGTGCCGACTGAGATGGAGCTAGTACTGGAATAAACCCAACAAGGTGCTAGTTATGAAGTCTCGGTAAGCACTGAAGGGGTTGAAGAATGAAAAAGAATTGTAAAGATAAAGGGTGAAAAGAAAGAAGCCCTCCTTACACTTTAGGCAGAAACCGGGTCAATACATATGCTGTCAGAATCACTTAGTTGATTGCTGGCATTGAAGACAAAGTATCATGGACCCAGTGATACGCTGCACAACCCTCCCTAGCCACTCAAGGTCCCTCAAAGGACTCTTGTTTCAATTGTCACAGAGTTCAATACATTTCTATCGTCTCTCTCACTCCGAGTTAGATGATATTGAAAAGGTGGCAGTCCTCTCCAGCCTCCGCTCACTAAATCAAAACACACTATTGAGTCTAGAGCCACGAGATGCATAATAAGATCTCATAGGGACACGGATTATTTCTACACTGGTTGTTCAACATCAAGGACACCAGTTGTAAACTCATGAGTCCTACGCAGATCTTAGCAATCTGCCAGAACATTTATGAGAGAATTTACGAATGTAATTCTCAATGATTGAATGGAAATTCCTGCCAGGGTAAACATCAAACAGCCCTGAAAGCAGGTCACTTCGGTAATTCCCTGTGGATTATACTTAGTGATCGCGGCGGTTTCAAACGGTCTACAGTCGTGGAGTGATCTCCAGCGACTCACCTAATCGTTGAAATGCTACGGTATAGTCTTAAAAAACCCTATGTGGGTTTTCGATTAGGAACGGTCTTGGTAAGGATTAGAGAGAGTTTCCACACTATGCTGTTAACAATCTCGAAGTCCAAACCTGTAAGTACCGGTCGATTTGTTGCTAACTGTCGTATGCAGGAACTTCTGGCGGTTGTAGCTGTTGGATGCTGTAGCTGGTTGCTGTTGTAGCTGGTTGAAGAAAAGATGCCAATCCACTACCACATGTTCACACTACATCATCATCGTATTCAAGAGAAGTCATGATAACCTAAAAGACCTTTAACACTGCTTCTGCAAACTCTGATGCTGAAGATCATGACACTAAATAGTGTGAGCATGTCGGCTCGAAGATTATCACATCACGTGGAGACATATTACTGAAAGATGACGTGGAGACAAATGTTGGATGATAAATTCGAAGAATACTCAAAGATCATCCAAGATAGAAGAACGGTCATCAAAAGATCACTGCTAAAGGCACAAAGATACAAGACGTTGAAGAATCGAAGACTACGAGCTATGAAGACCAGTTCAGAAGATAAAATGCTAGAATTCGAAATATTATTTCCGGGGTGACCTCCCTTAGGGGGAGATTGTTAGGAATATAAATATTCAGATGAAGGTTCGGTCACCCCGAGTATCTATTTAGCATTTACATAGCTCGTAGGCTTATTTATATTAGCTTAGTAATATTAGTATTAGTATTAATAGTATTAGTCGTATTTATATTTGTGAAGTGGGTCGGAGCTTTCCCCACTGTCAGCTCACTCCACAGCCCACTAGGGGCACAATATTAGTAGCTATATAAAGACCCTTCCCTCACAAGGGAAGGGTTGGAACTCTTCATTCTCTAATCTAATCTACACATTTTTCTCTCCACTCTCTCTCTCTCTCTCTAGCAAAGTTCCCAACTTCTTCTTCTCTTTTTCTTGAATTCGATCCATCATCAAATCTTGTGTTTGTGTTATGAATTAGAGTATCCTACAGAGTGTCACCAGGAACAAACACAGTGTTTTCATGCCACTCACAAGCATTTTCAACAGGGCAAGCATTATCTAAGGCACATGCATTATTTACAACACAAGCAATATTTTCAACAGAAGATGCACCACCTTGTACATCAGACACGTTGTCGTGATTTACATATTGTTCATATGGAATAATATTACTATTTCCCATATCAACATTATCTAAATCAACCACATCTGTCTGTTGTACTTCGTTGGGAATCTTTCGTTCATCAGCCACGTTATATGTGTCATAAATTTTTAGTACCTCAGAAATAACAGATGCATTTGAGGGACTAGCTTGATGGGGTGATGAGATCATGGAAGATAGATTGGCCATGAAGATTGTCTGAGCTGTCGGTTCATCATCCACATCAGAGTCGAAAGCATCACAATCATCAGCTTTGAAGATGTTGGGGTCATTAAGTGCAAGATCCTGAACCGGCTGCTCGTCCACATCAGTATCAAAAGTATTTCCTTCATCACCTGCCAGAAACAACAATTCTTCTTCATCCAACACTGCTCCACTCTCCTGAGCTTGCATCAACATCATTTTGTCCTTGAAATAGTCTGCATTGTGAGGACGTTTTGGTTTATTGCAGTTTCTGGCAATGTGTCCAAGACCACCACAGTTATAAACACTTGGGTTGTTTCCCCTGCCCTTGATTTGCATTTCCCATTCTGATCTGCCCAATACCTCGACCCATGTTCCTTTGATTCACGTTTTGCCTCCCCTGCACATTCTGAACCACAATTCTTCCATCCTCCACCATTGCCAGATTGCGTGGGTTTGATGAGGTTCTGAGTTGATTGTTAGTCTGATGGAGTGTTGCTTTAAATTGTTGAACAAGTAAAGACACTTGGTTGGTGAGGTTATCGATCATTTTGTTGGTGTGTGAGTAACCTGAATCCAGATGTGTTCTCATAGCAGATGGTGATGAATAAGGTTGATGATGAGCTTGATTAGATGATGATTGTTTGATTGGTTGAACATTTGCAACAAATGCTAGTGGATCATTTGGTGCAGTTGGATTAAGTTTTTCTCTCAACAGACGATCATATGCAGCATGTTTCTCATGTTGTTGCAGATAGGCATACAATTGTTCATAATTTGTATCTCTCAATCCCTTGTTGAGTTTTACTGCAGTCACAAATCTGTCCCATTCTGGAGTCATATTGTTCACGAACTTGGAGTTAAGTTGGATGTTTGGCATTGTCATTTTGATCATTCTCATATCGTTTACCAACTTGTGGAATCTCACATAGTAGTCTGTGATGTTCTCTACCTGTTTCATTTTGAAATGCTCAAACTCATCATACAGTTGTGACTCACGATCTTCCTTTGTGAGTTCTGACCCAGCCAATAGCATCTTAACATTGTCCCATACTGCTTTTGCTTTCGTGTTGAAATTGATGAGTTTGTAAACATCTTTTGGCAGACCTTGAATGATAATGTTTGAGGCTCTAATATCAGCATCATACCTCTTCTTTTCCTCCTCAGTCAGATCATTGTAAGTTCGAGGCCTGTCAATTCCCAAAGTAACAGTTCCATCTTCACCAGTGGTAACTACGTCTCTGGTGGTGCCCATCTGAAATGGTCCTTCATCAATGGACTTGAGAATGTTGACTCCATTTTCTTTGCCCAAACAGTAAAGTTGTATTCGTTGTGCCCACGACTCATAGTCTGTCCTATCCAGCATGGGTGGACGTGTGTCAGATCCAGCTGCTTGAATATCATCAGATGCTGTGCTCGTCATGATGATAGAGTACACGGGATTTTACAATTCTTGTTATTTAAACCGAGAAATTGAATCTTTCGCGGGATTTTCTAAAATCAACAAGAAAAACCGTAATCTAAGAGTAACTTGCAAAACTGATTTTCAAAATTTAACTCTCAAAGAAAAACAAATTTCAATTGATCAAATAGCAAAAAGTCAAGTCACAGAATGTCAAATCGCAACATGACAAATCGCAAACTAACCAAATCACAATGAGTCAAATCGCAAGTGTTAACTCGCAATGTCAAATCGAAACAGATCAAATCGCAATCTATCAAATCGCAACAAGTCAAATAGTAACTTGTCAAATCGCAGATAATCAAATCGCAAATTTTCAACTGTGAGTCAAATTGCAAAGATCAAATCGTAATCACTCAAATCGCAGATCACAGTCTCAAATCGCAATTGAATATGCTCAAATTGCAACGATCAACTCGCAGCCTGAATACCTCAAATCACAACTATCAAATCGCAACCAGAGTACTCAAATCGCAGCTAACAACTCGCAAGCAAAGCTACCCAAATCGCAACACCCAAATCGCAGACCAGACCTAATCGCATCTATCACAAAACTCCAAAGCAGTCGCTTTCTTAGTCAAATCGCAACACACAAAACTCCAAAACTGTCCCTTTCTAGCGATTTGTCTTCTTTTCCCTTTAAAGTAATGAGACAAATCGCAGTCCAAAGCCACACCAAATCGCAGCTTCAATATTCCTTCAGTCACACAAATCGCAATGAAGCAAGTCCTTTCGAAACTTAAATCGCACCCAAGAAATACTTTTCTAAACCACACGAATTAACCAAAAAGCACCACAAAACAACTAAGACAATCTCTCCAAACACCAAACAACACTTATACACCAACCTTAAGCACGAAAGTACAAGATTTTAACAGTTCTAACCACGAAAGAAAGCACAAAATAGAGATTCTAGTACTATTCTGTTCGAACCAAAAGTACCACAAAACTAATCAGATCCGTGAACATGAAATCAAGTGAACCTAACCTTGGCTCTTGATACCAATTGTAGGATCGAAACATGTTGATTATTGTGGGATTTGGGAGGTCTTGGATGGTGGAAGAACAAATCCATGGTAGAAGTTTTAGAGAGAGAGAGTAGAGAGAGTTGGGAACTTCAGAGAAAAATGTGTGTATATTAGATTGGAAGAGAAGAAGTTCCAACCCTTCCCATGTGTGGGAAGGGGTATATATACTTACTAGTTAGGGTGCCCCGAGTGGGCTGTGGAGTGAGCTGACAGTGGGTAAAGACCCGACCCACTCCACAAATACTAATATAACTAAACTAATACTAATAATACTAATTATCTTACGAGCTACTTAATGATAATGAGTACTCGGGGTGACCGAGTCTTCATATGAATATTTATATTCCTGACAGAATCTAACATAGTAGTCTGTGATTTTCTCCCCCGGTTTCATATTGAAATGCTCAAACTCATCATATAGCTGCGACTCACAATCTTCTTTTGTGAGTTCTGATCCAGCCAGAAGCATCTTGACATTGTCCCACACTGCTTTTGCTTCAGTGTTGAAATTGATGAGTTTGTAAACATCTTTAGGTAGACCTTGAATGACAATGTTGGATGCTCTAATGTCCGCATCATACCTCTTCTTTTCTTCTTCATTCAGATCATTGTAAGTTCGAGGTCTGTCTATTCCTAAGGTTACCATTCCATCTTCACCGGTAGTAACAACGTCTCTGGTAGTACACATCTGAAATGGTCCTTCATCAATTGATTTGAGAATGTTAACCCCATTCTCTTTCCCTAAGTAGTAGAGTCGAATTCGTTGTGCCCATGACTCATAGTCTGTCCTATCCAGCATGGGAGGACGGGTGTCTGACCCAGCTGCTTGAATGTCATCAGACACAGTGCTTAGTATGCTTGCCATACTGTATACAGGATTTTACAATTCTTGATATTTAAACCGAGAAATAAGTTCTTTCGCGGGATTTTACAAAATTCAAGAACAAACCGCTAATTGATTACTTGAGTCAAATCACAGTTAACCAAACCGCTATATCTAAACCGCAGACACACACAACAAACCGCTAAGTCAAACCGCAGAATCTGAAGACCAAACCGCTATACCTAAACCGCTGACACACACGACAAACCGCTAAGTCAAACCGCAGATCCTGAATGCCAAACCGCAATATTCAAACCGCAGGAGTACTAGTCGAACCACTAAGATCAAACCGCTATACCAGAATACCAAACCGCAAAATTCAAACCGCTAAGACCTGAACCGCAGTGGGTCAAACCGCTACACACAAAAGTCAAACCGCTGGACAAAGCGACAAACCGCAAACGACAAGGAATCACAAACCGCAACCGCAAATAGACAAAATGTCCTTTTCAGTAACTTTTGTCCTTTTCCTGTTTTGGTTAAAACGCCAAACCGCTGTCAGAAGCTTTGTTCAAACCGCAACTAAGACTTTCCCAGATAACTCAAACCGCAGACAAGAAACCTCTATCGATACCCAAACCGCTGCCAAGAATACGCGTCCGAATGGTAAACCGCTGTCAAGAAAAAACCTCAAATCTTCCACAAACTAACACAAACACTGTTGTTTATTATCAAAGAAGATGTGAAACAACTTTTTGAACATAAAAGTACAAGTATTACACGAATTGAATCACAAACAAAGATCAAGCTAGGGTTTTTCTTCACTATTTTGTACGAACCAAAAACCACACCACGAATCTAAATATGCACTCACACAAACCTAACCATGGCTCTTGATACCAATTGTAGCATATTCAATAACATGAAGCACACAAACAAAGTGATTTGGGTCGTTGGTTTTAGAGAGAGAAAGGAAGAGATGGGAACTTAGAGAGAGAAGTGAAGATATTAGATTAAAATTGAAGGAAGTTCCAACCCTCTCCCTAGGTGGAGAGGGGTATTTATAGTTACTAGTAGTTGTGCCCCGAGTAGGCTGTGGAGCGAGCTGACAGTGGGTAAAGACCCGACCCACTCAACAATATCTATATTATCTAAACTATATTAACTTACTAATATAATCCTACGAGCTATTCAATGCTAAATAGATGCTCGGGGTGACCGAGTCTTCATGTGAATATTTATATTCCTAACAATTGGTATCAAGAGCCATGGTTAGGTTCGATTGATTGTGTGGGCTTGGATTCTTGGTTTCTATTTTCTCGTTTGTTATTTTTTTTGTATTCGAACATTATTCCAAGAAAGATTGTTATTTACTTGTGGTTCGAAGATCATTTTGGTCTACAAGTCTTGTTGGGCTTTAACAGTTGCGGTGTGATTTAATAACAAGTCCATCTTACAGACTCAACCTTTTCTTCATGAATGCTTGTTTCTTTTTCTTTCTTTTCTTTTGGTTCGAATTGAAAAGCGCATGAAAACCAAGATTTAATCTTTGTTTTTGTTTTGATTTGGAAATACTTTGTACTTTTTAGTTCTCTACAATCACTTGCATAGGTCATTAGTGTTCTACTGCTTATTTGGTGGTTTTGTTTGAAGATTGGTGTATATTTCCTCACTGCGTTTTTGTCTCTCGTTGATGTGTTCTTCACTGCGTTTTGTTGAGATTTTTGGATGAATTTGATTGCGTTTTTTAGGAAAAGATGACTTGTGTTTTGGTTTGTAGCTAAATCGGGTATAAAGACAACACTAAGTGAAAACGACACATTTGTCATTTGCAATTGCGGTTCAGCAAACTTGCGTTTTGTGATCTTGCGTTTTGGTGTTGCGGTTTGGCGTGTTGCAATTTGTTCTAATCCTGCGTTTTGCTATAACCTTCTGATTGCGTTTTGCTTAAACCAAGTCAACTGCGTTTTGTTCATTAAGTCTGTTGCGTTTTGTCCTTAAGATCAAGATTGCGTTTTATGGGTAGCTGCATTTTTGGTCTTTGCGTTTTGATCATATAACATAAAACCAGTAACCACATTAAACCAACACAACAACAAAACAACACAACCATAGTCAACAACACAAAAACAAAACCAAATCTTTAATCTAATCCTAAACCCAGTTAACAACAGCCAACTAAACAACACGCTACCAAAAAAATCCAACAACTAATCATATCCATCTCCAATTACAACATATCAGTCAACAATCCCACCTCACCATCTATCATCAAATTAATACAAGATCTCAGTTTATATTCTCGTGTGGTCAACTATCTCAAAGATCTTCAAAGATCATTGCACGAAAATATTTCATCACAGATCCGAAACTGAAAAGATAGTACGACCTCAGATTTTTCATTCGTGTTTCACATGATATTTCAAGTACTTACACTGATCTTAAATACACGAATAGAAAATATCATCATAGATTTGTGAAGAGATTAAAATCATCTTTAATTTATATCCGAATCATATTAAGAAATAACCAAAACAAGTATATTTCGATTATTTCTTTCGTTCGTTAAAAGTTAAAGAAAACAAAAACAAAAGGAATAAAACCTACCTGAGACCTTATTAAAAGATCTTGAAGCCATTTGGGTGTGTTGTGGTGTTCTTCGATTAAAACAGCCATCAAAACATACAAGGGATGAATTTTTTTGTGTTGACTGCGTTTGGGTGCAAGAAGAGGAAGAGAGGCTGCGTTTTTTTTTTTTTTTTTTTTTTTTTTTTTTTGAGATTAGGTTAAGGTTACAAAAGGTTAGGTAAGTGTGTGATTAGAGTGTCTCTTATATACAAAATTAGGGTAAATGGAGCTTATTTTGTGGACTGATAACACAAGGACAATTTTGTTTAAGTTTTTCTTTGGGATGAACTTTGGGTGTTTATCACAAGGACGAATTTTTGTGTTGTGGTATAATTTTGGTCAACGATTTCAATTAAGCTTCAATTATCGGAGATTAATTTTAATCATGGGTGAAATTTTTCGGGTTCGTTGGATATAACTACCGTGCTAGTTATTAGATATTTTCGAGTTTATTGGATATAACTACGGTGGTTATTTGGATTCACTTAAACCCTTTAAACCAAAATCAAACAACAGTTCACAAAGTCTAACAATCAATCATCACCCTCAACACACAATCACATTATCATTTTCATTTCACGGTTCATTCTTGATTTTTGTAAAATCCCGCGAAAGAATCTATTTCTCGGTTTAAATCATAGAATTGTAAAATCCCGTGCACGTTTACATCATGTTCACTACGTCAGATTCTTTCATATCTGAGATACTCAAGTTGTACGACACGAATGATAAACACAAGACTTCCAATCCTGTACAACAAATAAACGTGTGTGATTCTGATAATGCTAATATGGAATTGTTGTGCTCGAATTCTCAAGAGAAAGAGTTTCATCAGTCACTAATGTTGCCTAATGCAAAGGAAAGTTGCATTGAATGTTTTCGATTACTTCACTCACATCTCAAGGTTCTCTTTGAAAAACCTGGACACTTGGGAGGATACACACGGGCTTTCGCAACACTCTTTGGTCAAGATGTTCAGGATTTCACAGTCAAAATGATTCTGTATTTAGATCAACTTGAACAACAACTTGACAAAGGAGAATTTTCTGAAGGTAGATCCATGGCTGCCTTTGGTGTGATCAACAACCAACTCCAAGTGTTCATTGATTCGCAATTCACTGAGGATTATGATTATGATAGTCAAATGACGAAAAAGTGTTTTGCTAATTACACTGGAATCGAGGTTGACATGTTTAGAGTTACACTACTCCAGCTAATGAGTAATGTTAAGGAGTTCATTAATGAAAGAGCACAACACATAGGGAACGGGACAGAGTCAAATAAGCATGATGATAGCAACAGCTCAGGGACTGATATCACACATGGTGTGGATGCAGATCTCAGTCCAGTAAATCACCAAGTATCATCTGCTGAGGTACATCTGTCTGATCAACATAATGTTCTTTCTAATGAACAACACCATACTGATCAAATTAAACCTACTTATGACACATATCTGTTGGAAAAGACTGATAGCAATATCACCTCTGATTCAACAAATATGAGTCATAAGGGGGGAGAAATTGATCAGAATGCTGAACATGATGATGCGTCAAGTTCTTTGCCTACGGCTGAGTTTTTCAGATCAAATGATATGGTTGAAAAAGAAGTTTATAATGAACTTTCAAACAGATTTTTACAACTTGAAAAACATTGTATTTCACTTGAAATCTCAATGCAACAAAAGGAAGAAAGTCTTCAAACTAACCAACCATGTAGGAATCTAGAATTTCCTGAATTCCTTGAATTTTTTTATGATAAACGATTTGAAAGCTCAGCTGGAAGCCAAAAACTTAACGATCAACAACCTGAAAAAACGTATTGCTGAGATGTGTGATATGTGTAATGAAGTTAAGGCTAAACATGACAATGATGTTATTGCAACAAAAAATGCTGAATTAGAACATAAAGTGACTGAATTGCTTAATGAAAATGAGACTTTGAAAATTCATTGCAAAGAACTGTGTGATACAATCAAAGAAACGAAAACTAAGACTGTAGAGCAAACAACCTCTTTGATTGCCAAAAATGATGAATTCAAAGCTCAACTTCAGGAAAAGGGTTTGCAATTGCAGCGTTGAAAAACGAGTTAAGAAAATCGACAGGAAATGGTGTGAACACTAAGTTTGCAGAACCATCAATCTTGGGGAAACCACCACTTAGAAACCAATCGGTTGTTAGACAACCGACTGCGTTTAGATCTGAACAACCAAAATCCTCAAAACCACGGTTTGCCACCCAAGTTGATTCGAAACAAGTTTTGTCAAAACCAGTCACTTCACAGTCTAGACCTAAGGAAAAGGAATATACGCTTGCAAAACCTCATCATATGAGTGCCTCTAGTTCTTCTAGGATTAGTTCAAAGCGTGTGTCATTTGTGACACCAAAGGAACATGTTAGTCATAAAAACAGTGTTCAGAATCACAACCTAGAGGATGCTAAGAAAACCACACATGAAAAGACTAGGAATTTTCCTGTTTCTAAGAGTAGTTGCGTATCGACTAATGCAATTCCCATAGCAGATCACTCTAAGAATCCTAGATCTTTCTCTGACTCCAAACACTTTGTTTGCTCAACTTGTTAGAAATGTGTTTTTAAGGCAAATCATGATAATTGTGTAACAAAATTCCTGAAGGAAGTGAATGCTCGTGCTAAGGTTCAATCCTCTAAAACTAGAAACAACAAGACCATAGAACCAAAGAGTTGTATTCAGAAACCTGGTAGGCAGATTGCTATAGGACAAAGGTTTTCTCCCAACAAGTCTTTCACTGTGCATGAGAAACCAAACACTCCTAGATCTTGTCTTAGGTGGATACCGACGGGTAGAATTTTTAAGATTACTGGTCTTAGATGGATACCTATTAGAAAGATGTTCACTGAGTGCAAAACCAAGGTTGACAGTGAAACCCCAAATGGTCTAGATGCTGATATCACTACCCATATAAATGCAAACAAACTCTTAATGTCAGTGCAGGTAGTCTTTACTTAAGTGCAGGTACATCGTTCACTCATATTAAGGAAACACTCAGGGTTTGGGTGCCGAAAAGACTGATATCTCATGAATTAGGGGTTCAAGCAATTCAAGCTTGATGAACATCAATGACAATGACGTCTGTTCACATCAGTTCAAGCCTCGTTCTTCATCGACAATGACGTTTGAACACATCAGTTCAAGCCTCGGGCCTCAATGTCAACATAATGGCGTCTGCTGACATCTCTTCAGGCCCCGTTCATCAAAGAAAAGAAAAGTGTACGCTTGAGCGCACTTTATCTTCGAAAGAAGAGAAATCTTCTTGTTTATGACCATTCTCATCACAAGCTTCATGCTCTTCCTATGCTCATTCAGTCATCAAGTGGATCAACGCACAGTGGAGTATATTCTTATTCACTTGTTCTATCAAAAATGGCAGTCATATGCAATTTTTGAGGGGATTAGGGTGAATAAACAAGATTTCAGTTATCAAGTGGATCTACTTACCGTCGATGGTATTCTTATTCACTCGTTCAATCAAAAATGGCAGTCATATGCCATTTTTGAGGGGGAGAAGGGTGAATAAACTACATGTTGATTGATGTTTGAGAAATGGCCATACGACTCCTGAATACATCAGTTCAGGAGTCGTGCAAACCAAGTTTCTTCAACACTATATGTTCCACCGTCTATGAAGAAAGAAGATATACTGTTTCAACCATTGGTTTGAAGAATACTTTCAGCTCCATCAAGTGTTGTATCTCCTATGTTTCCCGCTGATGCTCAGATATCTGCTGATATAACCGGTACTCCTTCATGAACCACAATGCTTCAAGAAGTACCATCTGTTAGTACTTCTCCAACAATTCATGAAATTATATCTCTAGTCATCCATCAAGGTGTTGAAGAACAAATTCATGGAATTCTACCTCCCGTGATTGATTATGAACCCCTCCTCCATAATCTTACTCCAGACCCGAGTTCTGGAAAATCATCTTCATCACGGATTGATGTTCCTTCCAATGTGCACTCTGTAAATCAACCACAAGAACATAAAGGAAAATGTCGGCTAAAATGTCAAAACGGCTAAGAGTTTGGATGTGGAATCTCAAGTGATCATGGAGTTTATTTGGCATCCCTTATTTGAGATTGAAGTGGGTTTCACGAAGGCTTCTACTTATTTCATCATCGAGACTTCATCTATCGATTGATGACTTGCTTGAAGTTATAAAATTAATGATTGGGACTTGGATTATCTAATTATACCCGATGTAGGGAGTTACATTGTAGTTCTCACGGGTTATAGCTATCACTTCAAGGAGTTACATTGTAGTGCTCAGTGTCACACGCAAATGCAGATGTGGATAGTCTCAAGAGGTGTTGTACTTGCTTTGGCTCTTAGTTGAGTGCATAAGGGTACTTAGGGGTTTTCTTATGCATCGTTCTTCAATCAACAACAATGCAAGTTTATGTAACAAATTTGGGGAATTCTTCGTCAGTTTCTAGTTTGGTATATCGGGTTTGCTCCATCAGTTATCATTTCAAATAGCCTACTTAAGGGTTGGTAAAGATTGTCAGATAGAGTTTTGGTAGCGGTTGATTCTCATTTGATACATTTGAGCCAATTTTGTTCTTCTCACAAGATTTCAAGTATATGTGCGTAAAATGTGTTGCTGATTCTGAGGTATCAAAACCAGCAAGGGGGAGGAGACATACATCGGAATGCACAACGAGTACACGTGATGAACTTTATACTTCTTCTTAGTTGAAGTTATTCCGGGAAGACAAATGTCATGACCGCAGAGAAAATCAGTGTCTTAACTCATGGCTTTTGGTGTATTATTCCAACTAAGTGGGGGAAGAGATGTAAGAAACAGTTTCTGATGATAAGAGAGGTTCACAATGGCAATTTCCTGAAGGGAGAAAAGGGGATTTTCGGGTCTTAATTGATCTTGATGTTATGTTTTTGACTTCATTAACGGGATTGATTGTGTACTTGGGGTTTTTGGGCTTCATACAATGAGACTGATTGCACCACTTCAACTACTTGGGGGAAATGGTCTCTGGATACTTTTGGTATGCATTACTTCAGACTTCAGCGGGAAGAAATGTGAGAAGAATGATTCAAGTGTGAGATGATACACTGCTGATTTATTTGATGATCCCCCGAACGGAGAATCACGATGATTATTCTTAAAAGGAGCAGCAATATTTGATGTGGTTTGCTACGATTTCCGCTGTACACTTACCTTATGTAAGCTTGAAAGAGAGCTTTGAAACTGCTCAAAAAGAAGATTGTCGGTTTTGGGGGGGGGGGGAAGCTATCAAAGCTTTACAATTGAGAAGGCTCAAGTTCAGACGATTATTCAGGAGCCTCGAAAGCTTTGGTGGTGAAAGTTTAAGAAATGTTTACTACTGACTTCTACAACGTACAAGAACGATATCCTTATTTCGGTATTCATGTCAACATCTTCTTAAACTGAATAATCTATTTTGTACATATCTAAAACCAAATTGTAAATAGAAAATTATAAAACCATCAAAATGTAAATAGAAAATATTAAAACCAAGAAAAACCATAAAAATCAGAAAAATAGAAAATACCAAAAATAGTTCCTCTAGGCATGTCTTCTATTTATCGATAACATTTACGGTCCTAGAAATGTCATTCAATAATGACACAAGACTTTAAATGAAGCTCGAGCAGAAGTTAAAGTAAATGGTTAAAACATGTCATATTGGCTTGCAGTTACTTCATATTGTAACCCGTCTTTCAAAATGAGGAAAGCACATCGGCAAAAAGACGGCTGTTCCTAACAACAGGTGAAGTTCACCCGGGCATGGATTCCTTCATATCCGTGCATCCCCGATTTAATGTACGCTTCAGTGCATTATTTCTTGTAAAAGAAGAGAAATCTTCTTTGTATACAAATAGTTTTCATTCTATGATTCTTCTGAAAATTATTTGTGAGACTCATGGTGGTAACGTGTTGCTTGAAATTCCTTCAGACTTGGATTGTGCATAAAATTTGTCACTCAATCAATGACTACAACTCTTTAACTAGAATACGGGTCATTGATTGAGGGGGAGAGTGATTTCAAAGTTTATATCATCAAACGGGTTTCTTGGTTACCTCATAATTGTTAGAAAAGGTTTTGTAGTTAATGGGGTATTAGTTGAAGAGGAACTTACTAAGCTCTATATCTCAAATGGCCAAATGTGTTAGTTGTTAGAAAGATTAGGGCATTATGTGCAATTTGCTTATAGTTTCCTAGCTTTATGTAACTAGAAGGTTCATTTGTGTCACTTTGGAATCCTCGTTTAATCCCCTAAATATATTAAAACTCAAAATCTAAAAGAAGTTAGAAAACCCATTGTGATTGATGTTCTTGAATACTCCACAGGCATTTGTATGATCTGAATGAATGAGTTTCAAATGTTGATTGACTTTTGTTAGTCGATAGTTGCTTAATTGTTGTTGATTTAGTGCATGTGCACTCAGGATATGCTTAGGTATGTAGCTATCATATTAGAATCTTGTCCCTAAGATCCTGAGTTGAATGTTGAAATATGAGTGAATTGGCATGTTCACGATTGCTGATTGCTCTTCATGCTAGATAGCGGTTTGATGTATTTCCTGACTATGTTTGATTATGAGATGAATATGGTATTATGAGTAGGCAAGCTGCTATGTGGTAGCTATTAATGAAGAGTGAATTTGTATGTTTGTATATATGTGTTGATATTCTTATGCAGATTCCATGGCCGATATGAATGTGCCTGTTCCCGCTCTAACCATTTGATCAGATGTTCAAACTCTATTGACTGGCTCTGAATTCACCACAACAACAACATCAGCAACAACAACAACACTGTCTTCACCACCACCACCTTCATTTCAACAAAGCAGTACTTATTCTGGTCTCGCTAATTGGGGATCTACAACATTTGGGAATTTTTTTTTGGTGGATGGATAATTGATGTTGACTACTGACTCCCTCAGAGAAGCGGATGATCACATCGTCTGCGCAAAAAGGTCAATATCATTTGTGTCATAACGATTATCTTCGTACATGATAAGTAGTGGATCTCCCTCATAAATTGAGGGGGAGCAGTTGCATGTTCCATTATCAGCACATATTAAAACTGACAACATTTTCTCCCATAATTTCTAACTTATTTAAATCAATTGGGATCATAAATCTCAAATGGTTTGAAATTTTTGATCGGGGGAGAGAATGTGATTTAAATATGAAATCTAATAAAATGTGACCTTTTGGACTCATGTGTAGGCTCTCAAATATGTGCTAAACTCTTTCGTATATCGATGCACATATTGAGGGGGAGCAAATGGTTTATGATGGCAATTGTGGAAGAATAACAAAGACCGACCAATCTTATTTTAATGTACTGGAGTTATAAGGATGGTGAGGTTAGGTATTAGTTCCCATGATCCAGCCAGAACCGGAGGGATCTTCCCAGGGACAATCCTCTAGTTAGAATAAAAGTCCTTAGGAATGATTAAAAAGGAGAAAAGTGAATAAGGGAAGAGTGCCGACTGAGATGGAGCTAGTACTGGAACAAACCCAACAAGGTGATAGTGATGAAGTCTCGGTAAGCGCTGAAGGGGTTGAAGAATGAAAAAGAAATGTAAAGATAAAGGGTGAAAAGAAAGAAGCCCTCCTTACACTTTAGGCAGAAACCGGGTCAATACATATGCTGTCAGAATCACTAAGTTGATTGCTGACATTGAAGACAAAGTATCATGGACCCAGTGATACGCTGCACAACCCTCTCTAGCTACTCAAGGTCCCTCAAAGGATTCTTGTTTCATATGTCACGGAGATCAATTCATGACTATCGTCTCTCTCACTCCGACTTAGATGATATTGAAAAGGTGGCAGTCCTCTCCAGCCTCCGATCACTAAATCAAAACACACTATTGAGTCTAGAGCCAAGAGATCATCCATAAATCTCATTAGGACACACTTCCAATATGCTTACTGTTTCATACACCGTGAAAAGTAAGAAAATATATGTTAAAGAGTCCTACGCATTATCTTTGTGGTATTGCCAGAACATCCGAGTGATACGTAAAGTATTCACAATGAAGATGGAAATCCTTCTAGAGCCAACATCAAACAAGCTTTTGGTGGGTAACATGTGAGATCCTTCATGGATCAAACTTGTAACAACTGGAAAGAAACAATGGAGCGATTCACTCTTGAATCAATCTTGTTCCAGGAATTGGATTGACGGGCTCATTTAATCAATGAATTTAATTCACTAATTCACTCTACCGTGTTGTCTGCTTTGAGACGTTCCGGTAAGAGAACATGCTTGTTATGATGACTCCAATGATAATTTGTTGGATGAGTCTATACAACAAGCTGGAAATTCCTGTCAAGGAGAATTCTCTTTAAAGGGAATTCTACCTGATCACAGGTCGGTCCTCACGGAACCGAAGGTTAATCCAACCACACCGAGCGAATGACAAAGCCATATTCGTTCTCCAACTTTATTGCTAACTATTTTATTTCAGATTCATTTAAAGATGGTGATGGTGGTTCCTGATTCCAGTAGAGACGTGTCAATCCACACTCCATGCTCACACTTCCAATTCATTATCATATACATCATGATAGCTGAAAGACCTACAACACAGCTTCCGTAACTCTGATGATAGCTATCATGATCCAGAAAAGTGTGAGCATGCAGTTCAAAGGTCACAAAAATCACATGGAGGCAATAATACTACAACTGATGAGCTTGGAGATTTACGGTGGCTGATGATCTCAAAGAATGCTCAAAGATCACAACAACACATGGAAACATTACTGCAACAAGATGACTTGAAGAAGTATATTGGATGATAATCTCAAAGAATCCTCAAAGATCATCCAAGACAAAAGATCAGTCATCAAAAGTTCACTACTGAATGCACAAAGATTAATGACTTTGAAGAATCAAGAACTACGAGCTAGGAAGTCATATTCATATGATAGAATGCTAGAATTCAAAATGTAATTTCCGGGGTGACCTCCCTTAGGGGGAGATTGTCAGGAATATAAATAGTCATATGAAGACTCGGTCACCCCGAGTATCTATTTAGCATTTATGTAGCTCGTAGGATTATTTGTATTATTAGTATTAGTTTAGTTATATTAGTATTTGTGGAGTTGGGTCGGGTCTTTACCCACTGTCAGCTCACTCCACAGCCCACTAGGGGCACCTTAGCTTGTAAGTATAAATACCCTTTCCCAAGTGTGGGAAGGGTTGGAGCTTCTAATCATTCAATCAATTCTTCCTTCACTTTCTCTCTCTAGAACTCCCATTCTTTCTTTCTTTCTCTCTCTCTAGAATTCAACCTAATATCAAATCCAAGTGTGTTATGATATTTAATATGTTACAGACAACTTCATAATTTAGTTAGTGGGAGTGTCAGTCTTCGCCTTTACAACAACGTTTATACTACTCGCGATGGAGACACCAAGTGCTTTCCTTCATGCATTACGTCTACATTGGGTGGGATTTTAAAACAAGTTTTATGGAGGCGACGGTTATAAGTTCAAACCCTTTACGTTTGCAGCAATAGCAGATGACGAAGACTAGTAAATGGCAATCAAGTCCTCGTCTCACCTTATACGGGAAAGAAAGACTTAGGAAGAAAGTTTTTCACCCACTAGTGGAGCCTAAAAAGAGTAACATTAAAACATAGAATTTTGGCTTAGTTAGTGTTACAAACGGACCTTCATTGTTATCACTGTGCAGCTTGAATTAACATAGCGTTTTAGACCCCGGCCCAGCTAAATCTGAATTTCATGGTACAAAAGGGCCCTGCTTGCACAAACGAATCATTTATATTATTTTTTGCAGGGTAAAATTAGGCGTTGTAAAGAGGGATTCCTTTACATATCGGGTGTTAGTTCTTGTGTAGATTTTGCATCTATAATCTTTATATTCTGGCCTTGGTTTCCTATATTGGTTGATGAGATTGGAAATGTATCTTCTGTATCAAAGTAAACTTTAATTTATTCAAGATCTATAATCTTACAATGCTAAACGAGCGCCTGAAAAGTACTATGTGTAATTAGATGTAGTAAGTAACCTCAACACACTCGTAGAGAACAATACAATGGACATTATCGATGGTTATGAAGGAACACTCTTACTTTTTTGATGGGTAACAAATACCCAAAAATCATCATACATCCAAACATTACAAGGTAAAAAAATATAACTTTTGTTTTTGTTTTGACTTGTACCGGTTGACCCGTCAAGGCTAAGGTATACGAGTATGTGTGTAAAAGAGAAGACACAACTTGCAAGCTATTCATGATTATTACGTGAATAGTTGATATTGACTTTTACTCGGACTAAATTAAGCTCGAGCTTAAGGGCCCGTTTGGTTTATAGACGGGTTTAGGAGTAGGATTAGGATTAGAATATAAAGTTAAATATTAGGATTTGAATTTGAGGTTTAAATTAAATGAGGAGAGAAAAAAAAATAATATTTAATTTATTTTATAAAATTTATATTAATAATTTTATTGTTAAAAAATAATAAAATATAAGAAAAAAAAAAAGTAAAATAAACAAAACTAGTGGTTAATAATTGTTATGGGCCCACAATGAAGATGATAATTATTGTAAAGGTAGCATGCGATTTGGGATTTGTAGAATAATTTATATTTGGCTTTCTGACAACTTTGGAACACGTGAATTTCAACCAAACAATAGATTTGACTCAAAATTCATTTTTTTGGGCTGAGTACCACCAACCGAACGGGCCCTAAGATATTTAAGTAGAGTTTTGAGTCGAGCTTGAGTATTTGTTTAAAACGCCATACATATTAAAGGCCATTTAACTTTAATATGTTTATCAAATAACTTGATATTATTATGTAGTACTTTAGAATATAAAACGGATGTTAAAAACTTTTTATGAGAAAAAACTAGTATCAATTTAAATGAAATATCATTAATAACATAAGACTTCGCTTCGTGCCTTGCAGCGAAACGCGGTAAAAAATCCTCGTAACATAGGATTGGCAAACATTAGTAAAAACAGAAGAGATGCAACAAGTAAAGGACGGCGGCATGTCAAGTCAAGTTAACGAGGTAAAAGAAATTATAAACATAGAACCAAAGAATAGTAATAGAAGATGTGATTTGACATATAAACTCATTAGTTGTAGTTAAAGGACGAATATGTAAACTTTGTAAGCCTATATCGATCTGTACCTAATTTTCCTGAGTATTTATTTCTCTCACACCTAGAAACACACGAACTCTATCTCTTAGTTGTGTTTTGTTTTTTTCTTTTTCTAGATCTATCATATGTTTTTATAAAGCTAGGCGGCAGAGATTGTTTGTTCATCAAGTTCTATAATTGGAATATATGGATCTGATCCGATGTAAAGGCTTAGGTAATCTTTCATCCCATCATCATTAAAATTTAAAACACTCATAATTACAACAATGAAATTTGATCATAGAAAGATGTGTATGACTTATATAATCTATATATGGCTTTGCGTTGTATTAATTTTATTTATAACACAAAATCCTTTTTCTTATCTTGTTGATTATATTCTTCCATTGGCCTCATATATATGCGTATGTAATGTGGATGCAGATATCCTAGTAGCTAGCTAGCTAACATGTGAAAATAGATATCTCGATGTGTTGTGGTTTTGGATCCTGAGATGATTACAAGGTTCCGAAAAGGATAAGACATGTGTGAAGTCCAGGTGAATTTTCTCTCTTTTAGTTCTTCTTCATATTTGAAGTTGTTTCATCATCCTTGCTCTTTTAACTAGAGTATTACATGATATATACGTGCTTAAGCTACTACTTTCTTGTCTTGCGGCTTTGCTTTACATTTAAATTTGTGATGATATTGATAGCCCTAATTGATCAAATGTGAAACAAACTAATTATATATTTTCATCAGCCTTACGCTCTAGCTGTTCTAATCTTGCGCGGCCACAGTAATATATTTTTCTTCAATGCTATCAAATCAATGGATGTTTACAACCCTTATAATCTGTATATATTCAGCTCCCATGTGGCCCTCTTAAGCTTCCTCCGCTGCTTTCTTTGGTTTTCTTGGTAGTGATCAGAGAGGCCACATCATTTCCTTACAAGTTCACTTTTCAAACTCGTTTAAATACAACACAAAGCAACACCCAACACTTAAAGCATATACAATATGAATTTGAATTATGCCTAACCATGTGAAACAGGTCTAGAAACGGAAAATATAAAACAATAGTGTTATGACATACTGGTTTTAGCATTCAAGTAAGAGGCCAATCTATGTTATGGTTAGAGGTGGCAAAACGGGCGGGCCGGGCGGGTTCGGGCAACGGGTCAAACGGGCGCGGGCCAAACGGGCGACTTCTAAAATTCGGGTCAAACGGGCACGGACCAAACGCGCAGGGGCCAAACAGGTGCGGACCAAACGGGCGAAAAAAGACATCAAACGACTAAAATTTTCTACAAACAAAAAAATCTCCTCGAGCCAAACACCTCATATTTTACATAAGAATATTTGGTGCCTGTGAGTTAAGAATATTTGGTGAAAAGAAGATATAAAAATGACAACCACATAAGAATATTTGGATCATTGCCAATCAAAGACAACCACACAACATTATCATCATAATATACCAATTCATTAACAAAAAGACTACATCATAATCCCAATCAACACGGTTCAGATCCGATTAATCAGTATAAACTTTATTATTGCAACATTGTTCAAAGAGCAAGTGCTTCAACACTAGAGATTAAGTGAAAATAAGGTCTTGAAATTCAGATATCAACTTCAATAACACAATGCAAAATGTGATATCATCCAGCCTCATTCAGGTGTATCGGACAGGATAGCTGTTCAAGAGACAAAATAAAGATAAAAAAGAGTCAGCAAATAACAGGTGTAATTTTCATATTCATACACAAACAGAAACAATCTTCTACACTGACATAAATCAAAGGCAGAAATATCTATACAACATGGACATCAAGGCAGAAATATCTATACAACATGGACATCAATTAGAAAAGCCAAGCTGGCTCAACCAAAGCCCACAAGAAGACATCGGCGTATGATTCTATCCATGTAATTCAAAACCTACTTGTGTCTCTAATAAAAAATTAGAAGTGGCAAAATGGGTGGCAGGGTATCAGAATGGGATGCTCATTCTGCATCTCAAAGAGTTGAGTAAAGTTTTGATATTAGAGATTTAAAAGCAAGGTCAAGCGGAATAGATGTGCAAACACACCCATTCCTGTCAAGTAAGTACTAACTACAACTGAAATAGGCTGCAAACAGCCTCAAACTGATGTAGATTAGTTCTTCCCAAACAAGATGCTAATCATCACATGAATAAAGACACGTTGACTGAAAAGAAGATATAAAAATGACTGCCTCACCATGCTAAGATTATATGTCTTAATTGCAGCCATACCTGACCATTAAACTTATTTAAGAACTAATCTGATTAAGAAACAATTATCCTTGAAAAGTAATCATATACTATTTCATATTAATTCACAAACAAATTTGCATTACATGTCCACTAAACACTCTTCTCATATATGTACATTAAGTTTACTTTCCGGGAACAAAGTTAGTGGCATATGACCAAGCATTGTTGGCAACAGGATCAGCAAGGTGGTCAGCGAGGTTCTCTAATGGACCCTTTCCGGTAACACCCCTTAATAACTAAATCTACCTAAACAAAAACAGCCCAAACACCCCTTTATTTCAGCAATAAACACAGTTCCAAACAACCCTTAATAACTAAATTATTCCAAAAAAAAAAAAAAAAAAAAAAAAAAGCCCAAACACCTCTTTGTTTCAGCTATAAGCCTATAAACATAGTCCCAAACACCCTTTTTCAGCACCCCTTAATAATTAGTAAATATCAACTAGTATACCTAAACAAAAACAACCAAACACCCCTTTGATTCGGCAATAAAACACAGTCCCAAACACATGCATATTTAGTAAATACATGATCCTCCCTACTGCACTAACCGCATGCTTTGTGTTTACAGCTTGTAAACTGTGTTCTACATTTTTTAAGGGAAGGGAAGGGAAGGAAAGTCGCATTTTACATATTCCCTAAGCTAAATGAAAACAGAAGAAACTTGGCTATACAAATATGCCTTGTTAATCCATGGCCAGTTAAGCAATCCACAAAACAAATTATGCCTACCCATGTGAAACAGGGAAGGGAAGGAAAGTCGCATTTTTCATGTTCCCGTGTTGGACGAAAAGAAAAGAAAAGAAAAGACTTGGCTGCTTTACAAATGCCCCTTATTTCAGATAACCGTGATACCCTCCAACCAGTGATCGAACCAAAAACAATATCACATTAGTATCACCAAAAACAATATCACATTAGTATCACTTGTATGACCACAACCCGTCCACGAATTAGTGTCTTCAACACTCAAACCCACAGGACCCAAATTTGATTACTTAAGAACCATACAACTCGATGCTTCACTTAGCTTTAGAAAAATACTAATCAACTATTTCAAACCTTCAGTCAACATATTTTTAATCTGTTTGACCCATTTAAAACGTTTAAATACTACACAAAGCACCAACCAACACTTACAGCATATACAAATAGGGTTTAAGTTATGCCTACCATGTGAAACAAGGAAGGGAAAGAAAGTCGCATACTTTTTTTATGTAGAGAAGATCACACGAGCCAATTTGATTGCTGCCTGCAGAACAAAAGCAATGGTAAGATGTCAGGGTTAGATGTGTGTTGAGCATGAGAAGACAACAACTTTCGGGAATGTTTACTCACTTCAGTTTTATCCTCCTCTGAAGTCACATTTAGATCAGCAATTACCCGCGTAGAAACTTTATTGATCATACCAGGACGAACCACCTTCATAGCATCTCCCACTGTTGCTATTGCAGTTGCGGATGCCCATTGCAAACGAGTGCTTTCATCTCTTATTGGCATACGTGCAAACTTCAACAGTTTCTTTAAAGTTTGATATGGTGTAGCTCCCCCATTTTCCTGCATCATAGAATTACTAGTCAAACTGCATTATAGAATTACTAGTCAAAGTGATAGTGAACAACCATAATCACAAGTGGGGGTATCAATTGGCTTGGATCGGTCCGATCCGTTAATGATCCGACATGATCCGGTCCACTATTCCCCAAGATGGATGATGATCGAATACAAGATCCAACTAATTTAAATAGATGGATCATGATCCGGATTGATCTATTTAAAATTCTCGTTTTCAGTTTCAAAACAACTTTTACACCAATCCACGTTTTAAATTATGATTCAGATCATTTAAAATCAGCTGTTATCATGTTGCTATAGTTCTACAAAAAAAGGTAACTTGCTAGTCCACATTATGTCATCTGCGTCATGTTTTCAACATTTGTTAGTCTATGATGGATCCATTTAGAATCACATTTTTCATATATTCAACATTTGTTAGTCTATGATGGATCCGTTTAGAATCACATTTTTCATATATGATCGGTTGAAATAATGTACAACTTAATAAATCTGATACAAAATAGAATTGAACTTGACTTGAGATTTTATTTTTATCAGGTTGTTATGAAAACAGTATGTAAAGGATTGGAAGAGGTGGGTTTAGATTTATAAAAGTCTGTTACATGTATTGCTTTTCTTCTTTTTCGAGTACAAGTTCAACTTTAGGTTGCTGTTAGCGGAATATCTGTCATTCATCAACAACAAAGAAATCTTAGAATTAAAGGGACAAGACAATAAAGAAACTTACATTATTCAAGAAAGAAGCAAGTTTAGTCACAACAACCATAATACCGTTTTTGATACGCCAGTCACCGGATTTCATATCTTCAGTCATTCTATGGTCCACGGCTATGAGGAAAGAATCAACTCCAATTGCAGGGATAAATTCATCAAGCAAGGATTTTGCTGCTTGATATTCAGCGCCAGTGCCTCCCATATCATCTCCCTGCTCCTCGTACCACCTTGGTGATTCTTCAACTTCAATCAACATATTCATCAATATACCATAGATTTGAAGGTAGTAGGACCTCATGTCAATATCTGGATGCTTGCAAAAGTTGGCAACCAATGTAAGAATGGATCGTCTCATACGAAGCCAACATAGCTTAGTACCACCAATGTTAAGCAAACACTTTATAAAGTTCTTCAACTGTTTTCCCTCGATGATGAAGAAATCAGTATCATTCATATCCACTAGTGTCTGTATTAGCTCGGTCGCATCAAGATATCTATCAACTAGTTTTTGATTTTCACCAACAACCGATCTTTGAGCTTTTGGACCGGGGTCTTTTGCCAAGTATTGCAATATTGATCCGAATTTAGGAAGCAACTTCTTATAGGGCTTTCTGTATTCGGTTTCTAAACAAGCAACAAGCTGGATTGTTGCTTTAATAGCTAAACCAGACGTATCACGATCCCTAGAAGATAGAAGTTTACTAAATCCCTGGCTTATTTCCTCATGCTTATTGTGTTCTTTTTTCGGTTTGGTCCTTAAAACTAGTGGTTGTTTGGCTATAATATCCAAACATATTTTTTGATGCCTAAGTGAAGTGCTATCACCCAAAGTGCTCTTTAAAGACTCAAATAAAAAGTCAGCTAGCTCTGACCAAAGAGTGGGCAATGATGCTACATCTGATACAATATTACACACATACTCGAGAATAGCATCATTTTCTTCAGTTTTGACCTTATTTAAAAGGATTTCCTTAATTGCGTTGCCACTTTCTGTTTTTAAACAACTCCAGTTTCTCATCAAGAAATTATGCAAGTGAGCTACCATATCTAGACGAGTTTTGACTTTATTACTAGACTGAAACATAAGAGCTAATTTAAGCAAAAATTTATCAGGATTATCTTTAACGAAATTGTTCAACCGATCACCTGCTTCTCCAGCGGTTGTGGCATCCTTGTACTTATCCAGTAGCTCGAGCAGTCTTCTTGGGTCTGTGTCGTCAAGAATATCATCAAGTGGTGGTGGCTCAGAAACTGGAGTAGCAGCCATGGTTGCCTAGAACTAGTAAAGTAAGAACCCTAATTTTTTCAGACAATCCCCAATTTTGTTTTCTTTACGAAATAGATAAAAGCCCCTTTTGTGTTTAATTTCACTTACACCCCTTAAGTTTGTGCTATGTACGAAAAAGAGTATAAAATTATGCCACTTTCTTTAGTTACTAAGAACTAAAACCGGAGAGGTGAAGAGGAGGTGAAGACCATGACGGCTAAAAGCCTTAGCGTGTGAAGGAGAACCGCCTAACGAAAACCAAGGAAAAAGGGGTATTATTATTATTATTATTATTATTATTATTATTATTATTTGGGTTTGTGAGTGTGTGCGGGGTATATTGTTGGGTATGTTTGTATAAAGTGAGGTTTTTTTTTATGTATTTGGTTAGATGATGATCATTACGGCTGAGATGTGAAGGTAAGCTGACGTGTTGAAAAGGTAAGGTTGAGGTGAAGGGGATGTGACCTTACACGTAGCCTAAGGCGAAACAATTCTTTTTCATTTCGGTTTTTTTGCGGTTTACAATGGTCAGCGGCGGCTTGAAAGGGTTTTTCGGTTTTAATAGTCTTGAGAGGAGTGTGCGTATTTGAGTTTGCATAAAATATACAAGTGAGTGAAGATATTTTGACATTTTCTAAAATTGAAGGCAATTGATTGGTTGAATGCTATATTATATGGAATAACAAAGGAGCTCCGAAAAATTATTTCTTACAATCCTTTAACCTCTTGACGGGTTTTTAATGATAGACAATTTTTTCTTACAATCGGTTTTCACAAATGTTTCGTGGTGTGATAAACGGGTGGAGTAGTGATGTTAGAGGATCATCAATAGTTTATGGTGACATGGAATAGATGCATATTAAGGGCATCCTCAAATGCAAAAATGTTTTTGAGTTCAATAGACTGCCATGTCACTGACACATCAACACACTACACCTTTATACAAAATACCCACAATGTATTAAGCCTTACACTATTCAATGACTTTCCACTTCATCACTTTATTATGTTAAAACCACACAATTTGTAGCCATTAATAGTCAAGTATTAATATTTTATTATGAATGAAATAAATATTGGAGTGGCCCAACATTATTGCATTATATGGGTTCAAACAGACACGATCGATCATTTCACGAATGCATGAGCTAGAGATTTCACAATGCATTAAACGTATGCCACTTGTGCTTTAACGTTGCCATGCTGGTGCATTGTGGATGGCCTAACTTGTCACTGGAGTAGCAAGTTTATGGAAGTTTATAAGGAAAGGGAAATAATATGTCGGACCTATTTACATACATAGAAGAGAGTAAAGATATTTGATCCCAGAATTTGCGAGGTTAATATGATTAAAGATACAAGTATATATGAAATCAATGTTTATATACAAATTTGATGTCGAGACATTGCTATGGACTTCCATAGCAAATGAGATGCTTTAAGAGAAAGTGAAGCGGATGAATGTCACATTCGGAATTCGTAAGCGTGACAATGTCCTTCCAGGTCTCCCTTCAGCTAGAAGATCCTTACGATGAACCCTTGTATCAACGGGTTTATCTCAGGTCTATTATATCTCCTACTCGCAAGTAGGGGTGTAATCGAGCCGAGCCAAGCCCGAGCTCAACAAGGCTCGAGCTTGGCTCGAAAGATAAAAGGTTGGCTCGAGGTCGGCTCGATTGCTCGTCAAGCTTTAACCATCCAAGCTTGAGCTCGGCTCGAGCTTAGCTTGAAAAGCTCGAAATTATATATATATATATATATATATATATATATATACACTAGCTTTCATGACCCGGCCTCCAGGCCGGGCGAGTCTCATGTAATATCTTGTTAAACACTTCTAATTTATATATATAATTTGGTTAAGATTATGATCAGAAAAGTGCTTATTTATAACTTATTGGGCTTTTAATGATTTAAAACAGGCCCAATAAGCTTCTACGATCCATTGAGTCTTAACATGTTTTGGGCTTGGTTTTGGGCTTTAAATTTGGTCTTATTAACCTTTCCAAAATGCTCATATGACAGCTTATTCGTATGTGCTTATTTTGAGTTTAATGGGCTTTAGGCCCACTCGACATATTTATTAACTCATGAAACTGATTCCGATAAGTTTAACTTGGGGTTTTAAAAGGACATGTAAAGAGCTTATCAAGGAAGCTTATTGTTACTGCTTATTTGTTTGGCTTATGGACAATTGAGTGGTGTAATTTATTCGACATGTTATATGTATAAAAATGATTTAAATGGACAATTGTTTGGAAAAGAAACAATATTGTTCCAGAATAAGGATATAGTTGTAGCTTGTCTCTTTCATTTGTTGGAATCTATATAAAATGACATAAACATAAAAAGATAAATGAAAGAGCAATCTAACAATTAAATTTATTTGTTTTCTCTTGATCATATGCTAAATGGAGATTGTCATATTCTATTGTTTCCAGTTGGTCTTCGTCGGTAGCATCTTCTGCTTCCTCAAGCTCCATCTTTTTGTACCTTCTTTGTGCTGCCTCAAGCTTATTTGGTTTATATTTTGATCTTTGTTTCCTGTTGCGCTTTTCAAAGGCGTCCCATGTAAATTAAAAATGAAATTTAAAGTTTGAGGACTAAGCTTATATCTTGTATTTTGGTCATTATCGTAATTTGGTTTTTACCACACAAAATTGAACCAACTTAAAACATGTCTACCTTATATTGCTTATGTAATACATTTGTATGTTTAATGACGTAAGTTATTTTATACTAGTAATATTTAGATCTACTCATCAATAATTAGAAGATAAAACCAAAAAGTGGAATAAAGCTGTGTCAAAGCAAATACTAAAACCCCCCGTCCTTCCTTTCATTTGTAACTCAGCTTATCGTACTTACAGTAGCCTCATGACCCGCCCTATAGGCGGCCTAGTTTCATGTGTTTTATCAATATAATTCAATTTTACATACTTTACATGAAGCTAATAGCAATATTTGATGCCTTTGATACTTGCCTTGTAATTTCACATATTAATATACTTAACTATAATGACTTGTGTAATTCTAACTTGAAAAGATTTAGTTTAAATGCTAGATTCCATGCACCTGCCATTGCCTCGGTCAAGTTGTTTGTAACATGTTAACATGCCTTTAATAGCCCCCTAAATTTCTAATATAGTTCTAAGTACATAATTTTGATACGCAAAAATTTTCCTCTGATATCACTTATGCTAAACTCTACAACTTCAGTCTTCATATGAGAGTACCCTTGAATGAAAGAGCATGCTATAACTTGCCTCCCATGTGTCCATTACTGCAGCCATCAACAACACCCTGTGTATCAATTATAGCTCCTCGAGCATCGTAAACATTTTGTGCACGTTTCTTCAATTAAACAATCATTTCTTTGACAAACATTTCTCTCAAATATATACATATCAAGTTTTATTCGCACAAGTTTTTTTTCATAAAACCTTTGTGTAGATATGTTTAAGAGTAAATTGCATTTTTGGTCCTTAAGGTTTGGCTAAATTGCAGGTTTGGTCCCTAACGTTTCGAAAGTGCAACGGTGGTCCTCTTTTTTGAAGTTTTTGCTGCATGTTTGGTCCCTGATCAACATCAAATGACTAAATTACCCTCGTCTTCTTCTTTTTCTATTTTCTTTTCAGCTTTCTTACATAAATGGTCCCTGTGTTGTGCCCCGTTTTACAAACTTAGTCCCGTTTTTTTTTCTAAAAAAATAATTTTTCTAAAAAAATTATTTTTTCTAAAAAAAATTAATTTTGAAAAAAAAATTAATTTTTCTAAAAAAAAAATTCGGAAAAAAAAAATTAATTTTTCTAAAAAAATTAATTTCGAAAAAAAAATTAATTTTGAAAAAAAATAATTTTTCTAAAAAAAATTTCGGAAAAAAAATTAATGTTTCTAAAAAAATTAATGTTTCTAAAAAAATTAATTTCGAAAAAAAATTAATTTTTCTAAAAAAAATTTCGAAAAAAAAAATAATTTTTCTAAAAAATTAGAGTAAATTACACGGATGGTCCTTGTGGTTGGCGTTGACTTTCAAGGATGGTCCCTTGACTTTTTTTTTGCACTCACAGTCCCTAACTCGGAAACTATTAACACATATGGTCCCTTGACCAAACGTCCGTTTGGTCAAGGCGTTAAGTCGATTAGTCTTGAGGGTATTTTCGTCATTCACTGTAGCATCTCTACCTTCCCAATGCTACTGACTCAGTATTTACTCCCGCCCATTTATTCCATCTATATAAATCCAATCCGATCATTTTGTTAACATAAATCATCAAATCAACCCTAATTCAGAAACCAAAGTATTACAAGAACAATGGATTTGGTAATGTGCCATTGTGGAAGAGTCGCCCTTGTTAAAACATCATGGACGAACGCAAACCCAGGCCGTCGGTTTTATTCTTGCCCGATTCAAGTAAGTTTCTTTAAGATTGAAATAAGTTAATCAAACTAACGTAAAGCAAATAATTGTTGGTGTGATGTTGTTAAACAGGGATCACAATGTGCATGGATTGATTGGTATGACCCCCCATGTGTAATCGTTCTCTTGAAATCATACCGGGTTTGTTAAGGTCAAGGAACAATCTTGAACGAGCTGTAAAGGAAGCAAAAAATGGGTGTCAAAAAATGAAGAAGTATCTTGTTTGGTCTTGGATCATGTTTGTTGTTATTCTTGCTTTAAAGTAGGAAAAATGAAGAAGTATGTTGTCTGGTCTTTTGCTATCATGAAGAAGTATTATGTTTGATGTAAGTGTTAGGTTTGTATGTTAGGTTTGTATGTTAAGTTTGGACAAGTAACAAGCAAGCAAGTTGTATTTTGTCATGGATGATTAATGAAAACAAGTATGTTTATGTTAACAGAAACAAGTAGACTTTCATTACGTAGATGCATTCACTGATGCATAAAACATTACATACATACATTCATTCATACATAGAGTGATATAACAAAAGACATTGATGCATTCACTGATGCATATAACATTGCATATAACAAAAGACAGTGGTGGGAATGCTTCAAGTAAATGTCCTTTTCCCTTTCCTTTTTCTTGTGATCTTTTCATAATTCTCTTCAGTTGGAAGGGCTAAAACAATCATCCTTTTGCCACTGATTGACAGTGCTTGAGTGGCAACAGGAGGTTTGACAGTGGTTGAAACTTGTTTGGAAGACCTAGCAGCTTCATTCTTGTTTGAGACAGTGGTTGAAACTTTTTTGGAAGACGTAGCTGCTTCACTCTTCTTTGTGACAGTGTTTGAATAAGTGGGAGGAAAATAGGTATACCATGGTGGAGAACCTGAATCAGAATCAGATGAGGTTGATTCATCTGAAGAAAGTTCATAGATTACTGGATTTGAACTCATTTTTTGGTATTTTGGAAAGATTTGAGGTTTTTATTGGTAGTAATTTGTGTATTAGTGTAGTTATGTGTATTTAAAGCCAAATGCAACCATCAATTGGAGTAAATGCCATTGAAGGCATGGTTGGTGTACTGATTTAAGCAAATGCACCAAAGTTTGACTTTTACAATTTGACCCAAAAATATGGACACAATTCAGTCCATTGCAGACCCAAAAATGAAACAAATTGACCCAAAATGTACCCATTGATTCTATTTTAGTCAAACCTATAAATAGTGCATCCTATATAAACTCAAACCCATACACAATTTAAGTAACTGAATGTTTATGACAGTTGACTTTACTAAAGTCAAACCAATACAAGTACACAGTCAAACACAATAAGGATTTAGGGAAAATTTGCTGTCATTAGCAGCTAATAACTATTGGGTTAAAAAAGTGATGATCCTGTTCTGGTATCCATAACACATACATAGAAGTGATGATCATGGTGCATATAAGCAACCACTTACATAAATACAAATATTACCAAAATGAAATATTGTTTATGGTGCATACAAGCAACCATTGACATCAAAGTCACATAAACCCAAACTAGCCAATGTTAATCACTTTCTTCCTGGGTGTTTTCTTTTTGGAACTTGTTTCATCAACTGCAATACCCTTTCCCTTATCCACACTTCTTCCACTTGCAGCAGCAGCATTATTTGCACCAGCAGCATGATTTGCACTAGCAGCATGATTTGCACCAGCAGCATTATCCACACTTCTTCCACTTGCAGCAGCTGCAGCATTTGACTTTTTCTTCTTGGTCTTTTCAACTCTTGGTCCTGTGCAGCTTCTAGAATTGTGACCTTTGCAACCACATGTGTCACATGTAACTGTCTTTAACCTTCTTGAAAGCTTGCAGTTCTTCTCCATGCTGTCATTCATCTCAAAGGTTGACCTCCTTCTCCTTTTCCTTGGCCTGCCAGGTTGATCCTTGTGAACTGGTGGAATGATTGTTGATGGAACATCACACTTAGGCTACATTTTTGGTCCCTTTATTGGCATAATCTTGAATGAATAGACCTGCTTCCAAGTCTCTAGCCTGTAGCAAGGATGGACCCATGTCTCTGGTATGCCAGCTTCTTGCCTATTCAACACCATGTCAAAGTTTACAGCCACTGCATGCTTGCATGGCAGACCTGTTATTTCCCACCTCCTGCATGAACAACTTCTCTCATCAGCATTCACAACACACTGATCTGCCCAAGGACCACTGACTTGGTAGTGTTCCCCTCCATTCCATTGAACTGTGTACTGGGAAGCCTGTTTCTTTATAACATCAAACAACCTCTCTGCTGTTGGTGTGAGAGGACCACTAGATTTAGCAATCACTTTATTCACTGTCACAATCCTTCTCATCAAATACTCCCTTATGTACTCCAGTGTCCCTATGATAGGCCTGTCCCTTGCATCAACTAGTTTACCATTGAAAATCTCACACATGTTGTTCAACAACACATCTGACTTTGCCCTTCCTGTTAATATACTTGTAATTAGTTACTATCTAAACAAGTGAAGTTGTATACACTTGGTAGTTTATATATTGTAAACAATTTTGTACCTGAAAAATGGGATCTTGCCCAATGTTGTGGAGGAATCTTCACTAACCAATCATAGCATGGCTTGCTGTAAGCCTTTAACTCCTCCATTGCTATCTGAAAGTATGGCACAGTTGAAGCAGTAGCAGCTTTCCAAAGAAGGTCTTTGTATGCCCTTCCATTCCAGCTATGTTTCATGTTTTCATGGATATGTCTAAGACAATATCTATGCTCAGCACATGGATACAATTTGGATATTGCAGGTATAAGACCCTGTAAACAATTAAATGGATACATTAATATACAGTTAAATAATGATAAAAGTTTCTGTAAACAATTAAATTTACCTTTTGACGATCACTGATAAAAGTGAAGTTGGAGTTTCTGTAAAGATCAAGATCATCTCCAAGGCAAGTCAAAAACCACTTCCATGACTGAAGGTTCTCTGTTTCAACTATCCCATAAGCCAATGGATAGATACCATTGTTTGGGTCAATGCCTACAGCAGTTAAGAGTTGACCAGGAAAAGGTCCTTTCATAAAGGCTCCATCTAACCCCAAAATGTCTCTCATACCAGCTTTGAACCCTTCCTTACAAGCCCCCAAGCAAACATAAATCCTTTCAAACTTCCTAGTCTCTGAACATTCCTCCTCCCTAGCACATTGGATCTTCACAGTTGTGTTTGGATTTGTAGACATCAACTCCATGCAATAATCTCTCAGCATCGCGTATTGCTTTGTGTAATCACCTCTCACTTGCTTGCTTGCTTCTTTTTTAGCCCTATATGCTTTCATTTGAGAAACAGAAACCTCATGTGTCTTTTGTAATTGATCTTGAAGAGCTCTGATTGGTATCTTTGGGTTTTTTTCAATCTGATCCACTATATCTTCAGCAAAGAACCTTGATGTGGCATACAAGATTTGTCTTGATTGTAGACAATGGTGTGTAGCATCATATGTTCTTGTCTGCCATGTTTCTGTGCCCTTCACCTTTGAAACAAGCAATACCCATGGGCATTTATGTCCACCTACTTTCCTGTTACTAGGTTTACCTCCTTTGACAAGCTTTATGGTTTCCTTAGTCCATTTAGTTGACCCAGATGGTTGACTGGGCCCAGCTGCTACATTTGGCCCAACACGAGGCCCAGAACTTTCAAATGAAGGCAATTGACCACAACAAGATGCTCTGACTCTTCCTTTATCATTCTTAACGATTTTAATTTCTCTTCTTGTTTCAATTGAGTGCCTTCTTATCAACTTCTTAACCTCTGCTGCACTACCAAATTCTTGGCCCACATAGAAGTATGTTTTGTATATCCTGCCTTCACTATTACTTTTGGCTTGTTTCCTTAATTGTTTCAGTTTCCTTCTCCTGAGTGTATCAAACTCATCTTCATTCTCAGACCCACTTAGAAATTCTTCATTATCAAACACATCATCAATATCAGCATCAACATTTTCTACACCATTATCACTATCACAGCCATGAAATTCTGCTTCCAAATCCACATTCAGTCTGAAATTCTCCATGTCCACATCAACATCAGTTACATCATTGTCTGAATCTACAATGTAGTCACTATCATCACTATCATCCTCTGTCCCATCCTCTCTCTGATCATTCTCAGTCCCAGAACTATAAACCTCTGGGCCACTCTCTAATGTAATCTCTGGGCCACTTTCTACCCTATCTTCATTCTCAGCATCAACATTTTCTTCCCTATCCTCATTCTGTGGGTCCTCATTCTCTGGTCCACTTTCTACCATATCCTCATTCTCAGGTGGATCCTCATTCTCTGGTTCATTTTCTACCCTATCCTCATTCTCAGGTGGATCCTCATTCTCTGGTTCACTTTCTACCCTATCCTCATTCTCAAGTCGAAGGATTTCATCTAGGCCATCAAAAGGGTTGAACTCATCATCACCCAAGTAAGGGTCATAAGATGAGTAGAAATCATTGACAAACTGACTAGGAACCTCAGAGGTTTGAGAAGGTAAGTCATTAGCAACACCACTATCTTGACCCTGCTCTGGCTGCCTAACCTGACTAGACTCACCAATTTCAGATGGTATTTGTTTATCAATACCACTACCTTCACCCTGATCTTGTATCCTAACTTGACTAGTGTCACCTGTTTGTGAGGGTATTTCATTACCAACAACACTAACCTGACTTTGGGATGGTATTCCAACAGCTACAACACCACTTGATTGCCCTTGTTCATGTACTAAACCTTTTTTATTGTCAAGTTCAATCCTAAGTCTCTTAATCACTCCAGTTGGTGATTGTCTTGGTACATCATCTTCTATTTCCTCTATAAGACACCTCTTTTTCTTATTTGGTGACACTAACAATGCGAAATAGATATCACGGTTGGTCCTTTCATGTTCAACATATACATGCATCAACTTATGACCTAACCTAACATATTTACACATGTAAAACCCGAAAATTTTGAACGCGTAAAATAACCAAATTACCCTTGATCTCAAATTCATGAATGACGTTTAAAACTTTAAGACATTTTAAATCCCGAGTAGGCCCTAAGTATTTAACGATAATAAGTGAACGAATAAAACGAATGTATACATTTTAACAAATTAAATCCCATGCCTAACTTTAAAATATAAGCTCCCACTTGAAACCATGCACACGTTTTTCTTTTCATGTGATTCCTTTGGGCCGATTTTAACTTGTCACTTGTGTACAACCTTTGGGCCTTAATCCATAATGATAGCATTACAACTTGGCCCATTCTTCCTCCTAAAAACTCTCACAAAACCGGACTTAAATCCCTCCCAAATTAGCCACACGGTTTTCCCTTTTTATTTTCACATAACCGAACATTTTCCAAACCAAATAAACCCTAAAAACTAAAGTTTCGGTTCCCTCCTTGTACTGCTGCTGTCGATCCTCAAGCACCCCCAAGGAAGGCCAAATCTTGTTCTTGAATCATCACAAGGTAACCATGTAACACCTATGTTAATCCATAATAAGTTGTAAATCAAAAACTAATAAAAAAAAAACATGTTTTTCCCTCTTGTTATTCATGCTGTTCGATCGACCCAAGGAAGAAGGAGGAGAAAAGATCCAATTCATGTGGTGTTTTGATCTTGTGTTCGTGTTCTTCGTGGTCTACAAGGGTATCGCGTTGTCTTTGCTCAATCCTTGTTCTTGTTTTCTATTTGTTCTAATCGAATTAACCACAATAAGTGATCACATAAAATCATGAATTCTAGAAACCCTAAAATCTAATATATGTAAATCGACAAGGGAGTATGTGAGGTTTTTAAATTGTTTTGAATATGTTTTGACCTGTATTAAGTCGACCTAATCATGGATGAACTCATCAAAAAACGTTTTATGTCAAGAACTAATGAAAGGAATGATAAAAACCCTAATATAAACATGTTTCTGTGATGACAGCTTCTGAGCTGGAAATTTGTCCGACTTTAACCGGCTGTAACTAAATGATGGGATCGAGTTTTTGGGTGTTTTAAGAGTCTAAAACTAATTTCATTGAAAGGGCTACCTGGGAAAATTTAGTTTATAATTTTTAGAGGCCTGGAAGGTTACTTTTTGATTTTTAGAAAACTATGTGTCTGGTCGTACTAAAAAGTCTGGAAAATCAGTCCCGGTTTTTGATTTTTAGTTTCCAAACCGTGTCGAATTAGAAAGAGCCCTTTGAACTGGATAATATTTGGGATGTATTCTAGTAGGTGGAATTTTTATAGATTTTTGTGAATTTTTCTAAAAGGGTTAACAGGTGATGACTTTTCGGTGTTCCATCAGATACGATTTTAGAACAAGTTGTAAAAGTGGATTTTTAATACATACCTATGCTACATAATAAAATCTGGAAAAATTTGGTAAAATACTAGGGACATTGAGGTAGCTCTGTGAATTTTCGTAGATTTTATTTCGGAGTTTTACTATGATTTTTAAATTATTTAATACGGGTCCAGAAATGCCTAAAAACTTGAAAAAGTGTATTATGAGCTTTTAAAAGTGTTAAGTGTTTATATTCAAACATTAAAGGGTCCTTGTTGTTATTTTGATAATACTAAAGGATTTAACTCGTAGGAACCTATAACTCTACCCTAACCTTATGATAATTACACAATTGGTCCTTAAACTTATCCTGAATACTTAATGAATCCTCAAAAGTATAAAGCTACCATAATAACCTTATGAACCTTAAAGCTACTTAAAAAGGGAAGATAACTAAGAATGATAAATTGAACTTGAACCCCTCTTGTAATTTTGTCTTCTACTCCTCTAGGTCTGAAGAGGGAGTGACTTGTTTTCCTGTCAGTGTTCACTGCTTCTGTTTTGCTTGCATTTGAATAAGGTACGGATATTCTGCCCTTTTCAGTAATGGGCCTTCGTCTCTTGATTTATTTTATTGATTCGTTTAAGAGTTTCCGAACCATTGCTATGTATCCCTTGTATTGTGAACCTTGACCTGTTGTACTTGTTCTTGAACCTTGCTTTGAACCCTTGTTTTATCTTCTGACTTGAACCTTTGTTTTGAACCTTGTCATAAACCTGGATATGAACCTTGCCATGAACCTGGACTTGAACCTTGATACACCTGATAGTATAAACTGGATTTGAGAAAACCTTTTTGATAAATTATGAAAATGTTTTAAGAAATTATTGGTAAGATTATCTTTATAGAAACCATTTTCAAATAACCTCTTTTATGAAACCTTTTTAAGAATACTTTTATGGAAAACGGTATTTAAGGATTTTGACACTTATGATATGAACCCTGATATGAACCCTGATATGAACCCTGTTATGACACCTGATACATGATACCGAGACTTGATACTTGACCCTCACCCACAGTTTGAGACTACGAGCCATCTACTAGGCATGAGGGTTTCATGTCCATGTCGGTGATGCACCGCCGGCATGACTAGTGTGTAGCCCTAGTGATTTGGTTACGCCGTCCCCGATCTTGACTTGATTTTATTACGTAGAGGAAGAACCCTGTGGCCTGCGGGGGCGTATGGATGCATCCTAGACTTGTCTTGTTCTTGTTACTTGTATTACTTGGTGACTGGCGAGTGTGTGCGATACACGCCTTTCACACCCCTGGGAGCTAGCTACTCCACCCCTGGAGGTATCCCCTCACCCTGTACTTGGTATGCTGAGGTCACCCCTCCATACACCCTGATATGTGACTTGATATGGTTTGACTTTGAGATTGATTTTGAGTTTTGGGCTCGTAGTGGATTACTGTTTTCCTGAAACCTTGTAACCCTATTGACCTGACACTTGACCTGACATTTGACCTGACTTGATTTGACTTGGGTTGTGGTGGACTACTGGTTATGTTACCCTATGACTTGACACTGGACTTGACTTGATTTCGACTTGGGCTAGTGGTGGGTTCTGGTTTCATTTGCACCTACCTTTGTAACCATTCTTAGTTCCTGGTATGTCTGCACAACTCTCTTGTATTCCTTTTCCTGACTCTTGTTACTCCTGGTATTATTTCTTTTACTTTATTATTCCGTTAATACTGCTTTGTTTCCGTTATATCTGTTCACTGGGCTTTTTAAGCTCAGCCGCACGTCTTCTTTTCGTGTGCGGCAGGTTATAAGCAGGACGACGGGTTTGGGTATGAGTGAAGAGACTTTTGGACTTAGAAGACCTTGATAGTTATTCTGAAGTAGAAGTCATTAGAAGGATTGCATTTTCAGACTTAGTATTTAGTTTTTGTTTCCTTTATATCCTTGTGTATTCAGTATTTCATTTGTAACCTTTGAGAATCTTCGTATTACTATTGAATGTATGCTTTGTTTGATCTGATATGAAGCCATTAATGTGATACTTCTACCCTTGCTGGGTTGGGGTGTTACAATTATGGTATCAGAGAGACAGGCTGCGATTTCGTAATACATTTACCCTTGACCTGTGTAAGTTGGACCACTAAGTTTCCACTGTAGGCGCTCATATGATGACCAGTAAAAATTGCTCTAGGATTTCCCTATAGGAGCTTAAGTTCTGACCGGTGAGGAATGGGTAGACTATAAGGCATTTGTTTAAGTATCTTTGCTTCCGCAATACTCTGATCCGTGCCTTACTTTTGGTTTAAGCCTGTTGAATCCCTCTTGGAGATTGAAAGCTTATGCCTTACACCTAAGATTTGAAACCTAATTAAGATTTGAAACATTGAGACTTGCATAGAAAATTCCTGACACTATTTGATCCTTATCTCCGGATTCTGACTCTGACCTCTGATCTTTTGTTAATCATTTCGATGCCTCTTGGGCATTTTGAGAATCTCCATGGCGAGTAGTTTGGTTTTCCCTCTTGATTATGACATTTGATTTTGTTGACCTCCGAGACTATAGAAGTACTAGGTGGGTTAAGATAGGTGGTTTTGATTTCGACTTAAGATAAAGTATGACCATCATGAGGGCATATTTATATGATGCCAGTATTATGACGTCTGGCCAACGTGATAATACTTACATCATATGACGTGCACTTGTTGTGGACATAGGATATCTTGGGAAGTACCTAAGAAGTTTAGAATTTGATCTCTGTTAGACTATCCGTGATTAGTGAAACGTTAGGTTCATTCTACCTATGCGTATGCTCTGTTTCGTTCCTTAGATATCTGGATGAGTTTGGACTCTCGTTTTACATTCTGTTGACCTCATTATAAATCTTGAACTCTTGTAGAGCTCTCTACTATTGACACAGTTAATTTGATCTGAAATCTTGTTCGTATTTCCATATAAGCTTTCCTTTTTGGAAAAAATTTCCCCGAGCGTGAGAATATTTGCGACAATCTTTTGCGATTTGCTACGACTTTGTCTAATCTTGCGACTTCAAATTTCGAGGAAGAAAATTTTCTTTTAGAGGGGAAGAGTTGTAAAACCCGAAAATTTTGAACGCGTAAAATAACCAAATTACCCTTGATCTCAAATTCATGAATGACGTTTAAAACTTTAAGACATTTTAAATCCCGAGTAGGCCCTAAGTATTTAACGATAATAAGTGAACGAATAAAACGAATGTATACATTTTAACAAATTAAATCCCATGCCTAACTTTAAAATATAAGCTCCCACTTGAAACCATGCACACGTTTTTCTTTTCATGTGATTCCTTTGGGCCGATTTTAACTTGTCACTTGTGTACAACCTTTGGGCCTTAATCCATAATGATAGCATTACAACTTGGCCAATTCTTCCTCCTAAAAACTCTCACAAAACCGGACTTAAATCCCTCCCAAATTAGCCACACGGTTTTCCCTTTTTATTTTCACATAACCGAACATTTTCCAAACCAAATAAACCCTAAAAACTAAAGTTTCGGTTCCCTCCTTGTACTGCTGCTGTCGATCCTCAAGCACCCCCAAGGAAGGCCAAATCTTGTTCTTGAATCATCACAAGGTAACCATGTAACACCTATGTTAATCCATAATAAGTTGTAAATCAAAAACTAATCAAAAAAAACATGTTTTTCCCTCTTGTTATTCATGTTGTTCGATCGACCCAAGGAAGAAGGAGGAGAAAAGATCCAATTCATGTGGTGTTTTGATCTTGTGTTCGTGTTCTTCGTGGTCTACAAGGGTATCGCGTTGTCTTTGCTCAATCCTTGTTCTTGTTTTCTATTTGTTCTAATCGAATTAACCACAATAAGTGATCACATAAAATCATGAATTCTAGAAACCCTAAAATCTAATATATGTAAATCGACAAGGGAGTATGTGAGGTTTTTAAATTGTTTTGAATATGTTTTGACCTGTATTAAGTCGACCTAATCATGGATGAACTCATCAAAAAACGTTTTATGTCAAGAACTAATGAAAGGAATGATAAAAACCCTAATATAAACATGTTTCTGTGATGACAGCTTCTGAGCTGGAAATTTGTCCGACTTTAACCGGCTGTAACTAAATGATGGGATCGAGTTTTTGGGTGTTTTAAGAGTCTAAAACTAATTTCATTGAAAGGGCTACCTGGGAAAATTTAGTTTATAATTTTTAGAGGCCTGGAAGGTTACTTTTTGATTTTTAGAAAACTATGTGTCTGGTCGTACTAAAAAGTCTGGAAAATCAGTCCGGGTTTTTGATTTTTAGTTTCCAAACCGTGTCGAATTAGAAAGAGACCTTTGAACTGGATAATATTTGGGATGTATTCTAGTAGGTGGAATTTTTATAGATTTTTGTGAATTTTTCTAAAAGGGTTAACAGGTGATGACTTTTCGGTGTTCCATCAGATACGATTTTAGAACAAGTTGTAAAAGTGGATTTTTAATACATACCTATGCTACATAATAAAATCTGGAAAAATTTGGTAAAATACTAGGGACATTGAGGTAGCTCTGTGAATTTTTGTAGATTTTATTTCGGAGTTTTACTATGATTTTTAAATTATTTAATACGGGTCCAGAAATGCCTAAAAACTTGAAAAAGTGTATTATGAGCTTTTAAAAGTGTTAAGTGTTTATATTCAAACATTAAAGGGTCCTTGTTGTTATTTTGATAATACTAAAGGATTTAACTCGTAGGAACCTATAACTCTACCCTAACCTTATGATAATTACACAATTGGTCCTTAAACTTATCCTGAATACTTAATGAATCCTCAAAAGTATAAAGCTACCATAATAACCTTATGAACCTTAAAGCTACTTAAAAAGGGAAGATAACTAAGAATGATAAATTGAACTTGAACCCCTCTTGTAATTTTGTCTTCTACTCCTCTAGGTCTGAAGAGGGAGTGACTTGTTTTCCTGTCAGTGTTCACTGCTTCTGTTTTGCTTGCATTTGAATAAGGTACGGATATTCTGCCCTTTTCAGTAATGGGCCTTCGTCTCTTGATTTATTTTATTGATTCGTTTAAGAGTTTCCGAACCATTGCTATGTATCCCTTGTATTGTGAACCTTGACCTGTTGTACTTGTTCTTGAACCTTGCTTTGAACCCTTGTTTTATCTTCTGACTTGAACCTTTGTTTTGAACCTTGTCATAAACCTGGATATGAACCTTGCCATGAACCTGGACTTGAACCTTGATACACCTGATAGTATAAACTGGATTTGAGAAAACCTTTTTGATAAATTATGAAAATGTTTTAAGAAATTATTGGTAAGATTATCTTTATAGAAACCATTTTCAAATAACCTCTTTTATGAAACCTTTTTAAGAATACTTTTATGGAAAACGGTATTTAAGGATTTTGACACTTATGATATGAATCCTGATATGAACCCTGATATGAACCCTGTTATGACACCTGATACATGATACCGAGACTTGATACTTGACCCTCACCCACAGTTTGAGACTACGAGCCATCTACTAGGCATGAGGGTTTCATGTCCATGTCGGTGATGCACCGCCGGCATGACTAGTGTGTAGCCCTAGTGATTTGGTTACGCCGTCCCCGATCTTGACTTGATTTTATTACGTAGAGGAAGAACCCTGTGGCCTGCGGGGGCGTATGGATGCATCCTAGACTTGTCTTGTTCTTGTTACTTGTATTACTTGGTGACTGGCGAGTGTGTGCGATACACGCCTTTCACACCCCTGGGAGCTAGCTACTCCACCCCTGGAGGTATCCCCTCACCCTGTACTTGGTATGCTGAGGTCACCCCTCCATACACCCTGATATGTGACTTGATATGGTTTGACTTTGAGATTGATTTTGAGTTTTGGGCTCGTAGTGGATTACTGTTTTCCTGAAACCTTGTAACCCTATTGACCTGACACTTGACCTGACATTTGACCTGACTTGATTTGACTTGGGTTGTGGTGGACTACTGGTTATGTTACCCTATGACTTGACACTGGACTTGACTTGATTTCGACTTGGGCTAGTGGTGGGTTCTGGTTTCATTTGCACCTACCTTTGTAACCATTCTTAGTTCCTGGTATGTCTGCACAACTCTCTTGTATTCCTTTTCCTGACTCTTGTTACTCCTGGTATTATTTCTTTTACTTTATTATTCCGTTAATACTGCTTTGTTTCCGTTATATCTGTTCACTGGGCTTTTTAAGCTCAGCCGCACGTCTTCTTTTCGTGTGCGGCAGGTTATAAGCAGGACGACGGGTTTGGGTATGAGTGAAGAGACTTTTGGACTTAGAAGACCTTGATAGTTATTCTGAAGTAGAAGTCATTAGAAGGATTGCATTTTCAGACTTAGTATTTAGTTTTTGTTTCCTTTATATCCTTGTGTATTCAGTATTTCATTTGTAACCTTTGAGAATCTTCGTATTACTATTGAATGTATGCTTTGTTTGATCTGATATGAAGCCATTAATGTGATACTTCTACCCTTGCTGGGTTGGGGTGTTACATAACCTAACATATTTACACATGTTAAGGACATCTTTATCACTAGCTAAAGGTTGTAGCCCATTGTCCAAACTCTCACCAGGTATAAGAAAGTGGTAAAACATAAGAGAGTGACCATCATTACCTAACTCTTCCACCATAGCATCCATTTCGTGAACAGAGAACTCATCCACATCTACTACATCCACAAAGTTAGAGTAACCACCTTCATAGGTTCTATCTGGCCTATCAGTGAACTTCCCACCATAATGAACCTTCACTGAAAACAAATCAGGTTCATTTGCTGCAAAAAAATTAATGAAAACCAAATTAATATTTTTCAGTCAAACAATGAAATAAAAACACTTAAATGATAATCGATACATACCATATACTTCGTGAACATCAAAATCATGTTTTCCTTGCCGTACATTCCACATTTTTGCTCCAACCATTGTCGCATTGATGATGAACTTGGATCAGAATTAGGTTACTAAGTTATGGTTTGTGTTTTGTTAGAGTAGGTAGTGAGAGAAAATAAAGAGGGAAAAATGAAATGATCGGGTATTAAATGTCTGATTTTTAGCGGCTCTATGCATAACAATTGGAAAGGACGAAAATACCCTCAAGACTAAGCGACTTAACGCCTTGACCAAACGGACGTTTGGTCAAGGGACCATATGTGTTAATAGTTTCCGAGTTAGGGACTGTGAGTGCAAAAAAAAAAGTCAAGGGACCATCCTTGAAAGTCAACGCCAACCACAAGGACCATCCGTGTAATTTACTCAAAAAATTAATTTCGAAAAAAAATATTTTTTCTAAAAATATTAATTTTTCTAAAAAAATTAATTTAAAAAAAAATTAATTTTTCTTGAAAAATGAATTTCGAAAAAATTAATTTTTGAAAATATTAATTTTTCTAAAAAAATTAATTTCGAAATTAACTTTTTAGAAAAAAAAAATGACTAAGTTTGTAAAACGTGGCACAAAACAGGGACCATTTATGTAAGTATGCTGAAAAGAAAATAGAAAAAGTAGAAGGCGAGGGTAATTTAGTCATTTGATGTTGATCAGGGACCAAACATGCAGCAAAAACTTCAAAATGAGGACCACCGTTGCACTTTCGAAATGTTAGGGACCAAACCTGCAATTTGGCCAAACCTTAGGGACCAAAAATGCAATTTATTGAATAGAAGTTCTATGCAACAACATATATTTTTAAAAGTTTCAGTCTAAAAAATAGATATTTACCACTATGTACATGCTCAGCTACACACATCCAATTTTTGAGTTTTTAAGATCCCCAACTCACTATAAACTCTAACAGATTAGTGCTATCAAATACTAACTATACTCGGCCAATAACGCATGTAATCAGTTCATGTACTCAAAATTTACCAGTTTTGTTAAATCCAACTGCCCCAATGAATATTAGCAACATCCACTCACTATATGTCTTTATCTATGTTTGTCCCAACACCTTTCGTTTTGTAGTTTAGTCTGCCGAACTAAGCTATCAAAATCAAGTCTCAGAGAAAATACCAAAGGAAGCTACATTCAACAAACTTTGGAGTCCAACTTGTTTACTAACATAATGTGCATGTGTATGCGCATGAGAGAGAGGGAGGATATCTAACCAATAATTTTGTATTGCAATTGTTCTCTAATAGCTCAGAGCTATGGTGATGGGTTAGCCCAGCATTAAAGTGATAATAAAAAAATAAACAAGTCAACTTTGTATTGGACAAATTCCTGTATATGCAACTTCAAAAAAGAAGTGCATCTTCTCTTCACGTAAAAAGCAAGAATCTCTAATAATAAGATATATAATTACATACACGGTACTAATTACACCCTTACGTAGTTTGAATACAGATTGATTGTAGTGCGAGAACAACTGATTACCAGTGATATTGAAAGTTCTGGAGTCTGAAATGTGACCATTGTAAATTTGGAACTGTCATCCCCGTCTAATTTATCACAGATTTTCTCCAGTATATGCATCAATGATCTCTAGCCTTTTGTATATCGCTTCAAGCTTCTGTGTAAATTCCATCATTGTCATTATCACAACACTTGAATCCTTATTTTCTTCAGCTTCCGCTCAGCATCTCTCTAAAGTTATCATATACATTCAAGTTGTTTCAAAAAAATGGAAATTTTAATCCTTCTTCTTTTTTTTTTCTTTTTTTTTTCCATACAAACACACACTACTTGTAATATAAATAACCTTTAATTTAAATAAACTGACTTCTTCTCCCAAGAGATGTGCTCAATCAATATCAAATTAAGGACACACTGAACCACGATTTTTATGTTTAAGATATTACTTTTTGAATTATCAAAGCTTCGAAATTGTCATAGTAGTAAAATGAACCAAACAACAACAACATTGACCACATATATATGTAAATTCTAATAGCTAAATAGTACCACAACTGAAGTTGCCAACCACCTATATTACTTTAGATATTTAAATTTATGAAAAAAAGAAAAATAGTTATGGTATACGAAATGGGATATAAGGCTCTTTTTAGAGGCTTTCTTCTTTCTATAGCGTGATTAGGACCGTTTATATATTAGCACACTTTCAATATGTTGCAAATAGTGTTAATAACATAACTCTATATTTTCATATAAAAAACTATAGATCAACTAATTAGTTTCGTTCAAATATGTCATGTTAGAGTACGTTATAGTACATTGGTTTTATCACAATTATTGGTTTAAATATGTCATGTTTGAGGATGCTTATAAGTTTTTATCTGTTAATATTTTAAACAGTTTTGATTGTTTGGGTAAACCTGCTTATCTGCTTATTTTAGTAAATGCAAGCAGCGTTGTACATACTTAGTTTATAAGCAGATAAGTAGTTTTTATAAGGAATCCCAAACAACCCTTTAATATAACTAATAAGTACTTTGAGTTCTTATCAGCTGACATAAGTTTTATTTTAATAAGTTATTTCACTTGCGCACTGATTACCTCTATAATCACAATGCTCCAAACACATGAATCTGTGATTGAAGAACACATGAATCTGTGATTCTTAAGAAGGCTAGGCTCGACATCCAAAAGTACAAAATGGATTAAAATTGAACACAAGGGTAACTCGTAACATATTGTACCTTTATCCACAATTCCAAGCTGTGAAGATCTTTCAACTTTGATAATGAGAGCTGCAAAAGATTTATTTATGTCCATTAAACTAATATAACATAACAGAATTCAAATTATCAAAAAGTCCGAGGAACCAAAAATGATTGTCGATGAAATATATCATTTTCAAAGATTTCAAATGATGTTCCTTTATTCCATCAACTCTTGATGATATTTTAGTACCTAGCCTTCACCCATACAAATTATACCATAAAGACTGCAGGTTCTGAATCTTACGATGGAGTTGATTGATGTGAAAGTGTCATGCCCTTTAGCAATAGTCCATGGGAGACCTATGCAGACTGTCATGTTATATTAACGGTTATCTACTTTTATTGAAACGAGCAGTGCGACGAACCGCGCGTTGCGGCGGGGCGACTATTCTGTAGCAAATTTTCGCGGTTGGACTGTGCCGCAAAAAAAAAAAAAAAAAAAAAAAAAAAAAAAAAAAAAAAAAAAAACACATTGTCTGAGTGATAAATTTCATTCCACAGCTACAAATATATACTGTCAAGATTCGGCATCCGTAAAAGTCTATATTACACACTGTTTAGTTCACTAACCACAAATACGTGACCCGCCGTATAATAACTAAGCGCTCTAATAGTCACCGGTTTCAATCGAAAACAAATACAGCTCTTACTGATCGCATTGTTCTTCCCAATAACATAAGTCAGACCACTCGGTGTACCTGCCAGAATTGTTTGTCAGTTGCTCTTGAAAACCCTTGCATTCCACATCGAAAGCTGATGCACCTGTTCTTCCATTACACACACCTGCTGCTCCGTAATCGCAACTTCCAATAACACACGACCCCCACGTACATTGAGCTTCGACTGCAAAGTTAAAGGTTAGGGGTAAAAATGAGTTCATAACAGATTATTCTACTGCTAAGTGCAACCAATATCAAATCTAGCATACATCAACTATGTCAACACAGTCGTCAAACACTTGCTGATATATTATTTTTGCTAAGTGATATTCAGATTTTTTTTTACAAAAATGAAGCAGAAAACATAGCCAAAATCATGTCATAATCAGCCATCCAGCATATACTACCCTTATAGATGACCATATTCTGCGAGAAATGTCTTCCAAACATGTGGGTAGACCTATGTTCACATTTTGGGTTCAAGAGAGGGGAGTGATGATCACGTTGTATCGGGATGCTATATCTAAACATCTTAAGGTACACTAAACACTGATATCTTGAGATAGAAACCAACCACATGTAACATTTACCTTTTTCCAGATATGCCCCCTCCTCCATACAATACTGCCGAAAGCACACCAAGAACAGCATCTGAATAACCATTGGCTCGATATTATCTTTGTGTCTCAATCGTTTGTTTCGTAATCAAACTCCCCATTTAAATTGGTACATTATTTTTGTAAACACGGTTATCTCATTCAACTACCGGGTCACCAAAAAAGCAAATACAGAAGGGAAGGCATACCTTCTTCGACTGATCGTTCAATGTGTACTTGGGGTTTCATGGCCGGGAACAGTATAACTTCCTGTTTGAGCAAAGATAATGAATTTTATTGATCCCAAAACAGCTCAAAAGCATTGAATAAATGAGAAGAAAAATATACAAACCTTGATGTTCTGTGAGTTGGTGAGCAACATTGCAAGCCTATCAATACCCAAACCCTAGCCAGCGGTTGGTGGCAAACTGTATTCAAGAGCCATACAAAATGCCTCATCCAAAGCCATCGCTTCATCATCCCCAGATTGGCGATCCTGGAATGTTTTACAGTTAATACGTGTATGATTTAAGATCAAAATGAGTTGTAGTTGTCCAAATAAAGTGAAGAATAATTAGTGTGTAAGATTTGATATCAAAATATGTATTTATAGAATATTTTTTTTGAGCAAGACATTTCAAATACTGGCCGAATAACCTTCTTTACGGAGTTATTTAAAATACCAATTTATATGAACGTGATGTGTACCTTGGGTTGATTGGCAAATCGCTGTCGTTATAGCACAGGATCATTAAGTTCGGTGTATGCATTAGCGAGCTGAGAAGATAAGATGGAACACGAATAAGAATAACAACACTATTAAAATGAAAGATGCATTAAATGTCGATATATCGTTCTGATATCAATTTATAAAAAGTAAAGGTCCTGTCTTTTACTTTCTAGAGCTAGGCCAACTTTCCCAATAGTAACAAATCATCAATCAAAGTAATCAAAGAAGAAAAAAAGTAACCTACTTTGTCTAGCAATCGTGTTGTTGTGAGAGGTGGGGAGCAGTTGATATAAAACTTTATGCATGCATCAGCAAGGAACTGTTTGGCTTCATCACTCGCAAGGTCTTTTGGTATGCTAAGATTTGCTACCTTCTCCAACTCTTCAATCCTATTAATTGCAAATGCTAGTAAAAACATAGCAAATAAAATCAGATTTAAGCAAAAAAACCTGAATGGAGGAGTAAAGTCGATCTTAATTGGTTCACTGTCATACCCATTGGCATGATATTTAACTTTGCAGCCATCTGTCAGCTCCTCCACCATGCCTGGTTTAACAATTCAAGGACTGTGATAATAAGTGATGAAATAATTGCAAATGCAGGAAGCTCATGTAAAGTTATTTACCATAACCACTTAGTTGAGAAGAATATGAGGAGCATATCTTAGGCACTGTAAAAACACCAAAAAAAACTTGCAACAACAATAAAAATGACAGGATCAGCAAGAATTTCATCAAAAATTCAACAGATTTAGTGTCTGTTTTCGTCATCATAAATGATGGTTGGGATTGCTTATTAAAGCTGTGTATATACTCAATGTCATTTGATACAATATATCAGCAGTTTTTGATGGTTAATAAGCCGTAGTATACAGTTTACACTTGCTAATTCTATACCACTTATTTCAAAAAGCCTTCAGCAGTTTATATAAATCCCTAACACCCTTATGATTTGACTTCAGATACGCAGTTTAACTTTAACTTAATATTTTACATCATCAAATTTTGTTTGTATGAAATTACAAAACTAACCCAATTTGGCCATTTTCCAAATAGTAAGAGCTGCCACTTCTTGCCAAAATAAAGAGCAGCACTGCTAACTGTCAGATGACACAAAAAACTTGTAACATATTCTAACAAATCTTGCAGAAAAGGCTGAAATTCACATTAAAATAAGTGAAACATGAAAATATATATATTTTACTTTTACCTTCATTGTAGTAGCAGGATCACCTGAAAACAAAGCTTTGACTTTTAAAAGAAACTCATTGATGTAAGGTAAGAATAATTTCAATGCCCATATTGCTTCATCTTCACCAACAACATAATCTTCATCATCTATTGTATCACCTTCTTCCTACAATAGCAATTCATTAAAAAAACAAATTGACGTTAAGAATATTAACAATAAAATTATTATCAAGTCATGAATTGACATACTTAAGAACCTTGAAAAACACAGCACGAAGTTAATCTCAGCCCGGGACGTACACATCGTTAAAAGATCAATTCTAATCCCATTAGACTCGAAACATCAACTAATCAGCTTAAGTGCTCGCTATTCAAAGTGCTGAATAGCGCATATCTCTGGCAGTCTTTTAAGTAGCTATAACTAATCGAAGCAGCAAGGGGGACGACATTCATGCGTTAGGCAGTCACTTAAAATGATCATAATGAAAACTCATAGAACATGGTTCCTAACCTTAACCTACGCACCAAAAGTTGTAATCAAACTATCTCATACCATCCATATACTTTTCCTAATCAAATGGCAGTCAATATCTACATAAACATAAAATAAAGAAAATTGTGTATATGACATACCAAGATGCACCAAAGTGAATAACTGCTAATTGCCGCCAAACGTCTTGGTTGAGTGCATCCAAGGCTGTCACATATGAAAATAAGATGGAAAAAAAACGATATTATAATGACAACAAAAAAACGATACTAAACTGTTTGAATACGGAACACAAAAGTATACAAAAGCACGAAAAAATAAAAGTTGAAAAAATACGTCGATGATCGCTTGTAGATGCAGCGACGCTTCTATCCGCGATGATAGGACGCCTAGATATCGGCCGCCTTTCGGCTGTAACAATATCATGGACGACTATAATGACCCGTCCACCAAATAAACTGCAAAGACATGGAAATATGTGCCAGAAAATTATAAAAACACATGCTGAATAACGCACGTACACCGGGTAAGGTGAGGCCTGCTGGTGGAAAGATTATTCGCACGGACAGTAGTTTCACCTGTCAGAATAACATCCAGAGATATATTTGCATCAGAAATCATTAGCAGTATGTGTACTCGCAACACGCTAATGAACAGCTTACATCGGTAACTACTTGCACAAAAATTCGGCTGCAGGTACGATACATGACAATAAGTATCAGGAACACGAACACCGGCTACAAACACACCACACAAAATTTGTATCAGCATTATCGGCCAAAAACTGATCAGAGAATAGTGAACAGACACATATAACAGGTTACGGAAAATAAAACTTTGAATAAATAGCTGGTAAACGTATAGGAACGAACCGTCATCCAAAGGAACGGTCATACGGCTTGTGTTTGGAATATCAATTTCAGCTGCAAAATGGCTTGTGCTTGGAATATCAATTTCAGCTGCAAAAATAAGAAGAAAACATGAAGAAACAATTAAACGATTAACATTTGAGTGATCCAAAAAACGGTAGTATGCACTATTGAACCATGTTTAGAATATCGGTATGAAAAAGATTGACTTATAATCTTTTTCTTAACGACATTAGGGAATACTTATTTATATGTTCTATTACCAAATGATAACAATATGACTAATCGTGAATTGCTTGCAGGTTATAGTTGGATTCAAATCACATTACATTGTTTATGTGAGTATGCTATTCCTTGGTGCTCCTATGTATTGTCAAAATTAACATATACTGTATTCTCTGTCTATGTTAAAAGGGGTATACTATATTCTCTGTCTATGGTTTTAGGTTATGAAAACTAAAACAATGAGTAACTTGAACGAACCGTCAGCCAAAGGTACAGCTACACGACTAGTGGTTGGAACGTCAATTTCAGCTGCAACAATAACAACAACACAAAGCAACAATTAAATGATTCATTAGAGTTAAGCTTTACAAAAACGAATGCAACAATGAATAAGTCATTAGTAAACGTATAAAAACGAACCCGTGGGCTAAGGAACGGTCGCACGGCTGGTGATCGGAACATAAATTTCAGCTGCAACAATAAGAAGAAAACAGAAATGAATATGTTCAACGACATGAAGAACCTGGTCAGAAAGTATATACAGATACAATACTTCCCCTTCCCGCTTACCGAAAGTGTGGTCGTATGTAATGGATCAGGTTCATTAATCGTTGTATCTCTCCACACCACCATTTTTCGGGCCGCGTTCCCTGCTTCTCGCACGTTCCACACGGATGCGACACAAACAATGTAATCTGTAAACGCCAATTGTATAATTAGAACAGGTATGAGCACCATATAAGGAAAGTGGTTAGACACACCTGTGGCAAACAAAAAAAATTTTGACTGATCACAACAGCTTATTATACTAATGTTTATTTGATAACCTGATTCAACCGAAAGTAAGACGATGTCCGTAACTGCGAACGGCCAGCATTAGGAAAACAAATAGAAGGTTCTGTAGCAGCTACAAAAACATGTACAGAATACATATCAGAAAACATTATAAACACTAAACGCCTAAAGATACATAAACAGAAAGAAACTTACAGCACGGCGCCTTAGCAGCAGCCACTTGACCGACGGATAGAACATCTAATTAGAACAAGTATGAGCACCATATAAGGAAAGCAGTGTGTTGACATAAATAAATGCCTAAAAACATTATCAATATTTATTCATATCTCTATGTTTTGATGATCACAAAATGTAAACTCATTAAAACATAAACTTATAAATTAAACAAGTACTTAGATGTAAATATTCACTTCTACAACTAAAATCACTTAAGGTATGAATGAACTAATGCTTAATGCATTATATGATCAAAGGAACATTTTCTTAAAAACTAGATTTTTTATAAAACATCAAAAACATTTTATATATTTTTGAAAAACATTTTTGGCATTAAATGAAAATGTTTAATCTTTTATAAAAGTATGAATTCAAATTTTTAACCAAAATCAGTTAAAATGTTCCAGAAAAAACCTTCCCCACAAAAGGACAAAATTGGCCAACGTTCAGTAGGGGCGGCCCCCTTAATTTTGCTAGGCGGCCCCCTTAATAATTAAGGGGACCGCCCCCGCTCCAGTAGGCTCCAGCTGTCCAGATTTTTCTCCTATAAATACCAGCCTTCCCCTGGATTTTTACTCACCCTTTTGCACTAAAACTTTCTGTTATAGATCTCATTTCATATCTTCAAAAAACCTTTGATCATGTAATCTTAAGCATTGGTTTCCAAGTGATCCAAGCTTCCACCATCCAAGTGCAAAAGAAGAATACTTCTATCAATCAAAACTAGAAGTATTACAACTTAGTAGCATCTTGTTATTCAAGTTGTTTGTTTTGTATACCTTGTATATCATTCATTCATTTGTGTATAAGGTGTGGGTGAACATAAGTGACTAGATATGTATAGTGTGTAAGTAGTGAAGAAGGTGTATAAGTTGTTGTGGTGTAAAGAAGTCATGTAGAAGTTGTAAAGCCGTGGTGTAGAAGTTGTGAAGCCGTGGTGTAGAAGTCGTGAAGCCGTTGCTTAGAAGTTGTGAAGTCGTCATGTAGAAGTTGTGAAGCCATAGCTTAGAAGTTGTGAAGTCCTAGTCGTGAAGTCCTAGTGTTGAAGTCGTGAAGCCGTAGCATAGGAGTTGTGAAGCGGTCGTGTTGAAGGTGTGAAGTCGTGGTCGTGAAGCCGTAGCTTAGGAGTTGTGAAGTCGTCGTGTAAAAGTCGTGAAGCCGTTGTGTAGAAGTCGTGAAGCCGTTGTGTTGAAGTCGTGAAGTCGTCGTGAATAAGTTGTGTACAAGTTGTGTTGTGAAGTTGTGAGATTGGTTCTAGCTACGATTAGAACTCGACATTTAGCTTTGTGTCGTTAAACCCGTGTAAGCCAAAGTCGTGTAAGGTTTTCTCCGCCATAAGGGAGCTTATTGAAGTTGTGAAGAAAACTCTCGAGCAAGGTGTGCTCGGGGAGTGGAGTAGGGCAAGGAAGGTGTCCTTGTAGCCGAACCACTATAAATCTCTCGTGTCTCGGTTAGATCTTTCCATACCTTATTTATTTCTTTACTTGCATCGTCATTACTTTCATACACATAGGCTTATATAATTGCTAGTATTAATTAGAGGTCAACTTCACATAAAGATCAATTTGAAAATCCATTTAAGAAACCAAAACTCTTACAATCAATTTAAAAGAATACATATATAACTAATAATAAGATTTAAGTTTTATTTTTCATAACAAACTTGAATCTAAGTTTTTAAAAGTAAACAAAGGTTTTATAATAAATTAAAAAGACGTAAAACTATTCAACCCCCCCTTCTAGTTTTCCACAATTGGTATCAAGAGCCACGTCAATCAAGATCTTTAAAATATACTGTATTTTAAAACTTGAATCGATCTATGGAATTCGAAAAATATCTAGAAGGGGAATCTTTGCTAAAACCACCACTATTTGATAACTATACTTTTCTTGAATGGAAAAATAAATTTGAAACTTATGTGAAATCTATTGATCTAGATCTTTGGCATGTCATTTTGATTGGTGATTTTGAAAGTCAAACAAAAACATATTTTTAAAGTTAAACAAAAACTGATTTTGAAAATCAAACAAAAACGGATTTTGAAAGACAAACAAAAACGGATTTTGAAAGTCAAATTGATTATTTTAAAACAAAGAATGAAATAAATAATAAAGCTAAAATAATTATTTATAAAACCTTGCCGAAAGTTGAATATGAAAGAATATTCTTCTGTAAAACGGCAAATGATATTTGGAAAAATTTCTTAAACTTTCATCAAGAAAAATGTCAAGCCAAAGATGAGGATTTTGATCTTGTACATGAATTAGTTATCTTAGAAAATTTAATAGATAAACATTTAGATAAAATAGATACATGTGCTACTAGTTCAAATGTTGTTAACGAAGGTGTTAGCGACGAAGACTACATGAATCAACTCCAAAGTGAACTCAATCCAAGATCATGGAGTGACACAGACGAAGGAGAAGATCATCATCCGACTCACCTATCATTCACACGTCGATCATCATCTGAGATATTACGAAGAAAAGCTAGGACGTGAGGTAAGTTCTCTTTTTAAATTTCATAAGTAACTACTTCATGCATATAATCTTATTAATGCCTTAGGATACGCTTAGTCTGATAGGTTGCTTTGCCTTTACACTTTAGTTATATTCGTTCTGTGGCTTAATGAACTAGAAACTCTTTAGTTAGTCCCCCTAAGTATTAGTAAACCAAGCAATCTTCATATTTGGTACTCTTCGATAGGTAAATTTAGGAACTTAATTTCTTCTAAAAAGAGAATGACTACTGGAGAATCTATTGACTAGAAACTCAATTTGACCTAACGGTTGAATTGCTTCTATGTGAGAAGTTGGGTGTGTGTAACCCGTAAAAATGGTCGTGTTTAGCCTGAATTGAGCACCACTAGTAATAGTCTCATACTCATTCTCCAACTTGAATACATTATTCTTCCTAAATATACCTAACGATAGTTTACTGTTATGAACTTTGCTTTTCACTAGAGCTTTTCATTCCTAGATGTATGTCATCCTGCATATATAAAATTTCTAGATGTTTACTTGCTCCTATGTGATTTGACTGCATGCCTTCGTAATTATTTGTTTAGTTGAATGCATTGTCATTATAATAGCTTTTGTTTTTCTCTAACTACTCTGACATGATGTATTTTTGTATTTAGTCATAATACATGCGTAAATGTCATAGGATATGTAGAAAGAGGTAGCATGTGACAATAGACTTGAGCATGAGATCTTTTATAAACCATTATTTTTTAAACCTATAATTAATGGGACTTATTTTTAAATTTGCAAAAACTTCACATTTTGGAAAAATAATTTTTCAAAAGATTATGACACATTTCTATTTTACATATTTCACCATCCTACCTTTCTTCCAAACTTGTGTCCATAATTACGTGTTTATCAAAACCAAAGATTGGAAAAATATGTTTTCTTTCCTCATAAAAACATTTTGAAATAAAACCAAAACTATTTCATTAAATATTTTTCACATCCACATAAAAACCCACTTTCAAACATTGTTGAATAATGCCAAAAACATTTCTTTAAATCATGCATGGTGATCTCATATCTGTCATCTATATTTATGTATGTGACATTTATAAGTGAACTAAATTTGATAATAACCATAATTTATTCACTAAGACCTCACTTGGTACAAGTCTAGAAGTCCATGCTATCATAACTCTACATTCCCATGCACATAGATATTCATTAGGATTATTTAACTAGCTTATTAATCTTCCTAAATATGATACAATGAATTACTTGATGCTATGTAGTGTTTTCTTGTCTAACATATATATGTTACATGCTAAATGAGTTGTTTGCATGCTAGATAATAATGTCTAATGAATATGCTTAGCATACATAAGTTATTAAATCCTAAATTGCCTCAAAAGAAGTTGGACTTGCTTGAAACTAAACCCAAAAACACAACCCTTTCAACAATTTTCTGCCAAAAACCCATTTCCAGTAACCTGGAAATCAGCAGATGGGCGGCCCCCTTAATTCATTAGGCGGCCCCCTTAATATTTAAGGGGACCGGCCCCTTAATTAAGGGGACCGGCCATCTGATGGTCGAAGGTGCTGCTCCCTTTTTCTATTTTTAAGCCCATTTTATCCTATACTTCCCAAAATTCACAAACACATTTTGTCACAAACCACTCACCAAAATTTACCTTCCACAATCACATCATCACTACACCATAAACACCCAACTCCATCATAAATGCTCATCCATATCATCCATCCAAACATGTCATCATCTAACCACCCAAAATCCAAGCCTTCAAGAGTTGCTAAAATCTCAGTGAGGCCCATTTGGAGGAGGAAGCTTGACATTTGCCATAACCCAACAAATTATGTTGTTCAAACTCAACCAACACCTAAACCTCATCCTAATGAACCCTTTCACACACATAACCAATCATCCATATGTCCACCTTCATTCACTCATAATTACCCAAGTTCACAAATGTTTCCACCACCAAAAGTGTCACCACCACTTCCACTAAATAATAACCACTCTCCATCATCATCACCTTCCACTCAACACTTGAAGTTCATTGAAGAACTCAAGGAAGCCCATGAGCTTAATGCTCTCCTTGCTTTGCACCTTGCTCTAAGCAACTTAAACCCATCACCATCCATATCACCATCATTACCATCATCACCACATCACTTGAGTCAAATTGAGAAACATGTCAACAATTGTCCTTGTTGCATCTTTCTCCAAAATCAAACCATCATTACCATCATCACCATCCATCTCACCATCATTACCATCATCACCACATCACCCGAGTCAAATTGAGAAACATGTCAACAATAGTCCTTGTTGCATCTTTCTCCAAAATCAAACCATCACCTTAAATGAGCGTCTCACTTGGATTGAGTATCTTCTCACTAGATCTAATCCAACACCACCACTTGAACAACATCAAAACCCTCATTCAACATGGTCAAGTCCAAGCTCTCCACCTCCAATTCCTCTATCAACACTCTCTCCAACATCCATACACCCAAACTTACAACCCCATTAATCCAACATTTTTTTACCCCCTCTTTACCATCATCCATCCAAAATAATCCAAGTTCTCATGTCTCAAGCAAGTCCAATGGATCTCTTAGGCAATTTAAAATTTTCTACTTATTGCATGCTATAAGCAAAATATGTGTTGTATCAATAATTATGTTTTTAACATAATTATTTTCAACTAATGAATGCTTTATTTCTTGTCTTTAATATATGATTGTTATGCTTATTGCTTGTATACTTGATATCATGATATATATACATGCTTGATGATTAATAACATGCTTATTCCATAATATGTTTTAAATGTATGCATGCGTAATTAACATGTTTATGTCACTATTTAATCATTCTTGATGTACATGATTCAAATGGAGCTTGCTGCAAAAACACCCTAAAAATGACCCTTTTCTGGAAAATTTTCAGGCGGCCCCCTTAATTCCCTAGGCGGTCCCCTTAATTTTAAGGGGGCCGGCCTACAATTAAGGGGACCGGCCATCTGGGCAGTAAAATTTACTGTTTTCTTTTGCATCTTGCGACCCCTTTTATCTAGCCCAAACCTTACCTAAATCAACCATCACCTCCATCAAACACCCATTTTCATTCACCATGCTATCACCAAAATCATCTCTAAGACACCTAAACTCCATCACCACCACCTCAATGTTAATCCCCAAGTGCACCAAATGCACCATCAAAAACACCCTTCACTCATGGCACAACATCTTCATCCATACCTTCCACTTCATCCATCAATAACTACATCAACTCACACCTTTCATCACCACCATCAAGAGCATCAACTCCACCTCCTACTCAAGAACCTCCATTCACCCAACTTGTCATTTCCATATCACCAATAACACCTCTTGATGCTCATTTCTCATCATCACCAATACCACCACACCCACAAACGAACCATCATCTTTGGTCTTAGAGATGAGATACACTACATGTTTTCATCCCTTGAACACATGCTTAAAACCAACCTCCACCAAAACCTCCATCATTTTCACCCACTACACTACCACCACCTTCATTCTCACCAAATTAAGCATATGCAATGCTTAATCAAAAATAATTTTTCAAACCATTTTTTGTGCAAGCCCCATGGAAGATCATGTACTCCTAGAATGATTATGTAGATTGCATTACTTACTAGCTAATGTAGGATTGAATATAATCTTGGATGGTTGTGTATTGATACACAACATTTTTAATGAATGTCATTATATGCATGCTTATTTTTGCTATATATATGCTTGTGCTTCTAATATTTTTCTTGCAAGTATTCCATATATCGATTCCTTGGTGCCCCCAAACGAGGGGGAGTACACATCAAGGGGGAGTTTTCGTCCCGACAAATTTCACGTTTGAATTTTGTCGGCTTAACCTTTTTGATTCTACAAAAAGGGGGAGAAGTGAATGTAAACTCACTAAATACTTGTCCAAAAATAAATTTTTTGGTTTAATGAGTTTAGGTTTTGTAATCATCAAAAAGGGGGAGATTGTTGACATAAATAAATGCCTAAAAACATTATCAATATTTATTCATATCTCTATGTTTTGATGATCACAAAATGTAAACTCATTAAAACATAAACTTATAAATTAAACAAGTACTTAGTTGTAAATATTCACTTCTACAACTAAAATCACTTAAGGTATGAATGAACTAATGCTTAATGCATTATATGATCAAAGGAACATTTTCTTAAAAACTAGATTTTTTATAAAACATCAAAAACATTTTATATATTTTTGAAAAACATTTTTGGCATTAAATAAAAATGTTTAATCTTTTATAAAAATATGAATTCAAATTTTTAACCAAAATCAGTTAAAATGTTCCAGAAAAACCTTCCCCACAAAAGGACAAAATTGGCCAACGTTCAGTAGGGGCGGCCCCCTTAATTTTGCTAGGCGGCCCCCTTAATAATTAAGGGGACCGCCCCCGCTCCAGTAGGCTCCAGCTGTCCAGATTTTTCTCCTATAAATACCAGCCTTCCCCTGGATTTTTACTCACCCTTTTGCACTAAAACTTTCTGTTATAGATCTCATTTCATATCTTCAAAAAACCTTTGATCATGTAATCTTAAGCATTGGTTTCTAAGTGATCCAAGCTTCCACCATCCAAGTGCAAAAGAAGAATACTTCTATCAATCAAAACTAGAAGTATTACAACTTAGTAGCATCTTGTTATTCAAGTTGTTTGTTTTGTATACCTTGTATATCATTCATTCATTTGTGTATAAGGTGTGGGTGAACATAAGTGACTAGATATGTATAGTGTGTAAGTAGTGAAGAAGGTGTATAAGTTGTTGTGGTGTAAAGAAGTCATGTAGAAGTTGTAAAGCCGTGGTGTAGAAGTTGTGAAGCCGTGGTGCAGATGTCGTGAAGCCGTTGCTTAGAAGTTGTGAAGTCATCATGTAGAAGTCGTGAAGCCATAGCTTAGAAGTTGTGAAGTCCTAGTCGTGAAGTCCTAGTGTTGAAGTCGTGAAGCCGTAGCATAGGAGTTGTGAAGCGGTCGTGTTGAAGTTGTGAAGTCGTGGTCGTGAAGCCGTAGCTTAGGAGTTGTGAAGTCGTCGTGTAAAAGTCGTGAAGCCGTTGTGTAGAAGTCGTGAAGCCGTTGTGTTGAAGTCGTGAAGTCGTCGTGAATAAGTTGTGTACAAGTTGTGTTGTGAAGTTGTGAGATTGGTTCTAGCTACGATTAGAACTCGACATTTAGCTTTGTGTCGTTAAACCCGTGTAAGCCAAAGTCGTGTAAGGTTTTCTCCGCCATAAGGGAGCTTATTGAAGTTGTGAAGAAAACTCTCGAGCAAGGTGTGCTCGGGGAGTGGAGTAGGGCAAGGAAGGTGTCCTTGTAGCCGAACCACTATAAATCTCTCGTGTCTCGGTTAGATCTTTCCATACCTTATTTATTTCTTTACTTGCATCGTCATTACTTTCACACACATAGGCTTATATAATTGCTAGTATTAATTAGAGGTCAACTTCACATAAAGATCAATTTGAAAATCCATTCAAGAAACCAAAACTCTTACAATCAATTTAAAAGAATACATATATAACTAATAATAAGATTTAAGTTTTATTTTTCATAACAAACTTGAATCTAAGTTTTTAAAAGTAAACAAAGGTTTTATAATAAATTAAAAAGACGTAAAACTATTCAACCAGTGCTTCTGCAAATTAACAAACAAATAGAAATATCATTAGATAATCAATGCGAAACACTTAACTTTGCAATAGATGGTCTATCATAAACTGTAAATTGGCAAGCACACAACAGTAAATTAATATAGAAATCACCCATGATCTTAATTATATAGAACTATTCTAGCAGATGAATAAACATCGAAGATCTCAAATCATAATTGCATCACTAATAAGATTAGCACCTCCCATGTACTAATTCACTGCAATAACTTACTTAATCACTAAAACCAATCAAACCCATTATCCAAATAACCAAATAAACCACAATAAATCTTTATCAATAAAGATCCGATCTTTTTAACACTAAAATGAAAATGACCCACTAACCATGTTTAACCAATAAGTCGATTATTGCTTTCGGATTAGAGTACGAAAATGACTTGAATCTTTATCAATAAATCTTGAATAAATATTTGACCAATAAATCTCTTCCAGCCGATTAGGGTTTACACCGATTGACCAAATCAGGATAAATCCAAGTGTGTCTGGTGAATTCTAGAGAATCGCATTATTAGGGGTCGGAAAAAGGCCAAAAGAAGCGAGGGAACAAACGAAAGGGGAAAAGCGGGAGCCCACAGCCCAAAAGCGAGCCCAACACTGCTACAACAACTGTAGCAAAACTCGACGCTCCATTATATATAGAGTAATAATATACAGTGTCTAGTGATATGTAATACATTAATGATGTGACCCAAACAAATTTTGACCCGTCCCACCAGTTTTGACCCAAACTATATTTACCTAGCTTCAATTGTGCTTCTGCTTTTCCAATGCGTTCTGCAACTGTCAGTTTTCTTTTAGATGCTGCATTTTGCACTGAAATAATCCCAAAAAACATAAGACTTATTGGATAACAATAACACTCTCAAGATACTAAATAAACCAAATTATGCAACATGTTAGTTTCATTAGCTTAAAAGAATCATGCCGTTCATACAGTAAGTTAGCCTTTATCCTCTGAAACGGCTTCCTCCATATGTAATTGCATCTTGTTCAGCAACCTAGCAATCTGAAACGTACAAGTAGATGAGAAAATCTTCAGTAACATGTACAATAGCGAATTTGAGGCGGCAATTTTGACCCGTTATGAATGGGTCAATCTGTTAGGAACGTGTCAAACGGATAGAAAGTCGTCGAAAATGCATTATTAATGCCAAAAACATGCTAAATTTTTTTATACAAATTTATTCTATACAAATTTTGTAATTATATTATCTAACTTTCCTGATTCAACCCATACCAAAATTTACCCATTTTTGCTCATTCCATGACTTGTCCATTTATTCTATATTATAACACCTTAGACCTTAAAGATTAGGAGTTCTAATCTAGGCCGGTCCAATACCATTTTGATCATGTCCATTTAATCTAGGCCGTCTCATAATAGTTTTCAGTGTGAAATTTCCAATTAGCCAAAGTTTTTTCAAAGATAAGAGAATCCTTACATGTGCTCTAATGGCAGCTTCATATTTGGAGTTGGTTCTGGTTTATCAAGTTCTACATTAATAACAGTAGTAGTAACAAAAACTGAAAAGAGCTATAGCAGTGATTTTATGGTGATGACATCATTAATCAAAAGCTTAGCAATTGCATCTAAACATGAGCTATATATCTCAGAATGTCCAATGTTTATATTATTCATATCAAAGTGATTCCGATAACCCGAGAGTAAGCGTAATAGGTCGATTTGGGTTATGTTAGATCTATAACGGGTCAAACAGACAAAGCGTATCTAAAAACGAAACGGGTTGAATCATATTTGACACACTAACTGTTATAGTTCAAATTTACAACTTTGGACAAATACTATTTTGGGCCGAACCAACCCAACCCATATTGGCTCTTTCACCGGCCACCCAAACCCAATCATTTTGCCGCATCTATCCGAAATATACAAATGTCAACATTTTTAAGACCAATTATGTAGAATGTGAAATAAGAGATCATACCACCACCACTCGATTTAGAGGGAGTTTGTAATAGGCAGCAAGTGGACCACTCTGCAGTTAAAAAAACCAACGTCTTTTAGGTACCAAAACTAAAACAAAAAGCTTGTCATGTTATATCGATAAGCTTAATATATGAACTTACTTATTAATTTAGGAACATACATTGTGTCTTGTTACTTTAAACTTATCCCCGGGATTACCCAAACCAACAAACAACCATGGTTTTGGTGTCATAGCTGCCCTTAATTTAATGGCTTGGTTTGCGCAATAAGTTTGATCTCTTCGTCACAGTCGTGATGGCCTTGTTCCTGTAACAGCATAAAATATAAAAATAAGTTACGAAGCCCATCAGAATCATCAATATTTTATAGCAAAGAACTTACCTGTCATGTATACTGTTAAATTTAGTGGTAACAGTTGGTGGTCGGTATATATTTAGCAATCCCCTAAAAGTATCTGAAGATTGAGCAACAATAAAAGCAACCTGAAAATAAAAAATGAATATTAAAAAATGGTTGTTTCAGAAAGTTTTAGATAATTAAAATGAGAACATGTGTTCTGATACAGTTAATCAGAAAGTGATATAACCTATGTAAATTATTGTTGCCTTATCCACATCAGATACTGAAACAGTGTGGCTAGTCTGCGTAAATTTTAAAGGTATAGCATCATATAAAAAGCGAGAAACATGTAAGCATTAGAAGATATAGTGTTGCTTACGGTTTAGAGCTAAATCAGGATAAGTAATCGATGGTGGCTTTTCTTGACTGTAAAACAATATGTTCTTACGTAAAAGGGGTATCGTCACTACCGCCAACATTATTTTCATACAATTATCACACGACCAATATTATATATGTTCTATGAGCTTTTGTAGTCTGCTATCACATGGAGTGCCAACATTACATTTACGGCATCCCATAATTATATAGGTCGACTGCTACATGTTTAGCAGTTGAGTTTAAGTCGTAGCTTGTAGCTAAAGTGACTTATTAACTGCATTTAGGAAATTCCTCGAACACTTATTTCGAGTTCAATTTGCGGAAATGACCCCCTGTATACTTATAGATGATGCACAAAGCTATATTTTCATGATTCATAAAATGGATATAAGGTAGAAACATACTTATTCTTCTAGACGACAATGTCTCATGAAGATATGATCTATAACCTCGAATACTCTTTGTGAAGAAAACCAATACAAAAAGTTATAATTACTACGACAATCAAGAATATATCATGATTTATAAGATATAAGGGTACATTCATCTTTTACTTCTTGAATCAAATTAATGAGAACTTTCATGTAATCCAGAAATGAAATTATTGTGTTCTTTTAACCATGGAATTAGCATACCTCAGTGAAGGCATAACGTTTCTGTAGTTCTTCAAGTTTTATGGTAACACCATGAGACTCCATGCTTTCCCCTGTTGACTGTTGAGTGTGAGTTGATTTTGGACGTATTCACATACACCTTCTTCACCATCTACTATTTTTTCTGCGTGTTACAGCAAAATATATTTAATATTTTTACCTAATACTGATAGATATACAGATAATAGAATAGAATGTAAGAAGGTAAATTGTTGTGTTTTCTATTCAATCACATGGAATACATATATAGAGATTACACCATAAATCAAGGATATACTTTTAGGAGTGGGGATATACTTTTAGGAGTGGGAGACATGAGTGGGAGAGATGAGTGGGATCTTTGTCGGCTAACACTCCCCCACAGTTCGAGCGGCGAAATCACGAAAGCTCGAACTGAAGCAGTAAACTAGAAAAGAAAAGAAAAATAACACATTAACGTAATAACGTTAGTCGACTCGTAACAAAACCATACCAACCGTCGATTTTAGTTGACTGGTACCAACGGTCGGCTAAGTCGACTGGTAATCTTATTGTACCAACGGTCGACATTAAAGACTGGTACCAACGATCAACTTTAGTCGACTGGTAACAAAGTCGTACGAACAATCGGCTAACAAACAAATAACTTTTTTTTTTTTTTTTTTTTTATGGAACAATACATATAATTGACAGACCCCACACTTCACTCAACTCCACTTGTGCTAAGAGCGGGGGGTGCAGTGAGGAGGCTTGGCTCTTCATTCGGGCCCCACGGGGTGCCACGTCACCACAACAAACCACAACTAACAACCCCCCTCCCCAAACAACAAACCACAACTTACTCATTTGGGCCCCACCACTATCTATTTTTATTTTTTTAATCAAATACCCAAATAAACTAAATTAATTTTATTCAAATAAAAATACAATACATTTTATTCAAACACACATTAAACATAAAGTTACGATACGAAAAAAAAAAACGATACAACAAATACTAATAATACATCAAATGCATCAGCTAACTAATGATCTTGTTGTTGTTGCTGTTGCTGCTGAAATGCTTCCCATTGATTTATTTGCCAAACATGCTCGATAAGATTTCGTTGAAGCGCTGCGTGTACGCGTTTATCGCGTAGTTCCTTCCCCTTTTTTCGTTGCACATTGCATCGCTCAATCCATGTCCGTTGTAAATTTATTCGCGGACAAATATACGTTTCACTAACATCAGAAATGGCAAAGTTTTGGTCCTTCAAAATCATGTTGTGCAATATGATGCACGTGTACATGATTCTCCGTAGCTTGGCAATCGTAAACTGACGCGCCGGTTGGGCAATAATATGCCAACGTCCTTGTAGGACACCAAAAGCTCTTTCGATATCTTTTCTAGCACTTTCTTGTTTGGCTTTAAATACGGCATTCTTTTGGCCATGGGCAACCGTGAAGGATTTGACAAAAGATGACCATTCCGGGTAAATTCCGTCGGCAAGATAATACCCTTTTTTGAATTTACGACCGTTGACTTCAAACGGAACCTCGGGGGCGATGTCATCAAGCAGGTCGTCGAATAAGTTAGAATTATTCAAAACTATAAGATCGTTATTCGCGCCCGCTACCCCAAAAAATGCATGCCAAATCCACAAATCATATGAAGCAACGGCTTCAAGCATTATGGTTGGATACTTTTTATCACCTCGGTGAAATTGGCCTTGCCATGCTTTAGGACAATTTTTCCATTCCCAGTGCATACAATCGATGCTTCCCAACATTCCCGGTAACTTATGAACCACGTTATGTGCGTGGTACAAGTTACGAATGTCATTCGCGTCTGGTTTTCTTAAAAACTCACCCATATACAACTGGATTATGCACATAGTAAAGTTATCTAAACAATCACGTGCACAATGTGATCCCATTTGTAAATACTCATCCAATGCATCAGCCGCTACGCCGTACGCCAATTGGCGTATGGCGCTTGTGCATTTCATAATCTAACTAAAACTCATATTACCTGCGGCATTGGGCCGGACTCTAAAGAATTCAAAGTGATTTGGAAGAGGATGATGAGTTTGAATGTATGTTTGAATACCTTGAACTATTTCTAAAAATAGTTTACGGCTCATACGATAGCGACGCCTAAACAATTCTTCCGGGTATTTTGGATTGTCACCAAAATAATCACGCATTAGCCGTGCTTCAGCAATTTCATATTCCCGGGGAATGGATGTGCGTGTGCTACTTTCGGCTTGTTGTTGCTGTTGTTGCTGCTCGTTCTCGAATTCTTGAAGAAGCATATCGATCTCTTCAAGCTCCTCAAGATCATCCTCGCCGGACCAAGATGTTTCTCTCATGTTTTTTTGGTTATGTTTTTATAGACTTAAGTGTGTTTTTTTATATAAGATTTGTGTTCGTAAATTATGTGTATTGTAGTGTATATATAGGGAAGAAAAAAAAGTGGGTTTATTTTTTTACCGTTTGAAAAACAATTCATTTGCAATTAAATATACGAAGCAACGTTCGACTTGTCAGAGCATGAGCTCGTTGTGCAGACGAGCAATTGGAGTATGGCGAATCTCAGCGAGCTCCCTTGGTGCAGCGGCGAAGCTCGGCGAGCTCCACGTCAGCCACAACGAGCCATTCGACGAGCTGCACCCTCCGCTCTAACATCATCACCATCTCTCATATTCTCTCTCTAGAACTAGAACACATTCCAATCAGTTTTCCATATCTGTCAACTGTTGTTGTTCTTGGTGGATTCTCATGTCTTAAATTGAATAAAAATCTACACAACATACAACACAATTACTAAAAAAAGCATCAAAAACACATCATCACACTCTTCCAACATCAAATCTACAAAAATGTCGATCATCCCAAGCTTTCACCCATTTGTTTTCCCTATTATTCCGACTACCGGAATCCACGGCTATCATAACAGATCCGGTTAGATCCGACCACACAAACAAGAAAGTCGATTGGCTATCACAAAGCCAACGATCGACCACCAAATAAAACAAACTAGTCGACTGGTAATCTTATTGTACCAACGATCGACATACATAAAGAAGAAGAACAGTAGTAGATTTAGAGGAGTAGGGAGCGGAAGTTTTTGTGGTTTAGGGTTGTGGATCTACGATGGCAGTGAAGGGATTATTGGGTGGCAGCGGCAGGAAGATGATGCGCTTGATAAAAGTTTATTGGGAGAAGATATGGAAGAAGACGAGATGTTATAAGCTTGTTTCGATGCTCTGTACGTTACGCTATGGGTGGTGGTTCTAAAACACACCTTTATTATAAGGTTTAAAGGGAGCCCTCCGAACCTCCGGCTTGAAGCCGGCAGCCGGAGGCGGCGACATAAGAGGTTTAAGGTTTAGAGATGAAAGTGGCGGAAAAATTAATTCTCTGATACCATGTTAGATATACAGCTAATAAAATAGAATGTAAGAAGGTAAATTGTTGTGTTTTCTATTCAATCACATGGAATACATATATAGAGATTACACCATAAACAAGGATATACTTTTAGGAGTGGGAGACATGAGTGGGAGAGATGAGTGGGATCTTTGTCGGCTAACAAATACATTATTTACTCAAATGAATTAAACCCAATGTCATAGTAAAAAAAATTGTGAATTAACTAACCCGTTTGTGAAACCTGTATTTTTCTCGCATTTCACATACACTTTCTTCACCATCTCGTATCTTATCTGCATATTATAACAAAATATACTAAAGGGTTTATCTTATAATAATCAATATAATATTGGTTGAGAGAGCTCACACCTTTTATGACATTATCTTCACATGCTCATCAAGATCCTCATGAGCAAAACCTGAAGAAAATGATATAAATGGAGAAAAATTATGTTGTAATTCAATAAAAATATAACTGAACACAATGGTCACATGACAAAATTGATATCTATTACTTTCATTGGTGGATACTTTGAGAACGGTTTGTGACAATGAGCAAGTTGTGATTCCAAAGGACCAAATGTCTGCTCTATTTACACATAAAATAACTAAGCTTATAGATTTCTAAGCAATCTCATCACATAAAACACTAAGTTCAAAAACAACAACATGTTTACATCTCAAATTCCAGTGAGGACTTTCATCAAACATTTGGTATACAAAAATTATCAAACATTTTATGGTCTTTTTGTTGAACACATTCTATCAAAAACATAAACCAAATAATCAATAATCAAAATACATAAATGCATAAGAAAGTAATATCGAATTACTCCATCCCTACAATTCTGCAGCAATTAAATCTTAATCGCCCTTTTCTCAGTAGAAAACCCTAATGTCCTTCTTTTTCATTCGTGCACCATTCTATCCCTCCCAAATTCCTAAAACCCTAATTACTTGCAGTGAAAAGTATCGTTTATGTCTTAAGTATACATCCAAGCCAACTCTCGGATTTCAATATCAGACTACCTGTAATGGGGCGTGGATGCCTAATTTTTCCCCCCTAAAACGCCCGAACACGCCCCATCTTGCAAAATCGATGGGCGTGGTTTTGCCAAAAAAATTTTGAGCGTGGAGCTGAACACGCCCTTGCGCCTTGTGTATTTAAAAAAAGTAGCCGTTTGCAACGGCTATATCTCCTCTTTTTTTTTTTTTTTTTTTTTTTTTTTTTTTTAAATTCAATACACTCTATTTTTTTCCTCTATAAAAACCACCTCAAACACCAATTTTTTATACACATTCTTTCAATTATCTCTCTTTTACAATAATATTATCTCCATCTTTTTTATACACATTCTTTCACTATGAATCCCAACCGTCCAACCCGCCCACAAAATTATAACAACCCCGGTTACGTTCCTCCTCGTCGTGTTAACGAGTTTACAAACCAAGAACTTCTCGATGTCATCTCACATTTGCCACCGAACATTCAACCGCAAATGGGGTTTCAAAATTTTGGGCTAGGTAACCAAAATTTCGGCTTCAATGCTTACAACCAACAAAACACCTCTCAACATTTCTCCTCTCAAAACTTCGCGTCTCAACAATTTCAACCGCAACAATTCCCGTCTCAACACGAGCCGTTAGATGTTGAAGATTACGAGACGGTTCCCGAGACTCCTCCAAGTGTTACGAAGGGTAAGAAAGTCGCCGCCGAACCGTCTCAACCAAAAAAAGCGGTCTCACAAAAAGAAACCCGCAAACGAGCCGAGAGCCACGACCAAGCGTACGCCTTGGACCGAGCACGAGGAAATGTGTTTGGCTCGTGCGTGGATAGAAATTGCCACAGATCCTAACGCCGGTAAGGGTTTTTTTTTTTTTTTTTTTTTTTTTTTTTTTTTTTTTTTTTTTTTTTAATTATTAGGTTCGGATTTTTTTTAAAATTAAGTTTGATTTTTTTTTTTAATTATGTTCGAATTTTTTTTTATTAATTATTAGGTTCGGATTTTTGTTTGTTTAGTTACCAACTTTTTTTTTTTGTTTAGTGGATTATCAACGCGGACACGTATTTTGGCATCGGGTTCGAGAAGCTTTTTTTACGGCCATGGAAGTTGGACCCGAGTACCGTACGCCAGACATGGTTTCGGCCAAGTGGACCGAAATAAATAGTCGGTGTCAATTTTTCAATACTTGCTACAACCCCAAAAAAAATGCCGTACCAAGCGGTGAGAGTTTGTTGGAATGGCCGTACCACGCCGCTTGCAAGGAATACAAACAAGTCAAGTCTCATCCATTCCAATTGAAGCAAGTATGGGAGTTTCTCCACACCCATCAAAAATGGCTAGAGCAAACCCCTTTGGAAGTGCGTACAACGAGACCGTCAAAACGGTCCAAAAGTCAATCATCATCTGCCACCGAACACGAGAGCCAAGCGTCCGATGCCCACACATTCATCAACTTAAACGAGTTTGCGGATGAAGACGAACTTGTCGTTGAGAGGCCAAGGCCCTCGGGTAGGCGAAGTGCCAAAGGAAAAGGGGTTTCCTCGTCCTCGTCCGCCGGCACCGACAACAACGCGTTGAGCCAAATTGCGGCTCAACTTGCGAGGATAGGGGATGAGGCTCAAAAGTGTCGTGAGCTTAAAGAAAAAAGATACAACGACCAAGCAACGCTAATCAAAAGGAAAGATTTGGAGCAATTGCGACGAAGTACCGATGGGATGACCGACGAGGAACTAGCTATTAACGAACAAATCAATGAAGAAATCAAAAGAAAGTATGGTTTGTAGTGTTTTTTATGTAATATTTAGTATGAAATTGTATGATTTTTTTTTTTTTTTTTTTTAATTTATTTATGTATGACGTTTTTTTTTTTTTTTTTTTTTTTTTTTTTTTTTTTTTTTTTTTTTTTTTTATGTATGACGTTTTTTTAAATGAAATTGTCTCTTTTTTTAATATTATTTAGTTTTATTAATTAGTTTTAGTAATTAAAAAAACAAAAATAATTAAATAAAAAGGGTGCCACATGGCGCAAAACGCCCCTACTACCACTACACCACTTTTTCTACCAAGCCCCAACATGGCCCACACTGTCACATGGCGCAAAACGCCCCACCCTCTCTTACACACCACTACACATGATCTCATTGATGAGTCTCGAATATTTAATGGGTCAAACACCTTTTCATCATTGGGGGTTCAATCTTTAAATCTTGCATCAAGTAGTTCCACCTTTCTTGATGTCCCACCCCCAGTTGGTAATAATTTCCATGACCAGTTACCGTCTGATAGCAGCCTAAAATATGGTTTCGCTGCTGCAAGTAACACAATTAACGGATTTGGTTCTAATATTACTAGCACAGCCTCGGTACCTCTTGAAGGTCAAGGTCAAAGTGAAAGGCATGGACGCTATGGCAAGCAAATGTATAGTCAGTATACAGGTAATGCTTTTAGCACATTAGCGGCTGGACCACCACCATCCAATGATGTTGGATTGGGTGGACCTTTGAGTCAATTGAACGACCAAATTTGTGGGGTCTACAATAGACCGAATGGCAACGATGCGTTGCATATACAGCGGAACAGAGAAACTGGAAGGTCAAGTACTGAACTGAAAATGGGACAAATAGGACAAGGTGAAGGCTATTTGCTGGACCAGAATAAGTTACCAAATGGTTATGTTGCAAGCAATGGTTATGGTTCTTTGGATGATCTTATGAATGGAATGATAAAACGGGTATGATCTTTTTTTCTTTGTAATATATGCTCTGGGATCATTTGTTGACTTTTAAGTTTTGGGTTAAGAACTGAATATGTGTCTGTTTATTAATGTTGCAAAAAGCACTAGGCACTGGTCGGCCGCCTAGGCTGCTTTTTACAACACTAATTGGATGATAATTTATAAGCGTATTCATGGAAGGTTTTTATGCTGAATTTTTTTGTTAAAACATGGCAAAGCATTTGTCCATTTATAAGTTAAAACTTTGGTTGTAAAGTGTAATCAAACTTTAAAAAAGTTGTAGTTCCAATCAGATGTCTTGACTTATTGTAGGTTGAAAATGAGTATGGGTATTATGAATCTACGTATGGTGAGGGTGGAAAAGCATACACCCAATTGACAGCTAAAATGGCCCTTTCTCAAAATATCAGTGTACCTTGGATTATGTGTTAGCAATGGGATGCTCCAGATCCATTTGTAAGGGCCCCCCTCAATTTATATTAAGAACATGCCTTGTGCATATGAACCCGGTTATAGTTACGAATCATGACCCAACTTCCAGAAAGAACCTATCTTTAAATGATTTGGATCTGCTACAAAACTAGAGTTTCAGTGGGTGTAGCAGATGACGCGTTCAAGGCACCGCCATTTACCAGTGTGATTACTAATGATAAATCAACATATATTTTTCATTATAATTAAATCCACCTCACGTTTCATTATTATCCATACATAATATAGCTAATGTTATCCTTTTTGGTTTACTTTATAGGTATCATACATGAAGTGCCCAGAGCGTCTTTGCTCAAGAGCCACCACGAGGATCTAGGTGAGTCAAGTGAAACCGTGGTTGCACATTCATCAGCACCAACTGCTGTAAGTGGTGTTTTTGCTTTTGGTACCAATTAAATCTTCATAACCTATTAAGTTGGTTGAAATGTTTGATTAGATTTATAGTTATGTCGCTATGTTATTGAGGATTCAAATTTTTGTATGGTTATCTATGCCCATGGTTAGAACCAAATATTTTTTGATTTAGTATCATAGAGTAAGGTTAGCTTGGTGGTGTTGTTGGTGGAATACTTGAATGAATGGTTTATGAGCTCTGTACGTCATGATAATGAGTCATTAGATGAGATGGTAGAACTAGCTCAAAAAAGCAATCCCCCCTAAGGTTATCTCATGGTTTGTTGTTATTGTCTTACTCTACAATGAGGTATGTCATGTAGTATTATCCATATGATCCAAATATGGGCTGATTGCATATATATATTATATATATATATATATATATATATATATATATATATATATATATATATATATATATATATATATATATAGAATCCGGTTCCATTGAGAAGGTTTTTATTTTGAGAAGATTGAGAAATCTTCGTTTGAACAAACTGATTCATGTTTTTGATTTGATTCACAAGTAAAACATCATTTTTTGGTGAATCGAATCTATAAATTACAAATTTGATTCACAAATCATTGTTAAAATCAAGTTATGATGATGATTCATTAAATTTGTACAGATGATTAAGTATTCTACATATATCGCAAAATCGAGAGATTTTTAACATTGATTCAAATTTTTTTTACACATTTTGAATTTTAATCACATTAAAATGAGTTTTACGCTTGAAAAACATGAATCAAAGTTAAAAATCTATCGTTTTTGAAAACCTTCTCAATCTTCTCAAAATAAAAACCTTCTCAATCGATCCAGATTCTATATATATATATATATATATATATGTATATATATGTATATATATATATATTATACATATATATATATATATATATATATATATATATATATAGATATATATAATCAGTATGCCATTTTAGTGTTTTGTTATGTTGCAGGTCGGAGAAATGAGTGAAGGAAGTGGATTCATTTATTTGAAGGTGTTACAGATGTGATAATTTGTGCGGCTATTAGCGGGTAAGATTATTTATTTGGATATTTTATAGTATATAGCTCGAAACACTAACATGATTGACCTAATATCTTAGTTGTCTCTGGGTATAATCAAACTTTATTTGAAGATGAAAAGAAGAACCGAATTATGGAGACGAAAGAACTCTTTTAATGGTTACTCAAGCAAAAATGTTTTGAGGTTAGAAGTCATATATAACGAATTGGAAGTTTAAAATAAACAATCTTAGATATATTTTTATATTATTTGTTTGTATATTACAATTCTTTTGTGTTCCAGCCCAAATCGTCAGAAAGGTATAATGACGAAAATTGAAGTCACCTCCTGCCTGCTCCTTAAGTCAATAAAACCGCTGATCGTATGCAAGAGGTTTGTCTCACACATTTTGTTAGGAACAAGTTTTATTAACATTACAAGTCTTGATCATATAGTTTAATATGTTGCACGTTAAGGACTTTAAGTTAACTTTAAGGTCCGGTCCATTAGAAGTCCATGGGCCGGCCTTCTTATCATTTTCCTTCTAGAAACATTCATGTAAGAGTTGCCCTAATCTTCGCCTATAAATAGAAGTTTAGGGAGCTCATATTTCTTGTTGGTTTTCATTGTATTGTGCGTAAGCTATGTCCGAGTAATGTATGAATGAATTCCTTCCATCTTTCTCTTCTTCTCTTATTCTCTATTTCACCTTATTAGCTTATCTCTCATTCGTAGCTTATTGTTTAGTAGTAGTTCGTGTTTATTAGCTTTGTTACGTGTGTGTGTGTTTGAGTTAAAGAGGACCGTCAAGTGGTATCAATCGCCAAAAAGGTAGTTAGGATCGTGTTTTGAGTAGTTTTAATCGTTATCTAGGATTGATTTTAGCTTAAGTATGGTTTTTTATTGTTCAAAAGTTTGATCGATATACTCTTTTGTTGGTAGTTTTATCTCGTGAAAAACTCAAAAATCTCATCAAATCTTCATTTCGTACGTTATCATTCTTAAATTTCTTCATATTTTGTGGTTACTAATCGTTAGAAATCAAACACAATCGGTTTCCATTGATTTTCTAGTCGTTTTAGTGATATCCGCATAATTAGCGTATTGGGATAGTTGATGAAAAGTGAGTATTTTGCTTCTGGTTGAATTCCGACAAGTTAGGGTTTATCGCAAATCAATTCCGACAAGTTAGGGTTTATCGCAATTGGCAGATCTTGGAATTATCGAAATTGGGACTCAGTATTTTACTTCCTTGTATAAGAAAGTGAAAATACTTCGACTTGGTTGCTTATTCTCATCTCTTGTACAAGAGTTGAGAAATTATTGAAATTGAAATTTAGATAAAATTATCGAAATTGCCATATATATCGCAATTCTGATAAATTATCGCAAATTGCCTTTTCTATCGCAATTTAAGATAACTTATTCGAATTGTCATATTTTATCGCAATTTTAAGTTTTATCGCAATTTTCATTTTATCGCAATTGGGTGAACAGTGATTATCGCAATTGGGTGAACAGTACTTATCGCAATTGGGTGAACAGTAGTTATCGAAATTGGACAAAATCTTAAGTTAACCAAAACCAACTTCACATAACTCATAACACATATCTTAATTATCTTCAAGATCCAAACATATCTCAACCACCACACTTCAATTACTACTACCAGCTACAGCAATATCCACAGCAACAATATCATCAGCAACAACAACAATTTCATCCTCAATATCCACAACAACATGCTTTTGTGCAACAACATCAGTTTTTCCCTCAACCATCAGTACCTCAGCAACAAATCCTTCCACAAACTCATATGCAGATGCAAAATTACCAACCTTCATCAAGAGAACCTCACTGGTTTACAAAGATGTGTGAAGCTATCAGTAGTCAGCAATCTAGACATGAAGCAGGATCGTTTGAAACTCCACCAATGCTGACACCAGGAAACTATGTGCAATGGTCTAGCCGGTTTCTTCGATTTGTTGAACTAAGGAAACCTCATGGTCAATATCTCAAAAAGGTCATAATGGAAGGACCTTATCCACTTCCTTCAACATTGGTTCAGGGTGATCCAACTGCTATACCTCCACGGGATGACACTACAACTCCCATTCCAGTATCTCAATATTCCACTGAACAAACTCTTCAGCAAGAAGCCAATGAGATGGCCATGGCTTACATACTCTAGGGAATTCCTAACCCAATCTTCAGGAGTATTGATGCTCAGATAACAGCCAAGGACATGTGGGAGCATGTACATCTTTTGATGGAAGGCACAGAATTGAACCAAGAGGATCTGGAATCCAAACTTTACATGGAATACAATAACTTCATGATGGAACCAGGGGAATCCTTAGAATTATACTGTCACCGCTTCACCAATGTTGTCAATGATTTGGAACGTCATAACATACCTCTACCAAGGATTGCTATCAACTCCAAATTTCTAGGATGTCTTGGACCAGACTGGCAGAAGTATGTGACATTCGTGAGGCAAGCCAAAAAGATTAATCAAGTTTCATATGGGCTTTTGTATGATTATCTCAAGCAACATCAAACTGAGGTAGACAAGGACATTGCAGCAAGAGGAGGTTATTCACAGGCACCAACTCCAAACTCTCTTGCTCTGATAGCTCAGTCACACTTTCCACCCTCAAATCAAGAATTTGTTCCAACACCATCTCAACCAAGTTTCCAACCACAACCAAACAATCAGATTGTTCCTTATGAAGCACCATCTCAAAGTTATGATCACCAACTGGTCCCATACAACAATACCGACTCCATGTTCTATTCCAATGCTGATTATGATGAAGAAGATGATGTGTTTAACTCTCTCAATGAAGGATTTGCATTAATTGCAAGAGCATTCAACAAGTTTTCTAACAAGTCAAACAACCGTCTTCGTTCGTCATCAAACACCAGGAACCAAGCAGTCATTAATGATGGACGAGTTGAGATTCAGAATCGGTCTTCTGGTAGATTTGGGTCAGGAAACATGGGAAATTATGGTACAAGGTTTAACTCAGGGGGACAGAGGTTCAACACAGCTGGGGGAAGTAAAAACAATATGGGGAATGCACAGAGGGGAATTCAGAATGTTGGTACTGAAAGAAGAGGAATTGCAAATACGTCAATCACTTGTTACAACTGTGGAGGCAGTGGTCATATGGCAAATGCTTGCCTTAAGCCTAGGACTCAGGGTAGTGCATTTCATAAAGAAGCTCTTCTAATGGCTCTCAAAGATGAAAAGGCTGCAGGAATGTTGACTCAGAACGAGCAAAGCTTTATGGCTAACGCTTATTCCGATGATGAGATGGAAGATTTGGAAGCAAATGCTGCAGTGATGCTCATGGCCAACATGCAGGAAATTAATGTGAACGAGACAGGCCCGGTATATGATACCGATGGCTTATCTCAGGTACTTGAATCAGAATGCCTTATTCATGAGATTGCTTCACCATCTGCATCTTCATCTTCACAAGAAAATCTTGTTCAAAATGATTCATCATTCTCGTCTCAAGAAGATGATCAAATAAACACTGTTGTTTCATTCGATGATGATAACACCAATGTTTCATTTGATGATCCTATTGATGATGAAAATCATGATCATCTTGAACAAGATGATCTTATGCCTGATCAAGATCCAGAGCTTATGACCTTATTGCTGACCACCCAATCACAATTGAATGCACAAAAGTCACAGATTGACAAATGCAATGAGATTAACCAGAACTTAAAAGCTAAAATTGCAATGTTAACAAAGGACAATGAGTGCTATAAAATACAACTTTCAAGTTATGAAAAACAAGCACAACGTGAGAAAGGCTTTGAGGTTGCATTCCAAAAGACATACGTTCAGGTCAAGGATTTAGAGCATCAAGTTCGTGAGCTAACTGTTTCCAAGGCTGATTTGCTTTCTCAAAAAGAAAAGGAGCAATTTGAATTCAAAAAACAAATTGACACTTTAAATTCTGAGTTGTTAAAAACTCACTCTGAGCTTTCAACATCTCAAAAGGATCTTCTTGATGAAAAGCAAGCCACTAGGAAACGAGTTGACTCATATCTTGGGGAGATTGTGGACTTGGAATCCAAACTCAAAGAATTTCAGAATGTTGTATATAAAACGGGTAATTCAGTGACACAAATTCAAAAACTCACTGTGAAACCGAGTCCTAAAGGATTTGGTTTTGCAATTGGTAGTGACAAACCACATTTTTTACACAAAGCACTCAAAGATAATCCTAAGTTATACAATGCATAATTTATGTTTGATGATACTTTTCAACGTGTTGTTGTGTATAGTAATGATGAAGAAACTGATTATCTTGAACATAAGATTGAGAGTCGATCAAAGTCAGACAAAGTTTTTTCAAGAGTACCATATGATTATTCAGCAAGACCTCATATCAGTAAATCTTTTGTTCCTCCAAAGGACAAACCAGAACAAACACTGACTATAACTGGAACAAATCCTTCTTCTGAAGTTGCTCCTGTAACCACTCCTGTCGCACAAATCAATGGTTCAAAAGATAATGTTGATCCACAACTGCCTCAAGATTATCGAATTCTTCGATATTTTAAGACATTTATGGATGACATTAAACATTTGGAACAGGTGATAGAAATTAATTCTGAAATCAAAGTCTCTTCTCTCTTTTCTCCTACTGAGAAAGAAAAAAGAGAAATTTTTCAGAAACAATTCCTACCACATGTTAAACACCTGAGACTTTGCGCAACAATGTGGGAACAAGAACTATAGACTGAAGTTGGATCAATGAAGAATATTTTTAAAGCTAAAGATGACAAAATTGCTAAACAAAAGTGTCAAAAGAAAACTTTAGAAAAAGAGATCGATCGACTCTTGGAACGTGTTTTGTGTGATGATGTGATTTCAGTGATTATGAATTCTATTTTTGAATCTTGTCATGCAATACTTGTTGATAATCATGCTGTGAATGTTGGAATGTTGCAAATTGAGATTGATAATTTGGTAAAAGAGAATGAGAGTCTTAGACAAATCAACTTTGATGTGGAAAAGAAGTGTGAAAAATAAATTTTCAAACTTAACAAAAGACTGGAATGGTGTCAAACTCAAAGTGCTGAATTTGAGTTAAAGTACAAAAATCTAAAAGAATCTTTGTCATTCCAAAACAGTCATGATTCAGAAAGTCAGAATAAAAATGAAATTGATGTTTTGCGAAATAAACTCTTTGAATATGAGAAAGACATAGATATAGTTTCTCAAAACAGAAATGACACTGTCCGGTTAAACAGAATTTTGGATTCAAAAAATCAAGAGCTCCAACACATCATTGTTGATTTGGAAAAGAAACTCAGAGTTTTAGATAAAGGAAAAGCTGTGATTGTCCCAGGAATGTACACAGTAGACAAGCCAACTAAGCAAGCATCAAATCAAACCACTAATGTGAATACTTCCACTTCCACATGACTAGGAAACAACTCTAAGGCTAGCAAATCAAGAAACACCAAGAGACCAAGGAAGTTTAGAATCTGGCGCCCTAAGAGTGGACTATCTAAGACTGAAGAAGTAGTAGTTAATGTTAGCAGTTTGAATAAAAAGCATGATATGTCAAAAGTAGAATCAAACTTGTCTAAGTCTAGTTCTATAGATGATGTAATGAATGCTAAATCGTTGAATGTTATGAATGATATTATGGTTGATGCTAGTTGTGTATTTTGTCATGCTAGTATATTATCTGGAAATCATGAGAAATGTGTTGCTAAAATTCTGTTGAATCGCAAAAAGAAACGATCTAGTGGCATTTCCTCTAGGCCCACTACTACTGCCAAGTCCATATTAGGAAAACCACCACTAGTAGTTTCTGAAGAATCTGTTGACAAACCCATAGCTGCATCTAGGACAAACAAATCACCAAGTGCATTTATTAGGAGAATGGCTGAGACTAGTTGGACGTGGCAGCGTTGGTTACACAAAACACATAGCTTTAAATGGGTACCAAAAATGATTAACTCATGTGTTACTAACCAAACGGATTCCACCGTTACCAAACTTGCCTTTGTGTCAACTTCTGGTGATGCAGGTGATCCAAATTGTTCTATGGATTGTTGATAGCGGCTGTTCCCGACATATGACCAGCAATCTCAAGCTTCTTGTAAACTTTGTTGCAAAGTTCATTGGAACGGTCAGATTCGGGAATGATCACTTCGTTGCTATTATGGGTTATGGAGACTACGTAAATGGGAACATCGAAATTAGCAGGGTTTATTACGTTGAAGGCCTAGGTCACAATCTCTTCTCAGTAGGACAATTTTGTGATGGTGATTTGGAGGTAGCATTCAGAGAGAAAACTTGTTTTATTCGGGATCTTCAAGGAAATGATCTGATGAAAGGAAAACGTGGCACCGGTCTATATACCATTTCTTTTGAAGGCATGACAGCTTCCTCTCCCATATGCTTACTTTCAAAGGCACATCCCACAAAGGCCTGGCTATGGCACAAACGAATGTCTCATTTGAACTTCAAGACGATGACCGATCTTGCTAGGAAAAAGTTGGTCGACGGTCTTCCTAAATTCAGATATGCCAAAGATCACTTGTGTCCCACTTGCGAACAAGGAAAGAGTCATCGTGCTCACTTTCCTCCAAAAGCAGATCACAGCACAGATCATGTCCTACAACTGCTTCATATGGATTTGTGTGGTCCTATGCGTGTTCAAACCATCAACAGGAAACGGTACATCTTGGTAATAGTGGATGATTTCTCGAGATGGACTTGGGTCTATTTTCTCCGTACCAAAGACCAAGCCCCTTCGATGATCATTACTTTTCTCACAAAGATTCAAGTTCAGGTTCGTAACACCGTCAGAATCATCAGAACAGATAATGGTACTGAATTCAATAATCAAACTCTTTGGGAGTTCACTGAGAAAAATGGTATTGTTCATCAAACGTCAATTGCTCGCACCCCTGAACAAAATGGAGTAGTCAAAAGACGCAACCGTACGTTAGTGGAGGCAGCAAGAACTATGTTGATTAATGCCCAATTACCAGACTACCTATGGGCTGAAGCTGTCTCAACTGCTTGTTATACCCAGAACCGATGCATGATCACCAAACGCCATGGCAAAGCACCATATGAGCTTGTTCATGGTCGAAAACCAAATATCAATTACTTTCATGTCTTTGGAGCTCTCTGTTATCCAAGAAATGATCGTGATGATCTTGGTAAACTGAAAGCCAAAGCAGACATAGGAGTATTTGTTGGCTATTGTGAGAATTCGAAAGGGTTCAGAATTTGGAATCGTCGTACATGGGATATTCAAGAGACAATCCATGCTAATTTTGATGAGCTCACAGAAATGGCTTCTGAGCAAAACAGCTTAGAACCCGCACACAACCGTCTCAACTTTCCTGAATCTTCAGCTGAACCATTACCGTTCAACAGAAAGGATATAGAAGACTTGTTTGCTCCTCTGTTCGATGACTCTCTAGTTAATCGTGCCTCTGCTGTATCTACCAATTCTGCTGCTCAAACCGTAAACAATCAAGCACCTGATACACCAGCAACTACTTCCGCAGCAGTTGCTGACGACGCACCTCAACCAGAACCATCATCATCAGTAGATCAAACACCTTCCACTTCTACACACACAGCTGAAGATTCCCCCCACCACTCTGTTGAAGTACCCACACCATCAGGTTATGACGGAGATGCATTCTTTAATCCATTTGCACCTGCACCAACCATTCCTGTTATTGCAGAATCTTCTACACGCAATTTGGAACCGTCAAACCTGCACCACAATTATCAACACTATCCATCCACTCATAAATGGACAAAGGACCATCCCTTAGTAAACATCATTGGTAATACAGAAAAACCAGTTATGACAAGACAAAGACTCCACACAGACGGTGAAACCTGCATTTATGCACTCACCGTTTGTCAAGCTGAACCCAAAAACATCAAGGAAGCCCTCACTTATGACAACTGGATTGAATCCATGCAAGAGGAGTTGGAACAATTCAAGCGGTTAGAAGTTTGGGAACTGGTAGAAAGACCAGATGGGGCTTATGTTGTTGGATTGAAATGGATCTGGAAAAACAAGTTAGATGCAGATGGTACTGTCATTCGTAACCAGTCCTGGCTAGTCGCAAAAGGATTTAGTCAACAAGAGGGAATCGAATTCGAAGAATCGTTTGCTCTAGTCGCAAGGCTTGAGGCTGTTCGCATATTCCTGGCTTACGCGGCTCACAAGAACATTACTGTCTACCAAATGGATGTGAAGACTGCATTTCTCAATGGCCAACTCTGGGAAGAGGTGTACGTTTCTCAACCAGAAGGCTTCGTGGACCAAGATCATCCGAATCACGTATATCGGCTAAAGAAAGCCCTTTACGGCCTTAACCAAGCCCCAAGGGCCTGGTACGACAAGTTATCTGCGTTTTTACTTGCCAATCACTTTACTATAGGAACTGTGGACCCGACTTTGTTTATACAAAAACACGGGGAGGACATTCTCATCGTTCAAATTTATGTCGATGATATAATTTTTGGATCATAGCATAAAAAATATTCAAATGCTTTCGCAAAACTAATGAAAAATAACTTTGAGATGTCCATGATGGGTGAACTGAAGTTCTTCTTAGGACTGCAAGTTCATCAATCACCCCGTGGTATATTCCTTAGTCAGTCCAAATATGCTCAGAAAATCCTGAAAAAGCATGGTATGACTAGCCGTGACACCTATAATACACCTATGTCCTCCTCATCCCGAAGCTAGATGCTGGCATAAATGGGACACCCATTGATCCTACAAAATATCGTAGTATCATTGGGTCAATCATGTATCTCACAGCTAGCAGACCGGATGTTGTATTTGCCACGTATCTATGCTCCCGATATCAGTCAAGACCAACTGAGCGGCATTTGTCAGCCGTTAAAAGAATCCTTAGATACATAAAGGGAACCATTAATTTGGGGATCTGGTATCCAAAGGATTCTGGCTTTGAACTTGTAGCTTTTTCAGACGCTGACCATGCAGGGTGTTTAGACACGAGAAAAAGTACATCTGGAGGAGTACAGTTTTTGGGTGACAAGCTCGTCTCTTGGCAGTCAAAGAAACAAGATTGCACATCACTGTCGTCAACAGAATCTGAATATGTAGCCATGTCTGCCTGCTGTGCTCAAGTCATTTGGATGCGATCACAACTGATGGACTACGGATACGTATTCAACAAGATTCCAATGTATTGCGACTCCAAGAGTGCCATTGCCATTTCATGCAACACCGTGCAACATTCCAAGTCCAAGCATATTGATCTCCGATACCATTTCATCAAGGAGCACGTGGAGAAGGGTACTGTTGAACTGTATTTTGTGGGTACTGAACATCAATTGGCGGATCTGTTCACAAAAGCCTTGCCTCATGCAAGATTTGTGGATCTGGTTCACCGGATTGGTATGAGATGTTTGACTCCGAGTGATTTGGAAAATTTTCTCAAAAAAAATTAAATGAGTCAAACATCTAAACTATCTATGTAAATATCTTCTCAAAAAAAAAAAAAAAAAAATGCAAGTACAAACCCCTTTTACAACACTTTGTTTTTTTTAACATGTCAAATATTATTTTCGAACAAGTGTTGAGGGGGAGATACAAAATTTAATTTTTTTTAAAAATTTGTACTTGCATGCTTTCTGAAATTTTTTGCTTTACAAAGTTTTTGGTGATAAGATCATAAAGATGGATAAGTTATGTGCTCATTTTGCTAAGTTTGAGACTAAGAGTTAGTAGAATGGTGGGTTAGGACTAGGAATAAAATGTTTCAAGGTTAGGGGACTAGATGTGACAAAGAGTGCAAAGTTTAAACAAGTCATATAAAAGCAAAAACAACCGCAGTTAATACTCTGGATATTACTGACATACATCACCCACCCACTTAAATACCTTCACCCACCATAATCAACGGCCCTTGTTCAATCTGCAAATCTGCTTAAGATCATCAAAATTTGTGAGTACTTTCGTGTTTAATGTGTCATTTTAACAAACGGTTTTGAATTATATCCCGATCCAACGGCTAGTTTAATCACAAGTGTGAAAGTAAGATCTAGGGTTTGCGTTAAATTAGGGATATTCGATTTTGAGTGTTTAAGATGTGTTTGTTTGTACGATTGTGCTTAGATATTTATTATAAACATTGCTTTCATGCTTAATTGTACCCAGAAACATCAAATAGTCATAATCTTGTTTTAGGGTTTAAGCGTACAAAATTGGGGAAAATCGTATGTGAGTGTTATAGTGTAATTCATGTGTTGAGATGTTGTTGTTATGCTTTGAATTGAAAGATTGCATGCTTTGATTGAACCCAGAAACACCATAAGAGCGTTAATTAAGTTTTAGGGTTTAAGAAGAACGTATGGACACTAGCAGATTGAATCTTGAGATTTTGTGGACAAATATTGTTATAACTTGGTCAGATTACCTAAAACCATCATAGAAAATGTTTGAGAAAATCTGTGGTTGCAAAATTTCAAGTTATGATAAATTTTGATAAATCTGAGAAACTGTTCATCTTCAGTCGTTATCGAAAACTCTTGTACAAGAGTTTATCGAAAATTGCCAATAATTATCGCAAATGCCATAATTATCGCAAATGCCTTAATTATCGCAAATACAATAATTATCGCAAATACAATATTTATCGCAAATGCAATATTTATCGCAAATGCCATATTGTCGCAAATGTGATTTCTATAGAAATTGATCTATGTCCTTAGATATTTTAATGTCTATCAAAATGGAACAAATTCTATAGAAATTGGTAATTTTTTTATTAAGGATGATAACCTCTGTGGTCAAACATGTAAAACACCAATCATAGCTACAAAAGGATCTCATGTGTTGCATCAAGTTCTAACATCTGCTAACAATTATGTATCCTGCATATTTGTAATTGATTGATGTTTCAGTAATCTCCAATGGCTGCACCTCAACAACATCCACTCCCATTACTCACTAAAGCCAATGTTCTTCCTCAAGGGTATTCATTAGAGATCGGCAGCAACAATGCACGGGTAGTACTTGAGAAGATCAAGTGCTCTGAACCAAGTTGCCAAATTGCTGTGGAAATTCTCAAAGTACACAAGTGCAGAAATCTTCTAGACAGCTCAGATACCATTCCGGAATTATACATTCACCAATTGTGGAATACTCTCGAACTGAACAATTATGAAAAATACTTCACATGTATTTTGGATCGTACGAAGGTCAGAGTCACACCAAGTCATCTTCACAGAGCTTTGGGTCTTCCAGAGGCACCAGAACCTGCTAACCGATTCTACCCGACCCCATCTGAATCTGAAGTCATGAAGTTCCTTATGGATATTGGTTATGATGTTCAACCTGATACGCCATTAACCAAAATCTCAAAAGTCAATGCCAAATTCATCCCACAACCATGGAGAACCCTCTTCTACATCGTGACTCATTCAATATCAAGAAGAGATAGTGGCTTTGAACACCCACGGTTACCTCATCTTCAAGTTTTTTGGGGGTTCGTGAATGAAGCAAAGATTGATTTTGCTGCTCTTATTTGGGAAGATATGACATTTCAAATGCGCAAAGCCTTCACTAAGATCCCTTTCGTTTGTTACACCAAACTACTCATTAGTCTTCTGATTGACGAACACAGAGACATCAATCCACGTCCTAATGATAGAGAAATGCATCTATACAAGATGGACAAGACGTTCAGTTATGTCTACTTTCCTAAAGGAAGCACACATAAACAAGGAGCTAGGCTGCCAGAATTTCTGATAACTGAAGAAGTAAAGGAAACACAAGCCTATCATGACTATGACAAGGCATTCAGTGAAGATCAAGTGGGGCTCTCTAAACTTGTAGAAGGGTCAGGATCTACAAGGACCCGTTCTAGAAGCAGCAAAAGTAAAGCAGGAAGTTCATCAAGTGCCTCAAAACAACCAAAGAAACATCCCAGATCACTCAAAAGAAGAGTGCCAACTGAACCCAAGCCCAAAGATGAAGCCGTTGGAATATATGATGAAGAAACCGACTCAGAAGAAACAGAATCAGAGGAAGAAGTTACAGTTAAAATGACTGATGCAGAAATTGAACTTCAAAATGAGCTCGATATTCTTAATGCAAAGAAGGCCAGTATGAAGTCAACAAAGGAAGATGAAGCCAGAAGGGCAAAATTGACAGTTGAGAAAATGGGGGAGTATTTGAAAATATAATCTTTGTTCGGAAACACAAACGTTCTTGAAATTCTTCCCTAAAACTCAAAAACAACATATTTTAATCATAAAGTTTTTCAAAAACATCATGAGTATGCTATTTTTGAGGGGGAGAAGTAAAATATAATTAAAATATGGTGTCTCAATGCTGGAATCTCATAAGTGCTCAAATCATAATTGACCCTCGAATTGACGATAGCAAAAGTCAGTAGTCGAAAGGACATGTCCCGGACGGGTAATAATTTCAAGCCAGTTCATCTGGTGATGTAAATGTGTCTCGCAAAGGACGTGTCTGAGTAGAATGTCCCGATTTCGAGCGATTTTCCTTGAATGTGATCTTGACAGGTAATAATTTCAAGCTAGTTTACTAGTGATGTAAGCGTGTCTCGCGATGATCATATTCATTGAAAATCAATCAATTCAAAAGTGCCAACTCTTCCCGACATGTGCAAATTTCAAATTAATTACTTATGAGCACATGTTAAGGGGGAGTCCTTCTGAAAAACACAAAACTCTCAAGGTGTCAATAAAATGTTTTTACAATCATCGACACTTTGAGAGATTTTCAAAGGTTTTGGTAAATGGCATCAACATAGGATAGTCATGGAGTAATAAGGTGACTAAGGTTTAGGAAAACCGTCCTATGATCCGCCAGAGCCGGAGGGATCTACCCAAGGACAAATCCCATAGTTTAGAACTAGAAAGTCCTAGGTATGATATAAAAAAGGAGAAATGAAATGAAAGGAGAAAGAAGGGGTTGAAGAATTAAAAAGAAAAGCAAAGAAAAGGGTGAAAAGAAATAGCCCTCCATTTGATCAACCTTAGGGCAGACACCGGGTTCAATACATAATCTACTGGTTGACTGAGCATCACCGGTATTGAAGACAAAAGACGTCATGGACCCAGTGACGCACTGCACTAAACCATGTAGCCACTCAAGTGTCTCTCAAAAGATACTTGTTTCATTTCACACGGAGAACCCTTCATAACCTATTGACCTCTCACTACGAGGGTGTTGATATAGAAAAGGAGGCACTCTGCTCCATGCCTCCGAAGACCAAACAAATATGCACTAATTGAGTCTAGAGCCATGAGATTCATCAAAGATCTCTTAGGAACACTGAGTATTACTCTGCTGTTCTACATCATGGGCAGCAGTTGTAAAATTAAGAAAGAGTCCTTTGCAGATCTTAGCAATCTGCCTAGAACATTCATGAGAAAAGTCACAATTGTGATTATCAATGATTGAATGGAAATCCTACCAGGGTCAACATCAAACAGCCCTGACAGCAGGTCACTTCGGTAACTCCTTGTGGGTTACGCTTAGTGGTTGCTCCAAACGGTCTACAGTCGTGGGGTGATCTCCAGCGACTCACTGAATCATGGGTGCACTTCGGTGTGTCCGTGTAAGCCCTTTCGGGGGTATCTGGTTCAGAACGGCTGGGCAAGGACTAGAGAAAGTCTTCACACTATGCTGTTGACGATCTCGAAGTCTGAGCCTGTAAGTGCAGGTTGGTTCGTGTTGCTGCTGCTGCTGCGGAGGAGCTTGAAGACCTGGAGTTCAACCACCATCAAGACTCCACCTTGCTCATATTCCAAAGATGTGTTCTCACAAAAACTCAGAAATAACAAAAGTTCAACAAATGTTAATGTAAAGTCAAAGTTCAAGCACTACAACCTTTCACGAGTTAAAGATTGAAGATGTGAGAACAAATTACAGAACGAAAGTCAAAAGATATATGAGCATGGTGGAGAAGACGTGAAGACACCAGTAACAACGACCATTGAGAACGGCAGATTAGTACCATATCATACCATGTCAAGAACAAGAACGAAAGAACAAAGATTATGAAGACGTCTGAAGCCCAAGAAGCAAAGATGACGTCTAGCAACAAAAATGACCAAGACTTAGGGGAGATTGTTAGGAACACGTTTTATAACATTACAAGTCTTGATCATATAGTTTAATATGTTGCACGTTAAGGACTTTAAGTTAACTTTAAGGTCCGGTCCATTAGAAGTCCATGGGCCGGTCTACTTATCATTTTCCTTCTAGAAACATTCATGTAAGAGTTGCCCTAATCTTCGCCTATAAATAGAAGGTTAGGGAGCTCATATTTCTTGTTGGTTTTCATTGTATTGTGCGTAAGCTATGTCCGAGTAATGTATGAATGAATTCCTTCCATCTTTCTCTTCTTCTCTTATTCTATATTTCACCTTATTAGCTTATCTCTCATTCGTAGCTAATTGTTTAGTAGTAGTTCGTGTTTATTAGCTTTGTTACATGTGTGTGTTTGAGTTAAAGAGGACCGTCACATTTTAATACTATATTGGATATTGGTGAATCCGGAAGCTCACTATAAACACACGTTTATGATTAATCTTTACGTAGGATGGTCCTGAAATATTGTCTGCACCGGCATCGTCGCGCAGGTGTAAGTAACCTGTTATTATTTTCTGTGTTATTTGAATTTTTGTAAATGCCTTCATGTAATGGTAGTAGGATGCCTGCTCTACAGGATTGTTCAAAAAGAATTTATTATCCTGTTAAGACTTTGTTGTTGTTGTTATTGCAGGCGTATTAGAACAAGGGCAACGCACTACCATCCTATGCAGGTGCATCCACATCACAAATGGCTGCGCCATCTACTTCAAGGATGGACATGACATGCATAGGTACGGCATATACAATAGTACCAGGTTTGTTTTTCAAGCTTTCCATCAGCTTTGCAGATATTTTGCTGAAACTCATGATCACGTGCGGTCTTTAATATGAATGTGTCAACTCAAAACTTTTGTTAAGTGCATATGCATCCTGCAGTGTCGTCGTAACATCCATTGACATGGTACCTGATCTGTCATGTTATTGTCATTGCAGGAATATCCAAGATTGAGACCACGAGTCACGGAAACCGGATGGTCCTACACATCCTCTATCCCCAAACAGAAAAGTGCATTTCTTAGAATTCAAACTCTTATTTGCCATGTTTTAAGCGGTTTATTGTTTATCAATATTGCTCAGGCATAACTGATGTTAGCATTAATTTTTGCAATATTGCTTATATATTTATCTTTTTAACGAAAGTTACAAAAACTGATAACATAGCACATATCAGGGTGTTTGGGAATACTTTCAATTTATATACATTATGGGTAGGCTCTTTTACATTGATATTAATCCCAGAAATAATAAGTAGATTAATCAAATATTCAAATTTGCATTGGTATATGCATGTGTGCAGTTGAGAAATTAAAAAACTCCTTAATAAGCTTCAAATTTTTTGAAATATTTTGCTGATACTAAAAAAATTTAACATTTAGAAAGTTTCTATACTATTTGGTGACACTACTAAAATCTGCGTGGCTGCATTTCCAGGGTTACTTCCATGAACTCTTTAGCTGCATTGAAAAGCTTCTATCTTACTTGATATTGTGTTATTAACGGAATTGATATTGTGTTATTGTATATATTAATGGTAGATTGTTTGATGAAATTTTTGTTAGCAAGGGCTGCGAATCAATCAGATGATCATGTGATAACAGTAAAGCATGATCGAGGGTGGAGAACGTTTAAAAGGCCAGGAGTTGATGTCTTCTTGGAGCACCCAGGTCAGTTTTATGAAATCATAGTGTATTCTGATCAGCAACATATGGTATGTATGTTCCTTAATATCCCTCTTGAGTCTCACATCTAAGGCGTTGAACCTCCACTTTGTAATCGTCACATACGGGCCAGTACCATTATACCATTTTGCATGATGCATAATTTAGTTAGTCACATATCAACTGGAACTAATTCCCTAAGTCATAATCTTGATCGCACATCAGCTTACAATTAAAAAGTGGGTATTGGGATTACTTATTCTTACTGCCTTGATGTGGGAAACAAAATGAACTCATTTCCTCATTCCTATTACCTAAACTCGACATGCAGAAGAGACTTCAAGTAAAGAGGGGCTGTACGTGATTACTTATTCTTCTTATTTGCTGCACACCAGAATCAGACGTGGCCACCAATCTCCTAAAAGTGAGTGCAATTTTCCGCAATTGCTATGTGTAACATATGACATCAGTTTAAATTATTATGAACTATTGAGAACACCATTTTCATACACACTGCAATGCTAACTCTATGTGCTCGAATTCGACGTTCACTTCTGGCATCCTAACATTACAGCTTCCGCATCTGCTGTAACCTGAACACCTCATCTCACCCACCACAGGTTACACAATAACCTAAACTTAGTCAACTGAAGTCTTTATTTTCTTCAATGCACGCCAATAAAGGTTTGATTTGACTCAGGTACCACAACCAGTAGACAACGAGTGTAATGACTTCTTACCGTGGCTAAGGCACAAGTATGGGGCGGAATTTACGTCCCATCTGTCAATTGGGAAGTCAGGTTAAGGCAGGTAAAATTTTAAACTACCTTTCTCACTTTCTTAACATGTTAACTATAGGTACATTTACGGTAGACATATAACTTATGAACACCTTTTTCATAGGTTCAAGTTTAACAAGAATTAGTTACCTGATTACATATACTCTGGAAGTTTCTATATATTTTCTACTCATCCATGTGTGGTGAATGCAGGTCATTGATCATGCCCACGTAGTGAAGAAGAGTGTCTCATCAGTTCATCCAGACCACTAGACAAAGAACTAGCAGAATCACCAAGGACACGCACATATGTTTTGTTTGTAAAAATATTTACCAAACAACTCAAAGCTTTTTGATCTCTACAATTTAAACACTAAGGTATGCATGTTATATCTTCCGCGGAGCAAATTACACCATCTCTCAGGGCACTGATATGCTGCTTGACATTGTTATTTTCTTGATTTGCAGGTTACTTCAACATATTTGTTGGTGATCTTAGCCCTGAGGTCACGGATGCTATGTTATATGCCTGTTTCTCTGTCTATACCAACTGTTCGTAAGTACCATCTAGCTCTCTCTCTATCTCTCACACTCTCATGGACATGGTTTTTCATATGTATTTTTATCCATTGTAGGGATGCAAAGAAGAAAGCAGCAGCCTCCGCTTCTCATTCGCAAGGATCGGCCTCAACTGCTGTTGATCCTGGTCTTTATGAGACGTTGCTCACTAAATGGACAAATGTCGCGGCCCCATTATTTACCCAAAGGCATGAAAATGCTTCATTTATGAAAATAAAAGAGCAAGAATTAGAATTGGAGAGACTAGGCTTACTCAACAACGGGAAATTAAAGCAGATAGACTTGAATACGAGAGAGGGAAACTTCAGTTTCAACGTGAACAAATGGAACGGCAAAAACAAGAAAAAATTGAGAAAGACATCATCTACTACATTACATCTCATGAGTATTTGACTGAGAAAGCACTAGAGAGGTGCTTAACCTTGAAGCAAAAAATCAAGAAAAGCTACAATTTAGACTATTAGTTTAAGTTTGTTTTGGTTTTTATCGTAATGTTTTTTTTAGTTGAATTGTAATCTTTTAGTTGAATCGTTATTGTAATGTTTTTTAATTATGAATAAAATTTTAATTTAAAAAATACAGTTACAATCGACATTGTGGTCACTTTTAGCAAATTGTGGTTGTGTGTAGTATTGGATAGAGAAATCTGATGTGGCGCTGACGTGGTAAAGGGTGACCACAATCTTTGTGGTTGCCATTAGCATCGGCCTAAACATAGGTAATTTTCTAATATCTATGAAGAACTATGTGAAACTACTTCTTGAGACTTGCAACCCGTTTACACACCTTCATAAGCTTTCCAAATCTTTTGATGCTCAATATATGAGTTTTCATGCCTCACTCTCAATTTCTTTTATAGTATGACAAATATGTGTTGTATTTCACAGTATCTAACATCCACTTTGCAAAGTATGACAAGCTATGTCGCTAAAAGAAATTTGAGACTCTTTTGTGTTATGTTTTATCTTCACTCTTCATAACTTATCCTTAGAGGAGTTGTTAATATTAATTTGACCCGGAATGTTCAGCACGTGAAGTGACGTACGAGCTTGGATATGTGTAACGTCACTTAAATTTAGACGTCATCATGTAGAAGATACGCAATTACATGTGATTACTTTGAGAAACATTGTACATTAGTGTATATGCTAAATTCGATTGATTAAATTTGAATTTTGATTAGATGTTTTTTACTTAATTTCACGTAACTCATGCATTACTCACTGAAATGTAAACAACACAAAATACTAAAGTTGATAATAACCTTTTATCAACTATCGACATTTCATCGACACTTTAAAAATGCAAATTACTAAAATTGAACAAAAACAAAATGATATAATACCCACAAAACATTCAAAGGATACTCACAAGTCATGCCCGCCTTTAGGCGGGCTTTGACCACTTCTTCTCTATATCAAACCAACACACTGTTGTTAATTTAATCAAAAATTCGAAGACAAGTAGACATTTAAGTCTTACAATTAAATAAATCTATACTACATAGTAATGATTACCTACAATCAAAATACAATACTATAGATAATTAATAAACATATATTGTAAATGTATATCACATGTAGTAGACAACAATGTAAACTAAATACTGCATCAAAAGATACGGTTACGTAAATGCATGCAACATATGCATTCGGAAATGTTATATAAAAAACCAAACAAAACTCCAATCCTTTCAAACCATTCCTTTTAGTCCGAATATACAAATAAATTATACAACTAGACATTTAAGTAAAATCTATACACTCTAATATGTACATTAATGAATACCTATTTTAAACATACAACACATAAAAAAATTAATTAACATGTATTTTAAATGTATAAAATATGTATTATACACCAACTCATACTAAATAGTACATAAATAACAATAGCATAACCCTATTTACGTAAGTTACAAGTCATGCCCGCCCATCGGGCGGGCTTTGAAACTAGTATATATATATATATATATATATATATATATATATATATATATATATATATATATATATATATATATATATATATATATATGTATAGGGTCCGGTTCTAGAGAAAAGTGTAATTAGATAGAAAAGTGAGAAAAAAAAGTTATAGGGTAGAATTTGCAAACTTCAAGGTAAGTTTTGAAACCCACCCCCCATTTTTTTTTTCTAGCCAAAAATTTTCCCGCCAAAATTTTATAACTCTGATGCACCTTTTTGTTTTTGTGCATTACAGTTATAAAATTTGGTGCATCATAGTTATAACTAATTTTTATAACTGTGATACACAAAAAAAAAGGTGCATCAGAGTTATAAAATTTTGGCGGGAAAATTTTTGTCTGGATTTTTTTTTGCCCAAAATTTTTTTTTCGGGGGACGGGTAGGGGTGGGGGGTAGGGTGCAAATATACAAAATCTACCTTAAATAATGAAAGAAAATATAATAAGGTCCCTGTAGTTTGGGGTGAAAAAAGGGAGGGGAAGGAGGGTTTGATTTGTACACTTTTATACCAAAATCAACTTTTCCTATGAACCAACCCCTATATATATATATATATATATATATATATATATATATATATATATATATATTAGCTACAATTTTGTGCTATATATGTGGGTCCCTGATTCTTTTCTGTGGGTCCAGATTCATTGCTAGTGTATATTTTGTGAAAGGATTTTAGCCAAGCTATCCCCATATATATATATATATATATATATATATAATATATATATATATATATATATATATATATATATATATATATATATATATATTGCTTTGATACCAATTGCTAACAGGATCGGTATCGAAATAATTTAGAGAAATGTTATTATTTTGTTTATTACTTTAATCATTATAGAAAAAGTTAGAGCATAAATTAAACCAAATAATATAATAAAAGGAATCTTACTATTAGAAAAGTTTATGTTAAATGTCAATTGATACATTAACAATATAATCCTAATTGTATTAATTTAATTATTGTTATATTGAAGATGACAGCATATATGAAGCAAAGTAAAATAATATATGAAAACATGATTGGTATGTGCTTATTCACATACCTTTTCTTGACCAAATTAAGACCAAAACGACCAAAAACTAACCAAAATGCCAAAGATATTTGTGTTTTTGTGTTTGTTTATATGCAGGTACAGATATTCAGAAATATGGACAAAAATCAAGAAAACCCCGAAAACCCGAGCACGAGAAACGGAAGAAGAATTTAGAGTCAAGAGAGGATGCCATTTTCAAGATTTGAGCTTAATATTTCATATCAGCCCTTGGATCATGCCAATATTGCAAAATCAGCCCTTGTATAACTTTCCTTACTAGGCAGAAATGGTCCCTAATTATTAAATCCAATTCCAAATCAAATCCTTTAAATAACCTTAAACTAAATCCGGATCAAACAATAATAAATAAACAAACCCAACCCATTCCCAAAATCCCAAGCCCAAATACATAAGCCCACTCCCTAAATAAAACCCGGATCCACCCTTTTCTAAAACTCACCCGGTCAAACCCACAACCCACAGTCAAACATAAATAAAAAAATACCCAAAGAAAAACCCGCCTATTTCTACTGTTTACCTTTCTTCCCCGTTTTACCCTGCTCTACCAAATTACCCGTACATCTAGAAGCTCCTGCCACGTCTGACACATGGACTGGCACCAAGGGAATGAGGACGTGGCAAATCCCAGCAATCTTATTGGTCGAAACACCTCACCCTATGATCCAAGGGCTGATAATCAAAGATTGGTGACCAAGGAGCAATCAAAGGCTGAGGATTGATGATCAAGAAGCTTCTGAAACCCTAGAAGACCCCTCCTCAGGCCTATAAATAGAAGACTCAGTCTCACTCACAAATTGTCCAATTATTAGAATTGAGTCCATAGGCTTTTAGGTTAATTATCTGCTTTAATAGTGCAATCTTGTAAGTTTCTAGTTGTAATCTGATTCTCGTATTGTAATCTTCTTTTAATTAATTCAAATTCAGTTTTATCTTAAAATTTCCTTTGCCTCATATTAGTTTAAATCTTCCATTAATTGTCATAATCTGTTTTCAAGCTCTTGTCTATGTTCTTATAAGCTCATTTGAGCTTATTATAGCTTTTGTTTAAGTTAATTTAGATCAAACAGTTTCACATTTCCAAAATCTCAAAAAGTCAAAATAAAGTCAAACTGCTTATTAGCTTATTGCCAGTGCTTATTTGTTCCTTTTGTGCTTAATTTTGCTTATTTTCAATCCCTAGTCTAGTTTATTGCTTAACATCAGCCTTTAGATCATTGCAGGTCAGTTTTGCTTAAAATTCATAAAAACCAAAAAAAATGCTTAATCTGGAGTTAGCTTATTTAGGTGCTTAATTTATGCTCAGTTGTGCTTTTCACACTTTAGTATAGCTAGTTAACCATCTTTTGTAGATTATTTGGTTTAATTTGGTCCTCCCTAGTTCATAACTCTCATAACAGTCTACCATAAGTAGTGTTTGGGTCAATGGGTGAAACAGGCCAAATCATTGTCTACTGTTCATTTGCCACATTGGTCTAATTTGATTTACCTTATCTTAGTTTAGAATAGGAGTTAGGAGGATTATTTAACCTGTCTTTGAGGATTTGGCTATACTGAGTTGAACAGTGCAGGTTTGAGCATATAGATGATCTTATAAGCTAGTTATAAGGAATAAGCTGTTGAGGTTCCCATTTGTAGTGTTTAAGTGTTCTATTCAGTTCATATTATTGGTTGTTAGGAATTTAAGTGTTTTGGTTCATAGTTGCCCAAGTCTCCTCATCACATATAGCAGACTGCATACTTTTCATTTTTGCCTTTTACAGCCTTTCTTTTTTATTTATCATCTTCTCAATTTAAGTTCAAATGCTCTGAAATCTTGCAGTCTTACAGTTCTATAGCTTATCTAGTTGCTTTACATTTTTTTGAATTTTTTAGATTAGCTTTTAACAGCTTTTCATAGGCTCAAAGTCACCCCACTAGGGACTGATGTGCATCAGCAGCCCTATTAGCTTATTCCCATTTTAATGTTTTTCTGCTTATGATTTATAGCTTATTCTTATTCATGCTGCTTATTTAGATTTAGTTCAGTCTCATTCAGCTTATTTTAGTTTCTATTTAGCTCAATCTTAGCTTATCAGCCCTTTGCTTCATAACTTTTTCCTTGTTTTCTTTATTTGTGCACTGTTTTGTTTTTCTCAGCTTATTCATGTGCTTATTAGTAGTTTTAAAAAAATAGTTGCTTTTATAAAAGTTGCCAATAATCTAGTGCTTATTAGGTTTTTAAAAAGAAAAGTAATATATATATATATATATATATATATATATATATATATATATATATATATATATATATATATATATATATATATATATATATATATATATAATTAGCAAAAAGGTGAACCAGGGGTTCGAACCTGGGACCTTCTGCACACAACACCACACCATCACCAACCGCCCTAGGGTCTTTATTCAGTTTAACTCTCCCATCTTTTATACTTAGCCTTTTTCTATTTCTTTTAGCTTATTTGGTTTTTCTGCTTATAACTGCTGTTTTGAACTGCTTTTTCCACCTTTTTATTTTTTATTTTAATCCTTAGTTCATTAGTTAGTTTTCATAAAATTTTCAGATTTTTCTAAATAGTTTTAGTATTTTTAAACATTTGATTTCTTTAAAATCGTTTTTAATTCATAATAAATTAAATAAAATCAAAAAAATATTATTCCTTTTTCTAAAATTTTATTTTGTTAATTATGATTTAAGAAAATTAATTTGGCATTCCTAGGATTTATATTTCTTAGATTTCACTTTTAAAGCTCGGGATTAGCCTGGGTTTTACGCGTTTTTAAGTTTCCTTTCCGTTTTTAGTTACGTAAGCGTTAGATCTACATTCCCCTAGCCTTATTAATTGTTTTTAATTAATATTTCATATTCTTAGTTTAAAATCCAAAAATCCCACTTTTAATCAATATTCACGACATGTTTCACGATCCCGAAATAACATATACCATTCATCCTTCGTCGGGACAACGAACCCGGGGTTTTTACATACTTCCTAGTGTGTAATATCCTTTTTGGAACTAAATCGATAAATCAATTTTTGGCGCCGCTGCCGGGGAGGGTTGAAGTGAATTTTTGGTTCCCGTTTCGTCGATTCGTGTTTTGAAGACCCTTCCTCGTGGAGTTATCGTTTTCATTTGTAAATATTTTATAAAAAAAAATATATATAAAAATCCTAAAAAGATTTTCTTTTCAAAATTATTTTCCTTTTCTTTTGTAATTTTCAATATTTCTAAAAATCCAAAAATATTATTCGTTATCCTCTTTTATATCGATTCTTATCTCTTAACCTTCTCATTGTTTAATTCTCCACAATGATCGATTTCTCACCATATCATCCCCATGATCTTCTGACCATGGAGGACTTCTATCGTCCAACATTGATCCGTAGAGGAGGACCGATCACTCCTACATCAGTTTCGAGAATCGATTTCAAATTAAAAAATCATATGGTTCGACTGATCCGGCAAAATTGCCAATTTCAAAGATTTTGAGATGAGGATGCAAACGAACACCTAAACAAGTTCATATCTATCACTCAATCAATAAAGCAAAATGGAGTTTCCCAAGATAACATCCGTTTAAATCTTTTTCCATTCTCTTTATCCCACGAAGCTGAAACTTGGTTTTATACCTTAAAAACCCACTCAATTCATACTTGGGAAGAGATGTTCCTCAAGTTTCTTTCAAAATACTTTCCATATTCTAAAACGGTGCAGCTTAGGAAAGACATCCGAAATTTCCAGCAATTGCCCAAGGAATCAGTATTTGAAGCTTGGGAGAGATTTACATCGTTATTGCGGAAATGTCCAGATCATAAAATTTTGCTTCTCGATCAAATCCTAACCTTTTATCATGGTATAACTCCGATTGATCAAGACAAAATTATGTTGGCAGCCGGTGGGAATCTCATGCGGAAGACTCCTCAAGAAGCGTATGATTTGATTGAGAATATGACACTACATCATTATCAGTGGGATGCTGAAGTTCAGCATAACTCTACCACTATTTTGAGTAATCATTATTCCGATTACAATTTCATAGTGAGTGCACGAGTCGAGGTCCTTGACAATAACACTAGATACACAATTCAAAATTGTCAACATCAACAAGGACCAGGTCATCCTCACACCTTTTACTATTCAGACTCTGACGAGAGTGATGAGGATGAACCTTCAGAAGTATTGAAAGTTCAGACGTCGATTTTTCCTCCGAGTGGCAATCCCACTCCGTCTTCAGAACTCATCATTTTCGACTCTTCCCATCCTTCTCCTCCACCTGAGGGAAGTGATATCTCTATGGAAGAGCTCGATGATCCAATTTCGCCGAAAATTGTTGATGATGATTGTGATCAGGGGGGGGATGCTCCGTTATCAGAAAAGGAGATATTTGATGAACCGTTATTTTCCCTCCCCCCGGAGGAAGTTAAGGAAGTTATTTTTAAAGATAAGCCGTCAGATCCTCCGGAGCTCGAACTCGAGGATGCTTTGCCCGAATACGAGAGTTTCATCTTTGATGCTAATGAAGAGAGTAGTGGCAATCCCACTTCTCATTCTGATTTTTCTCTCCCAGCTTATGAAGCCTTTTCTTTTGATATCGATCTTTTGGAAGAGACGAGTAGTGGCAGTACCACTTCTCATGCTTATATCTCTCTTCCCGATTTTGATTCATTTTTCTTTGATAAGAATGATTCATCCATCTTTGAAGAGTTCTCCGGTGAACTCTCTCATCCGGAATATGATCATTTTTATTTTGATCTTGAGAAAGATTTTAGTCTGGGGGGAGGTATACTTTCTCATAAGAATTTGCTTATTGATGACATCATCCCGACCCTCCCTCCCGAGACTTTTGTTAATAACCACAAGAGCTTTAATAATGATATTCAAATTAAGGAAAATGAAAAATCTGCTTTTGAGGATGAAGAATTGATCTTAATTGTTATAAAAATCTTTCTTCTTTTCATCACATTTGATGTGATATCTCCTCTCCTTCACTCCGTTGGGAGTGAGGATACTATTTTTGACCCCGGCATCACCACTCTTATCTTCTAGAGCTGTGGGTGTCTCATCGGAGTGGAACTTTCATTTGTTTCAATGTTTATCCAAACCTCTTGAACGAAAGTCCGATTGTGAGTATCTTTTCCACATGCTTCCCCAAGAACAACTAAATTCGGGGCGAGTCAAGCTACACAACTCGATAAAAAACAAGCGCTTCGTGGGAGGCACCCCATGCTTATCCTTCTATCTTCTTTCTATTTTCTAATAAGTGACGTGAGGAGGTCTACCTCTTCCATTTCTCGTGTTTCGTGGTTATTTGTGTATGTCCAGGATTTGCCCGAATTATGAAGACTCTCGTGCTCGTGGTTTTGTCTTCTCTCCACTCGAGTTTCATCATTCGTTGCTCATCCGATATCCTAATCTTATCGACTAACATTTATCTTTTGGCATAATTAATAAACGGCCTTAGATTTATGTAGGAGAACCCTTACCTTTAAGACATTGAGGACAATGTCTCGTTTTAGTCTGGGGGTAATCGTTCGATTTGATTTTGCCTTGCATTTTTACCGTTTTCTCTCGCAACTCCGTTTTTCCTCCAAAAATGAAAAAAAAAAATGAAAAAAAAAATGAGAAAATTTAAAATTTTTTGCAAAAATATAATAAGTGTTTTGACACTTTGTTAACTTTCCGCTAGAGAGAGTAGGAATAAAATTTTGACTTGACCGGGTGTGTTGAGCCCTAGCTTGTTCCCTTAACCTTCATAATCTATAAGCTTGTGCTAGTCTTTTATACAAGGAGCTATAAAACGCGAATTCTTTTTAAGAGTTTGCAAGTTCCCATAATTGACTTTATATATGCATGGCTTGATTATTTGGCTAAGCATTCGCGGATCTTATTACTTAAGATTTTAAATTTGCGAAGAACGAGAAATGATAGAGTTGTTTATAAGTTAGATTGCTAAACGTGGAGTAGTTGGTTCTCTTTAGAGCTCATTGAAGTTAATTGTGGCTTTTTGTTCCCATAAGCTTGTTTCACTCAAACAATAGTAATCTAGGAATAATTAAAGGTGTACGGTTTTGGCGATAATTAGTTTTTAATCCTTCTTAAGAGAATCCTTGCTTATAAGAGTTGGGTACACATCAAGGTACTGTCAGTGTTACGGTGTAATAGGCAACTGATTCCTGATAGTACGTGCTATTGTTTCTATTGCTATAAAAGTCGTAGGACTCGAGATTTGGCAAAATATATAATGAATAATAATAATAATAATAATAATCCAAAGCCGATAAAAGTTTTCTGTTTCCTGACGGTTCGCTCCCGTTGACTCAGACTTCAAAAAGGCAGAGGAAAAATATCCAAGGTCAAAATAAGGCTCCCGATTCTTGACGGTTCGCTCCCGTTGTCTAGGTTGTTTAAAAGGCCGAGGAATAATAATATGTGCTTAATAATGTTAAAAATGCCAAATTTCGACTCCGGGGATATCCTAATAAAAGCTTCTGTCTCTGGACTCGTAGATGAGTTGTTTCGGCCGTATATAAAAGGGATATCCTCAAAATCATGTTAAATCAAAGACCTTGATGTGGACCTCATTTTGTGGGCAACGGTTTTCGAGGGAAGGATTAGAAACTACTTAGCGTCTAAACTTTGTGCCTTTATCGGACTAAAACTTATCGAAACGAGAGTATGAAGAAATTCATTTCTCAACAAAAATAAAATAAATAGAGGAAAAATAGGATTTTGGGAGTAAGAAGTAATACACAATTAGCTTTTATGGGTAGTGATAGCAATCTAACTTGTAAATAACAATGATTTCGTTTTTAAGCTTAGTTTGGGGGCTCGTGAAAAATCAAGGATGACGAATTTTATCCGTATGGTCACTTCTTTATGAGTCGTGTTTCCTACTCATTGATCCTAAAAGTTATTGATAGATAATGAAAGTTAACATACCGTCACATAAAATGAGAAAAATACAAAAATAGAATAAATGGAAAAACGGGGAGTTTTTAGAACCTTTGATTTCTTAATCTCTTTTGAATATTTTGCTACTTTTCAAAGTTAGTAAAAAGAGGTTGGAAATTTTTGGTTTCAAAAGCGTGTTTTTATAACATTGCGTGAGGACACGACAATACCTTAGTCTGGGGGATTTTGGTATGTGCTTATTCACATACATTTTCTTGACCAAATTAAGACCAAAATGACCAAAAACTAACCAAAATGCCAAAGATATTGTGTTTTTGTGTTTGTTTATATGCAGGTACGGATATTCAGAAATATGAACAAAAATCAAGAAAACCCGGAAAACCTGAGCACGAGAAACGAAAGAAGAATTTAAAGTCAAGAGAGGATGCCATTTTCAAGATTTGAGCTTAATATTTCATATTAGCCCTTGGATCATGCCAATATTGCAAAATAAGCCCTTGTATAACTTTCCTTACTTGGCAGAAATGGTCCCTAATTATTAAATCCAATTCCAAATTGAATCCTTTAAATAACCTTAAACTAAATCCGGATCAAACAATAATAAATAAACAAAACCAACCCATTCCCAAAATCCCAAGCCCAAATACATAAGCCCACTCCCTAAATAAAACTCGGATCCACCCTTTTCTAAAACTCACCCGGTCAAACCCACAACCCACAGTCAAACATAAATAAAAAAATACCCAAAGAAAAACCCGCCTATTTCTACTGTTTACCTTTCTTCCCCGTTTTACCCTGCTCTACCAAATTACCCGTACATCTATAAGCTCCTGCCACGTCTGACACATGGACTGGAACCAAGGGAATGAGGACGTGGCAAATCCTAGCAATCTTATTGGTTGAAACACCTCACCCCATGATCCAAGGGCTGATAATCAAAGATTGGTGACCAAGGAGCAATCAAAGGCTGAGGATTGATGATCAAGAAGCTTCTGAAACCCTAGAAGACCCCTCCTCAGGCCTATAAATAGAAGAATCAGTCTTACTCACAAATTGTCCAATTATTAGAATTGAGTCCATAGGCTTTTAGGTTAATTATCTGCTTTAATAGTGCAACCTTGTATGTTTTTAGTTGTAATCTGATTCTAGTATTGTAATCTTCTTTTAATTAATTCAAATTCAGTTTTATCTTAAAATTTCCTTTGCCTCATATTAGTTTAAATCTTCCATTAATTGTCATAATCTGTTTTCAAGCTCTTGTCTCTGTTCTTATAAGCTCATTTGAGATTATTATAGGTTTTGTTTAAGTTAATATAGATCAAACAGTTTCACATTTCCAAAATCTCATAAAAATTCAAAATAAGGTCAAACTGCTTATTAGCTTATTGCTAGTGCTTATTTGTTCCTCTTGTGCTTAATTTTGCTTATTTTCAGTCCCTAGTCTAGTTTATTGCGTAACATCAGCCTTTAGATCATTGCAGGTCAGTTTTGCTTAAAATTCATAAAAACCGAAAAAAATGCTTAATCTAGAGTTAGCTTATTTAGGTGCTTAATTTCTGCTCAGTGGTGCTTTTCACACTTTAGTATAGCTAGTTAACCATCTTTTGTAGATTATTTGGTTTAATTTGGTCCTCCCTAGTTCATAACTCTCATAACAGTCTGCCATAAGTAGTGTTTGGGTCAATGGGTGAAACAGGCCAAATCATTGTCTACTGTTCATTTGCCACATTGGTCTAATTTGATTTACCTTATCTTAGTTTAGAATAGGAGTTAGGAGGATTATTTAACCTGTCTTTGAGGATTTGGCTATACTGAGTTGAACAGTGCAGGTTTGAGCATATAGATAATCTTATAAGCTAGTTATAAGGAATAAGCTGTTGAGGTTCCCATTTGTAGTGTTTAAGTGTTCTATTCAGTTCATATTATTGGTTGTTAGGAATTTAAGTGTTTTGGTTCATAGTTGCCCAAGTCTCCTCATCACATATAGCAGACTGCATACTTTTCATTTTTGCCTTTTACAGCCTTTCTTTTTTATTTATCATCTTCTCAATTTAAGTTCAAATGCTCTGAAATCTTGCACTCTTACTGTTCTATAGCTTATCTAGTTGCTTTACATTTTTTTTGAATTTTTTAGATTAGCTTTTAGCAGCTTTTCATAGGCTCAAAGTCACCCCACTAGGGACTGATGTGCATCAGCAGCCCTATTAGCTTATTCCCATTTTAATGTTTTTCTACTTATGATTTATAGCTTATTCTTATTCATGCTGCTTATTTAGATTTAGTTCAGTCTAATTCAGCTTATTTCAGTTTCTATTTAGCTCAATCTTAGCTTATCAGCCCTTTGCTTCATAACTTTTTCCTTGTTTTCTTTATTTGTGCACTGTTCTGTTTTTCTCAGCTTATTCATGTGCTTATTAGTAGTTTTAAAAAATATTTGCTTTTATAAAAGTTGCCAATAATATAGTGCTTATTAGGTTTTTAAAAAGAAAAGTAAAAAAAAAAAAAAATAATTAGCAAAAAGGTGCACCAGGGGTTCGAACCTTGGACCTTCTGCAAACAACACCACACCATCACCAACCGCCCTAGGGTCTTTATTCAGTTTAACTCTCCCATCTTTTATATTTAGCCTTTTTCTTTTTCTTTTAGCTTATTTGGTTTTTCTGCCTATAACTGCTTGTTTTGAACTGCTTTTTCCACCTTTTATTTTTTTATTTTAATCCTTAGTTCATTAGTTAGTTTTCATAAAATTTTCAGATTTTTCTAAATAGTTTTAGTATGTTTAAACATTTAATTTCTTTAAAATCGTTTTTAATTCATAATAAATTAAATAAAAATCAAAAAAATATAATTCCTTTTTTTAAAATTTTATTTTGTTAATTAGGATTTAAGAAAATTAATTTGGCATTACTAGGATTTATATTTCTTAGATTTCACTTTTAAAGCTTGGGATTAGCCTGGGTTTACGCGTTTTTAAGTTTCCTTTGCGTTTTTAGTTACGTAAGCCTTAGATCTATATTCCCCTAGCCTTATTAATTGGTTTTAATTAATATTTCATATTCTTAGTTTAAAATACAAAAATCTCACTTTTAATCAATATTCACGACATGTTTCACGATCCCGAAATCACATATTCCATTCATCCTTCGTCGGGACAACGAACCCGGGGTTTTTACATACTTCCTAGTGTGTAATCTCCTTTTTGGAACTAAATCGATAAATCAATGATATTGGAAAAGAATTTAAATTAAAATACCTTTATTGATATATTCTGAATTATTACAAGGATCTTGAGATATACAATCGGTCTGGACTATATGATTTGGAGATATAATAATTTGGAAATCTAAACTTTTGGAACATTGGGATGTTGATAATACAAAAGATGGTTTTTTCATATAAGGAAGTGTAAGATGTCCTTGAATATGAAATGAGCCTTCTTTTTATAGTCGATTCTTGCCGGTAATCGTCCTTGTATAACAGGCAGTTGCCAGTAAACTTCAATTATAGAGGGATGATCTGTCTTCACAATTTAAGCTTCCACTTTCTTCATTTGTCGTCTTTCTTCAATTATAATTCTTCGAATCTTTAGCTTTTTGCTTTTTATGAAAGTCTTTGTCGGCCATATAATTCTTCTTTATTTCTTCACCGTTCTTTTGATATATGGAGGGACCTTTACTTTATACTTTACATTGATAACAACATAATAATGCTACATTTTTATTTTTATTTGGTATAGACTATAGACCTAAAAAATCATCTTCATAAGGGTCTTGAGAATCTTGTATAACTTCTTCACTCAAGGCTGGTGATCTTTTGACTTCATTCAAAATCCTTTGAATTTCTTCTTCAGAAATGCATGCTTGAATTCTTTTTATAGTATCTTTATCAGTTATAGGAGCCTTTGATCTGGATGAACTTGGAGACTTCTTTATAAGACTATTATAATACATCGTAACTGCTTTTATATCTGCTTTCTCTTCATGAACCTGTTGACACCACTTGGCATAAAACTCTCTAATATATAAGGGAGGAGCTATACCATTGGCTTCTTGTTTTTTGTAATTGAATGACATAATCCATGGGACTCTGAATATAATTGAAAATTGAAAAGTGTACTCAAAAGGAGGTGCACTTTCTTGAGAAAACATTGACTTATATTTATTATAACCTTCTAGGACCTTTGGAGGAAATATTTCTTGAATACTTCCCATATACTTGAACCAATTAACAAACCATCTTGGGTAATTATTTAAACAATTATTTGAAACTTCTTCAGTGAATCGAAAGAACCAAGTATGACTATAATTTCTGAGCAAAAATGCTTTTGACCAAGCTTCTTGATAATTATAATAATTATAGGCTGGATATTCTGGGTTTCTTGTAAGAACTTTATTTGTATAAGGCTTGCTTCCCCAGTCTTCTATGGATAGAACTTTCATAATTCTGACTTTACTAAAGTCAATTTGATCACGGTTTTCTGTATTATAAGTATGACGTATATCAACGGATCTGCTTTCTATAAGGATTGTCTCGTAATATTCACGAGTTTGATAATCATTGTTATAAAAATGAGTGTTTTTGGGAAATAAAAATTCATTCAGGGCTTTAAAGCCTTGATTTAATTTCTGTTCTTCAATTGGTTCGAGGATTTTTATAATTTGTCTATAGGGATTTGTTTTTGTTTCTGGTTTGGATGATGAAGATACAGTTGATGGTGAACCTTGAGATATATGGGCTAAAGCTGAATAGGTGGGTCGAGGTCTAGCATAATATGGAGATGAATATGGGCTGAGTGGTGAAAATCTATTATGAGATATAGCTGATGGAGAGGTAGATGGAGATGGGAGTTTTGGTTTTGGTATAGTGATTTTCTTTTCTGAACTCATAGTCCCTGTAAAAATTCTCTTGATAAGAAATCTGGCAAGGAGTTATTTTCTCCTTTTATAAATTCAATTGTAAAATCAAAGTTACTCAATATAGCTTGCAATCTTGCAAAAACTTGTTTTGAAATCAAATTTTTCACATCTTTTTCCAAAACATATTTTGCAGATAAACAATCAATTCGTAATAAAAAAGGCTTCATATACAAATCATCTTCAAACTTCTTTATATTCAAAACTATACTTAATATTTCTTTTTTAATAGTAGAGTAATTTTTCTGAGTATCATTCCAAGAACCTGAAAAATATCTAACTAGTTGTTCTTTATTACTATCTTTTAATTTTTGCTTTAATATACCACCATAACCTAAATCACTAGCATCGGTTTCTACTATAAGACTTGCTTCAGGATGAGGTATATTTAAACATGTTAAATGTTTTATCTTTTCTTTTATGTGTTTAACTATATTTGTATGTTCTTGTGTCCAAGGCTTTGGATTCTTTTTAATCTATCATATAATTGTTTGCATATAACTCCTAAATCTTTAAAGAAATCATGAATATAATTAAGACATCCTAAAAATCTTTGTAATTATTTTTTATCTTTAATCTCATCAAGAAATTTGTTAGAAAATTCTAAACTTCTTTCTATAGGCTTGATGGTTCCTTGAATTACATTATGTCCTAAAAATCTTACTTCTGTTTTAAATAAACTTATCTTTGTAGGAGAGACTGCTAATCCATTTTTATATATAATGCCATAAAATAAATTTAAGTGTTTAAAATGTTGATCTATATTTTTCGAAAATATAAGAACATCATCAATATAAACTATAGCAAATTCATTTATAGGATTTATAATATCATTCATTATATTTTGAAATTTCGAAGGTGCATTTTTTAATCCAAATGGCATAACATTCCACTCGTAATGCCCAAATGGTACCTTAAATCCTGTCTTATACCTATCTCTTTCTTCAATTTGAATTTGCCAAAATCCTGACTTCATATCAAATTTTGAAAATATTTTTGAGTCATATAGCTTTTTTTAATAAATCTCTCTTATTTGGTATAGGATATCTAATCCATTCTAAAACTTTATTCAAAGGTTTATAATTTATTACTAATCTTGGTGCTCCTTTTTCAATTTCAGCATTATTGATAACGTAAAAGGCTGAACAAGACCATGGTGACTTAGAGGATCTTATAAGCTTTTTTTCTAATAATTATTGTATTTCTTTTTTACAATGTTGTTCTAAATCTTGAGACATGTGTATAGATTTTGACTTTGTAGGGATATCCTTTTCATTAAATTCTTTAATATATGGTAATTCAATTATATGTTGTTTTCTTTTCCAGAATTCATTTGGTATAGTAGCACATACATTATTCTTAAATTTCTCTTCTAATTGTTTTATTTTATTTTGTATAATACTACTTTGTACCTGTTCTTCTATTCTTTTATTACTTATTTCATTTACTAAATATTTAACATGTTTCTTTTTATTTTCTAATAGATTTATTTCTCTAGTTATAAGTGGAGAAACAAATTCGAATGTAATTTCTTTTCCTAATATTTTAGTAGTAAGACCCTTTTCACTTATAGCAGAAATAGGATATAATTGAGCTAAAAATGGTTGTCCTAATATAAGTTGAGAGCTTAAATTTTTTACTAATATAAGTGGTGTTTTGAAACAATAATTATCTTTACATATATGTACATTAGATAATTTATAGCTTATACTTAATTTAGACCCATTGTCCGAGCCAAGTCTTTGTGAAGATTTCTCGTAATATTGTGTTGGAATTAATCCTTCTTGTATACAATTTAAATCTGCTCTAGAGTCAAGTAAAGCTATTAAAGATAATTTAAAATCTCCATTAACAACTATATTTAACTTAGTATGCCATCTCTGGGTACTAATATTTTGTATATGATTTATTGTGGATTCTTTATCAGAATTTTCATTTGAAGTTCCTTCATCTATTTTTCCTTTATTTTTATTTTCTTTTTTGTTTTCTTTTTTATTTTCTTCTAAATTTTTTACCTTTTGTTTTAATATTGTTATTTCAAATTTTACTGTTTTTAATTCTTCTTGTAAATCTGACATTGTTATTTTCTTTGTTTCTTTATGAAATCTTTGACATATTTCATTAAAATTATATTCTTGTATATTAGTTTCAACAGATTCTCTAACATTTTTATCTTTTAGTTGTTCTTTTAGTCTTTCTAGATAAACTTGTTTTATATCCTTATCTTCAATTTTACTCATTAATTCCATTAATATTTTTACCTCTTCACTTTCATTAGTTATAGTATTTATTTCTTTATAATCACATGTACAGTTTCCTATACATTCACATTTCTCAGACTCACACTAGTAAAATTAGAAGAATTTTCTTTTATATTTAAATCATCTTCTTCATAATCTGAAATATCAGAATCACTTGAATCTTCATTTATCATAATCTTAATAATTTGATCCTTAAGTTCATCTGACATATTTAATTCATTTATTTTCTTTTTAGTATAACAGTTTCTTGAAGTATGTCCTTGTTTACCACATTTATAACATATTATTGTATCTTTATATTTCTTTTCTTTATTATATGAAAACTTCTTATTTCTTTTATTTTTAACTTTCATATTGTTTGTACCTTTTATTTGGTTTTCTATATTTTCTAACTCTATACTCTTTCTTCATTCTCTTAGAATTGTTTGATGGTAATTTTAACGGTTCATACCCATATTGTTCACAGAAATTACCTAATTCTCTTATATTATTAATACCTTCTTTCTTTATTTTTGCTTTTAATTTTAAATCTGAACATATAGCTAATCCTTCTTGATTTACATAACTTATTATTGCTCCATAAGTTAATTCTGCCCATGGTATCATATTATTATAATCACTATTTAATTTATTTCTTACTCTTTCAGCAAATAATTTTGGTAAACCAGCTATAAATCTTTCTTTCCAATATGGTTGTCTACAATCTGATCTAGTCATAACTTTAGCTAAGAATACATCTTTATACCATCTAAAATCTTGTAATTTTCTACAGGTTAAATTAAGTAATATAGCATAACTTCTTTCTTGATAAAGATTTGGATTTCCTACAAAACTTTTTAATATAGAAAATAATAAAGTGCTAACCATATCATCTTGTTCGGTTTCATAGCGTTGTCCATTTTCTTCCTTAATTATAGTTTTCTTGTGCTAAAACACAATTATCCCACCATCATTTTAAAGTTCCAGTAAATCCAGATATTATTAAAGAGGCTACTTGGGATTCTGAATTTTTTCGTGATTTATAAGCATAAGATGCCCTAGTCATTTCATGCAGTAAGTTTATTATTTGATATTCTGTTGCACCATCTATATTCCATTCATATATTGATGTACCATCATATTTTGCCTGTGGTAAAGTATGTCTTTCTTCATATTGTAAATCTGGTGGTGAAGGTCTTGGATAATAATTTCTTGTTTCTGCTCTTGGAGTATAAGTATTATTTGAAGTATATGGATTATATCTTATTTTATTTACTTCCGGTATATTAAATTGTTCTTCAATTTCTGATATATTATCATCTGTTTCTCAATTTATAACATTAATCTTTTCATTTATATGAAATTTAGATAGTTTTTCTTCTATTTCTTTTAATATTTCATCTTGTTTTCCTAAATTTATTGGTTCTTCTATATTATATGGTATGAATATAGGATTTTCTACTATTTTTTCTTTATTAGATTTTGACGTACTTGCTTCATCTTTAGGATTATTATTACAATTATTCTCTATTCTATCTAGTTGTTGACTCATAGTATTTAACATTTCATTAGTATAATTATTTTGATTAATTATATTCGACAACGACTTGTTATTATCTTCACCTCTTGTAGCCAAAGGCATTCCTACATATTCTTTATTGTCATTTTTAATTATTATATCACTATATGGAGGATGTATCCCTAATTCTTTTTCATTTGTTTTTAAGTTTGTATAAGTTTTATTTATATTAGTAGTTACTTCTATTTTTTCTCCTAAAAGGAAATTCTATCTTATTTTCTATACAATATAATTCTAGCCATGAGAAAAATATAATATTTTCTTTATTATTAATTATGTATAATTGCCATTCAACTTCATGTAATAATCTCTCTCGTTTATCAAATTTTAGATAATACCAAATTAACTTTTCATTATTATAGTCATTACACATCTCATCTTTTAGATAATCCATTTCCATCTTAAATTCTATACTTGACGTTACTATCTCCATTATAAGCACAAATTTGTTGACCTTTTTAATGCACAAGTCTTTTGACTTTTCTCAAATTTTCTTTTATTCTTTTATTATTGTCGGTGAGTTCTTGTATTAATATTAAATGAGCTTTATAATTTATAAAATAATTATTTTCTAAATTTTTTTTAAGAGAAATTATATTATTAGTATTTCTTAAAATAGATTCTTGATAGTGTTCGATTTCTCTTTTTAACTTATATTGATATAAACTCATTTAACAAATAACTAATTCAGATATTGTTTCTTTTATTTCACTATGATTTATTATTAAATTTTCTTTTAATATTTTTAAACCCCAATTTATATCGTAATATCTAAAAGTGCCAAAACTAATATATACTTGTCCTTCTTCTTTCCATTTTTCTACAAATCTTATTTCATTTCTTATAGCTTTTTCCTTTTTATATAATTCCTTTAAATAATTAATAATCGCTCGATTTTTATTATTTCTAAGCTGTAATTTAGTATCACTCATAATCGTTCTTCTTTATAATATTCTACTTCTGACTTAGTCGGGTTATAAGTATCATCACTTTTATTATCTTCTTCATATAAAGGTTGAGGTAAAGATCTACTAAAATCAACCCCTTTAAATTTCATAGACTGAGTTCTCCTAAGATTATATAGTTTTTCATCTAAATTAGAAGAACTAGAGGTTTCAGGTATATAAGTTGAATGTCTTCCAGACTCTATATTATTATTTCCAAAAATAATTTCTATATTTCCATCAGTATGTTCTATAATATTAGATACTTCTTTATTTAATTTTAAAGGTTTAGGTTGAACTAACTCTTCTAATTTCCACGATTGATTTTTAGTTATTTCATCCCATCTTAATCTTTTAGGTATACATATATTAGAGTGTTCAAAATTAGCTTCAAATATTAAAGTTTCATCTTTTGGTGACTTGAGTTTAGCTTTAGGTTCTAGAGTAGTTGTGATTGTTTTATAATATATTCTATATATTAATACTAATGGATCCGACCCTTCTTTTATTTCTAAATTCTTTGTTTTTATATTTAAAGTTAAAACATCTAGAATATTTCTATCGAATAACGATACCGAATAATTTGGATAACAATTAAAATATATAGGACCACTACAAATATTAGACTCAGCTAAGGCTAACAATGATTGTTTAAAATTTTCTAATCTAGCATCTCTTAGTATAATACATGTAGGAACATCAATATCCTAATCTGGTTAAAGGTTTTATAGCTATTTGAATTAATCCTATATGTAAAAATTTATAAGTTTTTCTATGTTCTCTAATAGCTCTTTCATAAAATAATTTTATACTTTGTTGATTTTGAACTATATGTAATGTTTTCTCTATTGTTTTTATAGAATAACTTTGTAACCATTCAAAAGATCCTATTTCATATATAGTTTTAACATTTTGCTTAGGTATACTCCAATTTTGCAAACTATTTTCTATATTAGATATAGACACTTCTATTGAATTGCTATGATCCTGTTCATCTTCAATATTAGAAGAAGAACCACTTTTTCGATTTAATAATAGTCTTGAAATCTTATTCATATTGAATAAAGTTTGTTTTCTATTTTGTTAAGTTTCAGAAACTAAGATGTGTTATTAACAAGATATATGTACTCCGGGAACACCCCCATATCGTGGTGGTACGGCTGTCTTACTACTTTCATCATCGTTGCGGCTAATTCCAACCACTGATCGACAGGGCTTACAAACGCAGCCATATAATCTTTTTATAAACAGCTTATTTTCTTTAATTTAACAAGATATAAACAAGCGAAATTCATTTAGATATCAATACCATTATCTCTGCGAAAACTTGGCTCTGATACCAATTGCTTTGATACCAATTGCTAACAGGATCGTTATCGAATATAATTAATCAAAATAATTATACTAATGAAATGTTAAATACTATGAGTCAACAACTAGATAGAATAGAGAATATATATATATATATATATATATATATATATATATATATATATATATATATATATATATATATATATATAACAGGTTGTGTATGACATCATCAATGACATGGAATACCACCTCATCATATTTTTATTCCATGTCATCACAATGAAGCCACCTAAGCAATCTTAAATTCGGAATTAACAAGCTTAAATTCGGATTTTTAAAAAACTTGACACCTGCAGGATTTGAACATGGGTATGTTAGTCCACAAACAAATATGATAACCACTAGACCAACACATTTTTTGGTTTAGATTTTGCAAAACAAAATCTATAAATCTAGAAAAACTATTTATTTACTTTAATGAGAAACCCAGCCCAACTCATATACCCTAACACTGTGGAATGATGATGCAAGGGTCACTTGACCACACAAACAAATAAATTGAATGGTTACATTTATGCAGCCACTATTGGTTCTTATTTAGTCTTCTCTGCCTCTATTTGTTTTCAAACATATCAAAAACTTACATGTCAAGTTCATGAAATCGTTGGACGAATTAATGGAAGATTTGGAAGCCTTACAACAGTTCCAATTCATCATCTGGTTTGCCTTTTTATTTTATCGATTTACAAAATCCTGTGATTATAAGTTTGATTGTGTTTTATTATGATGTGTGTTCATTTGTTTTGTAGGTTTACAGGTTTTATGATAGAGCTACATATATGAATCGATTTCACAAAAAACAAATCGATTCATCAACTGAGAACCAGGTTTGTGAATTTTACATTAAGAAAAAAAAATTAATTAAATTGTCTGATTGGGGGGGGGGGGGGTTTAAGCAGATTTTTGGATATTTTTTTATTTATTTTAAAACTTGGTTTGTACTGTTGGTTTTAATTTAGTATTGCTCGCGACAAATGTTAGTATTGCTCGCGACAAATGTTAGTACTGCTAAGCATTTTGGTTCAATGGACAAATTTGTGGCGGCCGCACAAAGTTTTTTGACGTTGGGAATTTTTTGTTTTGTCATGCGACACAGTCGAGTAAACGCTGACAAAAGATAAAAAGGCCTACCGACCCACCATTCCATATTTAGTCCTTCTTTCAGTTTGATAATGGGTGCAAATACCAAATGGTACAATCATTTGACACTGTGTATTTTTAGGTAAGGAATGAATGATTCGACATTCGTGCACTTTGTTAACGTTTTCTTAAACTATGAACATAGATTAGTTAATTGGCTTGCTGAAAGTTTCAAGAGGGATGAGAGTCTTGATCTTCTCAAAGATAAACAAGCTCTTCAATGTTTCACAGAGACCGCGAAGAAAGCAAAGATGGAGCTTTCAACTTTGACCCAAACTAATATTAGGTATGCATTGTGATTTTGATACAAACCAAACCATCGATATTTAGTTTGATTATGATTTGATCCCATCCAAAATTTCAAAAGAATTTGATTGATAGGAGTAATTCAGTTGTGATTTTCTCTTCAGGAAAAAAGTGGTAAGAAAACTCAGATATTTGCTTTTAACTCCTGATATGCAACTAATGTACCTAATAATCAGTAGTAATTTAGATGTATTTCAGATATTTACCTTGATCACCTGATATGCAACCTAATATGCAATTGTCGTTACAACTTCAGCCATGTGGAGTCTGATTCTAAGCAGACTAGCCTTATATATATGGAGAGACATTGTTGTTCAGACTTCATAATATAGAGTAAGATTCACTTTCCATTCCCAAAACTTTTATACAGTCAATTAACAGATAGTAATAAAAATACTTATTTCTGTAGTGGTAATACCTGTGAGATTCACCCTCTGGAATGACATCGGCCGAGCTTTTCGGATTGATGAATATACTAATGCAGATAAACCAATGGTGGTTGCAATTAGTTCTTGCTGGGTAAGATCAATATGTATACTGCAATTATTCCAAACACAAATTTCACAACACACTATTACCTGAACCCTGACATCCCTGAAACGCAAGAGATCCGAAAATGTCAAGTTCACGGTTGTCCGCTACTGTCTCAGAAATTGATATAAAAAAGGCCTGGTAATGAAACTATTTACATACGTCGATTACAGGCAAGTGGTCGTGTGCGACATTTGAATGCCTACATATGACATCTATGGAGCTGTTAGTATTTACATTTCTTTTACATGTATATTATCTTTGTTACGACCTGATCCTGAACCGTTGTTTGCTTTGAACACCGTAGATACATCAAATACGGCGCTCCCAGATTTATCAGGGTCACAAAGAAACAGTGAATATGTGTGTGTTTTGCTAAAAGGTACATTGACTTCTACATTCGTTTCGACATGCTTTCCGGACCTGCATATATGTATTTCAAAGGTTTAAATGTCTTATATGTGTGCCGCTTTGTTAACTGTACAGATGTCAGTGTTCGAGATGGTTTTGGGTCGAACACTTTATGTGGTCGAACACTGTATGTGCTTATACGAATCACAATTGACAGCCAGTTCAAGGCAAGTTGCAGCATAGTTTTTTTATTCTAATGGACATTATCGTCAATGTCAACATACTAATTCATCGGTTCACATTATTGTTGCAGCTATACCCCGTCACGAGCCCGAGGGTTGTTCGACAAGGTCAGGCCTTTGATTGTTTTAGATACATTTTCTTTAGTATATTCCTGTCGTTTGGGTAAATAATGTATGTTGGGTTTTTATAGTTATTATTGCTACTATTAACTGTTACTTTTTTTTCAGACCCACCAGCCGCGTATACTTGCGGAACTGTGAACAGGTAGGCCAACTTCTACTATGTTTGATAATTGTGTAACTCATCCAAAGATGACGCTTCAGTTCATTCATTGGATGCTGCTATCAGTGTCAGTGGAAAACTTCAGCTTCTTCACAAGGTATTTTTGACAAAAAATTTGCTCAGGATTCATATATCCAAAAGATATGTCATCAATTGTTAGAGTGGGGTGCCTCATATTTGTTTATTCAATTTGGGTCTCAAAATGTATCATCACATCCAAGAACAGAAACAACAGATGGAGTCTCACCAAGATCTCAATCATATCGAAGGTATAGAAAGATTGTGGTTTGATTTTTGCAGGACTGCTTTACTTTTAGAATGATTTGGCTTTGGTAAACAAAAGTTTTCAAAAGAACCGTATAAAATACCATGTAACGTATATACTTAATTTGTGGCTAATGATTTAAGGGGTGTTTGGGTTAGGTTTTTAAACAAGCGTTTATCTTGTGATTTTGGGTTAGCTGTGGTAATTAACCTGAATAAGTTTGAGGATATTGAAGCTTTTGTCGATAGCGTAAATTGGGAAATAACTGTTACTAATGGGATTTTTCTTCAAAAAAGTGAAGAATTGATATGGGTTCTGATCTGTTAACTATACGGGGCAGATAAATCTTTAGTGGGGATCGGCTAGGAGGTTCAAAGGTATGTTTTACCTTTTTATGACGAAGATTATACCAAGGAACACGAAATTGCCAACCAGCAAATCAGAAGTTTTCTCAACTGTAGTGGATGGGCAAACAAGTGTTGAAATCAATGTTCTTCAAGGGGAAAGAGAGTTTGTTCGTGACAATAAATCTCTAGGAATTTTTATACCTGATGGTATACCGGCTGCACCACGTGGGGTTCCTCAAATTGAGGTTAAATTTGATATTGATGCCAATGGTATCCTCACAGTCTCGGCTGTTGACAAAGGGATTGGAAAGAAGCAAGATATCACAATTACTGGTGCTAACACATTGCCTTCAGATGAGGTACCGGTTATATATGTATACTCTTTACAATTTGTGTTGTTGTTTGGATCTACTATATGAAATGATTGCGGGTATTTAGTGGCCAAAGAGTCCTTTAATCTAATAGTTATATGGCAAAAGAATTGTTTTAGCTGCAACGTGTTTTATTAGTATTAATTATAGAAAGTGTTGATTATGCCATCATAATTAGTATTTAATACCACATAATGAGTTTCAAAACACAAACCTGAACACTACCAAATGGCGTGCTCTTTTCATGCATATGAACCAAATTATTGATTGTTACTGAAGGTGGAGAGAATGGTGGTGGAAGCAGAGAAGTATGCAAAGGAGGACAAAAAGAAGAGGGATGCCATTGACACAAAGAACCAAGCGGAATCGGCTGTATACCAATGTGAAAAATAGTTGTAAGAAGTAGGGGATAAAGTACCAAATAAAGTGAAAGAAAAGGTAGACGGGAAGTTGAAAGAGCAAAAAGATGCCATATCAGGTGGGTCAACTCAGACCATGAAGGATGCAATGATTACGTTAAACCAAGAAATGATGCGATTGGGTCAGTCTATCTATAGCCAAGCTGGTGGAGCTGCTGCGGTTGGTGGCGGTGGAACTGGTGACGCTCCTAAGGAAGATAATTTCAGTGTGCGGGTCCTGTTTTTTTATATAGTATTATTGACTTATTAATAAGCTGTATCGGGAATGCAGTTTATTGGACGTGCCAGTTTATTGATCGCCCATCAAATGTGTCCTTAACACATTGGAAGCAAATGAATGGTGTTAACATCAATGATGACATGGTCATAGATAAATCTATTCATAAAGCCATCAACGCCCGGCCTTCAGTTTTAAAGGTACCCTGTATTTCTTTCTGCAGTGTAAAAATATTTTAAATAAATAAAATTATTTAGTGTATCCCTGAATTGTTTTTGTTTCGATCGTACGGTTATTTGTCAAAAATCTAGATCTCCTACTATTGAGCATTTAGGGAGTGTTTGGTTTGAGGAGATGGGTCCTAAAAGTAGGAATCATATCCTAAATTTTGGGAGTCGGTTCAGAAATTGTCATTCCCATTCCTGACTGCAAACCAAACGCTACCTTAGTAATTTCGAAATTGAGACTAATTCTTGGTGTAATGATTGCAGAGATATGTGGCTGATGTTGGAAAATCATGGCCAGTGTTGATTGTATGTGGTGGACTCTTGCCTCTATTTCTGTCGTTGCTATGGCTTTTAATGATTCGACATTTTGTTGCTGGAATGCCATGGGTTACCGTATTTTTCTTTAATGGTCTCATAATATCAGTCACAATGTTTTACTACATGAAAGGTTAGATTATATGTACTATTGTACTAATTTATTGATTCTGAAACTTTTTGAATCATCACATTAGTGTATTTTGAATTTTAATATATTCCATTATTTTGCATGGTTTAGCTGGATGGATTGGAGACGACGCTATCTCGCCCATCATTGGTGAACATGATCCATACTATCATGTTTCTGCGAGGGTATCTTCTTACATTGATCAGTCCCTTCACACAGTTACTCACAAAAAAGAGTTGAATATGTTCATTACTATATATTTACAAATTGACTTTATTCAGGAGCAACATCATATCCGTGCTGCTGCTTTTTTCATGACATGTGTGATGATTGTTGCTGTTTTATCATCCATAGCTATTGTAAGGCGGATCCTCATGGCAACTTCAGTACTTAAGGTGTGCACCTATATCTTAATGATATAATCCCAAAAGTTTCAACATCGGTTTGTGAAATATATAAAAGTCAATTTGTCTCGTCTACCTGTAGGTTGCAGCAAAGGTCATTGGAGAAGTTCATGCTCTCATAATATTTCCAGTCATACCATACCTAATCCTTGCGGTTTTTTACATGTTTTGGTTGTCGGCTGCCCTCCATCTTTTCAGTTCAGGTCAAATAGTCCGCAATGATTGCAGTACAAATTGCTGTGCTTATGATCTTAAAGCTAAAAGGGTTAGCTGTGATGATTGTTGTGGCTATATCCAGTACACCCCTCATATAGCAGCTTCAATTTTATTCCACTTATTTGGATGCTACTGGGCTACTCAGTTTATCATAGCATGCTCTTCAACCGTGATTGCCGGTTCTGTAGCTTCCTACTATTGGGCTCGTGGGGAATCTTCGGTTAGCCACTTTCCCTAATAAGTATATTGTGTTTTTTTTTAGCATTTTATTTGTCTAATAAGTTGCTGCTTTGTGATTCAGACAACGATTCCATTTCTTCCAGTTTTCTCATCAATGAAGCTACTCATGCGGTACAGCCTTGGATCAGTGGCAATTGGGTCCTTGATTGTATCGTTTGTTGAGTCAACCCGCTTCATACTCGAGGCCATACGTCGCAGATTAAAAGTTGCTGACATCATGCCCGAAAGCTGGATTAAAAGGATGATGTTCTATACTTCTCGGTTCTGCATAAAGGGTATTGAATTGACCATCAAATCTGTAAACCGCAATGCATACATTATGGTAAGTTAAGTTTATGGCTTAAAACTTTAAGTTTGCACTTTTTCTGTTTTGTGTACGTCACTGGGGTTTTGTTTTAACTTGTTTCTTAATTTATTTGCAGATTGCTATAACCGGAAAAGGGTTTTTTAGAGCTTCTGAGATGGCAACAGATTTGATAATTAGTAACATTCTACGTATAGGCAAGGTGAATGTCATCGGGGATGTTATTCTCTTTCTTGGCAAGTTGTGTGTCAGTCTTGCAAGTGCACTTTTCGCGTTCCTTATGCTGGATACTCACAAACTGAAATCATCCATTTATTTTCATCAGAAACAAGATCCGCAAACTGAAAAATGAAAAAAGAATAAATGGACAGAATAACAGGGGCTTATATGCTTATTATTTGAACAAAGCAAGCACCAGAACTTTATTCTTGCATTTCTGATGGTAGTACTTGGTGGTTTCAATGAATTATCCTAGAAACCACCAAGTACTACTATTTGAACAAGTTTAAAACCACCAAGTACTCTGTAAATATGTATAGTCCTTTAATTTGATCTGTTTGTAATATAATTCAGACTTACATGCATTTGTTTGGTGTTCGACAGGGTTTGTGAAGCGAAGGAAGATAAACTCTCTAACTCATCAGAGGTTATTTTCTGACCTACTTATTATTACAATGATGATAAATTTTGTGTTCAAATACCAATTTGGAGCTATCAGTACAGTACACACACTAGCATCGGAAAGGACAAAAGGGACCCTTTGGATGCTTGCGAAAGCTTATGCTAATGTTAACGACTCGGGCCACCATCAATTCATTTGTCATTTGTAAGAAATCCTTAAAATATGTTAGAAATTGACAAGAATCATATTTAGAGGTGTCAAAATTGGTGGGTTGGTTAGCCGGTTAAAACGGGTCATTGCGGTATGGGTCAATGTGGTCCGGGTTGTATTGTGTTAACCAACAAGTTGTTGTTTACAACTATGATAGGTAGATAACTTTGATCATAAAACATTATTATTTTTAGGGTGAAAGGTCTGAGTATTGTTGGGTCTAGATAGCTTCTTGAGTCAAGTGGTTCTACATCCGAGATAAAAACTTCTGATGATCAAACATTCTGCTACATATAAAGCCGTGAATAGCACATGCACCAAAGGAAGAAGTCCTGTGTACCGTGGTCGAGTGATGATTTTGAACAGCTCCAAAGGCCCAAAGAAGTCACTGCATTAAGAACTTTTTTGCCAGGTACTTTCTCCCTTCTCTATATATTACTTCTGTTTTGGATGTAATTGATCATCTCCATAATGGTTTATTGCACAAATAGGCATATATAGGAAAATTATAAATGCACGCCTCCCTTTATGAGATATCGTGCTTATAATTAGCTTTTAAGAACAAAACAACAGTACACAGTGTTTTGAGAAACACAGATAATGAAAATACTAAAACCGTTTAGAGCACGGACAGATAGACAAATGACTTGAATAATCTGCTGATTTTTGGAATTTGACTTTTGATAGTCAAATATCTTTGTTCACATAAAAATGACCATCTGAAACTTTATAGCTTTCTCTTGCTGAAGAAGGGTCAACACATCTAGACAAATTAGATTCTTGGTGTGATATGGTTTCATACTTCTTTGAGATAAATCATGGTCTGACAGTCATATCAATAGAACAGGTAAACGGAGAAAAAATCTGTTGAGGATACCCGGGCAAGTCAAGCTTTTTTTTAGCTCTGATGTATGCGGCCTAACCGATATTCCCGTGGCCGTTTCTGGACTTTTCCCCGGCCATCCTAAGATGTCCATCTAATGAGATTTGAACCTTGACCTATTCTTAGGCTAATAGGGAAATAAAAGGGTATTAAGCCAACCCAACATGTACTCAGTCGTTTCTTTCTTCAACCAAATACAAGTGTTTTTTTATCCAAGCAACATTTGAGCAGCTCATTTTGCCAGCACTGCTGAAATCTGACTTTTGTTCAAATGACTTTGTTAACAGCATCATATTGATGGAATGTGGTCAATCACAATGAGCCATGGTGGCCTACTGGAGCTTGATCTTTGGTTCGTTCATCTCACTGCTGCTGCCCGGAATTCACACCGGGTAAGTTCTTTATGCGTGGTAGATTATACCTAAATTTTGACCATTTAACCCGTTTACTTTTTAGAATTTTTACCCGTTTGAACTGTTAGAGATAAAATATAATCTGAATGCCCATTCATTAGTGAATTAGTAGAATTTGAAACCTTCTTATGCTATTAATGGGTGCCACCTGTAGTTGCCTGTATCGGAAGACGATGGCCCAACAAGTGACTTCTATGGTAGGTTTTCAAACAGGGAGAGAAGTTCACGAGGTGGAATAAGGGAAGGTGGTTCTCGTGGTGGTTATGGTAGTAATCGATTCTCAGCAGGTGATGAAGGTAGGGATAACTTCAGATGAGTTGGTAGGGGTGGTGGTAGAGGTGGTGGCTCAAGGACTGGTGGTAGTAGCTGGTCAAGTGGAGGGTCGAGAACTGGTGGAAGTGATTGGTTGATTGGAGATAGACAAACTTCATGCTTTATTGTCCGGAAATAGGGACAGGTATTATACATTATAAAGTGCATTGTATAAGAATTTAATGAATTAATATGGATTACAAACTGCATTCTTTTTTATTACAAAGCTAACATTTTGTAAGGATTAAAAGGACGATTTTCTACAATAATGTATTAATTTTGAATAAAAGGGTTAAGGTTGTTAACTTGATAAAGTATATACTGAAACAACATGTGAATTACAGAGCTTTTGTGGGTCCATGTTTCAACTGTGGGCGGTCGGGGCACAGGGCATCGGAATGTCCCAAGAAGCAAGACTATTAGTTGATGGGGTTGTTGAGGCTTGAACCATCGGTCCTCCAGTGAAAGGGGTGTGGATGCCAGAGGCTAACAGCTGCAACTGATGGTACCTGTGGAAAACTAGAAGGGGGGGTTGAATAGTTTTACGTCTTTTTAATTTTATTATGAAAACTTTGTTTCCTTTTAAAACCTTAGTTTTGAGTTTATATGAAAAATGATACTTGAACAATATTATTAATTATATGGGTATCCTTTTAGATTTGTTATAAAAGTTTTCTTTTTATGAATGGAGTTTTAAATTGATCTTTATGTGAAATCAACTTCTAATTAATACTAACAATTATATATGCCTATATGTATGAAAGTAATGACGATATAAAGAAATAAGTAAGAGATGGAAAGATCAAACCGAGACACGAGGGATTTATAGTGGTTCGGCTACAAGGACACCTTCCTTGCCCTACTCCACTCCCCGAGCACACCTTGCTCGAGAGTTTTCTTCACAACTTCAATAAGCTCCCTTATGGCGGAGAAAACCTTACACGACTTTGGCTTACACGGGTTTAACAACACAAAGCTAAATGCCGAGTTCTAATCGTAGCTAGAACCAATCTCACAACTTCACAACACAACTTGTACACAACTTATTCACGACGACTTCACGACTTCAACACAACGGCTTCACGACTTCTACACAACGGCTTCACGACTTTTACACGACGACTTCACAACTCCTAAGCTACGGCTTCACGACCACGACTTCACACCTTCTAAGCTACGGCTTCACGACCACGACTTCACAACTTCTAAGCTACGACTGCACGACCAAGACTTCACAACTTCAACACGACCGCTTCACAACTCCTATGCTACGGCTTCACGACTTCAACACTAGGACTTCACAACTTCTAAGTTATGGCTTCACAACTTCTACATGACGACTTCACAACTTCTAAGCAACGGCTTCATGACATCTACATGACGACTTCATAACTTCTAAGCAACGGCTTCACGACTTCTACATGACGACTTCACAACTTCTAAGCAACGGCTTCACGACATCTGCACCACGGCTTCACAACTTCTACACCACGGCTTTACAACTTCTACATGACTTCTTTACACCACAACTACTTATACACCTTCTTCACTACTTACACACTATACATATCTAGTCACTTATGTTTACACCTTATACACACACTTTACACAAATGAATGAATGATTTACAATTATGATACACCAACAACTTGGATGGAAGAGTTACACCAAGTTGTAATACTTCTTGTCTTGAAGGATAGAAGTATTCTTCTCTTGCACTTGAGAGGTTGAAGCTTTGGATCACTTGAAACAAAAGCTTATAATTATATGATCAAAGGGTTTTTGAAAATATGAAATGAGATCTAAACCAGAAAGTTTTTAGTGCAAAAGGGTGAGTAAAAATCCAGGGGAAGGCTGGTATTTATAGGCAGAAAAACTGGACAGCTGGGAGCTACTGGAGCGTGGCCGGCCCCCTTAAATAGGGGGGCGGTCCCCTTAATTTTAAGGGGGCCGCCTAGTATAATTAAGGGGGCCGCCCTCCCTATCCGTTGCCCAGTTTTGTCTTTTTGTGGGGAAGGTTTTTCTGGAACATTTTTACTGATTTTGGTTGAAAATTTGAATTCATAAATTTATAATGAATTAAACCTTTTTATTTATTACCAAAAATGTTTTTCTAAAAGATATAAAATGTTTTTGACATTTTATAAAAAATCTAGTTATTAAGAAAATGTTCCTTTGATCATATAATGCATTAAGCATTAGTTCATTCATACCTTAAGTGATTTTAGTTGTAGAAGTGAATATTTACAACTAAGTACTTGTTTATTTTATAAGTTTATGTTTTAATGAGTTTACATTTGTGATCATCAAAACATACAGATATGAATAAATATTGATAATGTTTTTAGGCATTATTTATGTCAACAATCTCCCCCTTTTTGATGATTACAAAACTAAAACTCATTAAATCCAAAAAGTTATTTTTGGACAAGTATTTAGTGAGTTTATATTCACTTCTCCCCCTTTTTGTAGCATCAAAAAGGTTGAGCCGACAAGTTTTAGAGACAAAATTTGTCGGAATGAGAACTCCCCCTTGATGTGTGCTCCCTCTCGTTTGAGGGCACCAATGAATCGATATATGGAATACTTGCAAGAAAAATATTAGAAGCACAAGCATATATATAGCAAAAATAAGCATGCATATAAAGACATTCATTAAAAATGTTGTGTATCAATACACAACCATCCAAGATTATATTCAATCCTACATTAGCTAGTAAGTAATACAATCTACATAATCATTCTAGGAGTACATGATCTTCCATGGGGCTTGCACACAAAATGGTTTGAAAAATTATTTTTGATTAAGCATTGCATATGCTTAATTTGGTGAGAATGAAGGTGGTGGTGGTGTAGTGGGTGAAAATGGTGGAGGTTGTGGTGGAGGTTGGTTGTTAAGCATGTGTTCAAGGGATGAAAACATGTAGTGTATCTCATCTCTAAGACCAAAGATGATGGTTCGGTTGTGGATGCAACAAAGGCAATTGTCTTCATGGGCTTCAAGTAAAGCCCAAGGGATGGGAATGCATGGTGGTGGTATTGGTGATGATGAGAAATGAGCATCAAGAGGTGTTATTGGTGATACAGAAATGACAAGTTGGGTGAATGGAGGTTCTTGAGTAGCAGGTGAAGTTGATGGTCTTGATGGTGGTGATGATAGGTGTGAGTTGATGTAGTTATTGATATATGAAGTGGAAGGTATGGATGAAGATGATGTGCCATAAGTGGAGGGTGTTTTTGATGGTGCATTTGGTGCAATTGGGGATGAACATTGAGGTGGTGGTGATGGAATTTTGGTGTCTTAGAGATGATTTTGGTGATAGCATGGTGAATGAAAATGGGTGTTTGATGGAGGTGATGGTTGATTTAGGTAAGGTTTGGAGGTTTTGTGGTAAAATTCCAATACCAGTTCGTCCTTTAAGAGAAATGGTAGCTGAGGCTAGATAAAAGGGATCACAAGATGCAAAAGAAAACAGTAAATTTTACTGCCCAGATGGCCGGTCTCCTTAATTGTAGGTCGGCCCCCTTAAAATTAAGGGGACCGCCTAGGCAATTAAGGGGGCCGCCCATCTGGTGTTTTCCCAGGCGACCAAATTTGAAAAATTTCTAGAAAAGGGTCATTTTTAGGGTGTTTTTGCAGCAAGCTCCATTTAAATCATGTACATCAAGAATGATTAAATAGTGGCATAAACATGTTAAATACGCATGCATACATTTAAAACATATTATGGAATAAGCATGTTATTAATCATCAAGCATATATATATATATATATATATATATATATATATATATATATATATATATATATATATATATATATATATATCATGATATCAAGTATACAAGCAGTAAGCATAACAATCATATATTAAAGACAAGAAATAAAGCATTCATTAGTTGAAAATAATTATGTTAAAAACATAATTATTGATACAACACATATTTTGCTTATAGCATACAGTAAGTAGAAAATTTTAAATTTCCTAAGAGATCCATTTGACTTGCTTGAGACATGAAAAACTTGAATTATTTTGGATGGATGATGGTAAAAGAGGGGTAAAAATGTTGGATTAATGGGGTTGTAAGTTTGGGTGTATGGATGTTGGAGAGAGTGTTGATGGAGGAATTGGAGGTGGAGAGCTTGGACTTGACCATGTTGAATGAGGGTTTTGATGTTGTTCAAGTGGTGGTGTAGGATTAGATCTAGTGAGAAGATACTCAATCCAAGTGAGATGCTTATTTAAGGTGATGGTTTGATTTTGGAGAAAGATGCAACAAGGACAATTGTTGACATGTTTCTCAATTTGACTCAAGTGATGTGATGATGATGGTAATGATGGTGAGATGGATGGTGATGGGTCTAAGTTGCTTTGAGCAAGGTGCAAAGCAAGGAGAGAATTAAGCTCATGGGCTTCCTTGAGTTCTTCAATGAACTTCAAGTGTTGAGTGGAAGGTGATGATAATGGAGAGTGGTTGTTATTTGGTGGAAGTGGTGGTGACACTCTTGGTGGTGGAGACATTTGTGAACTTGGGTAATTATGAGTGAATGAAGGTGGACATATGGATGATTGGTTATGTGTGTGAAAGGGTTCATTAGGATGAGGTTTAGGTGTTGGTTGAGTTTGAACAACATCATTTGTTGGGTTATGGAAAATGCCAAGCTTCCTCCTCCAAATGGGCTCACTGAGATTTTAGCAACGCTTGAAGGCTTGGATCTTGGGTGGTTAGATGATGACATGTTTGGATGGATGATATGGATGAGCATTTATGATGGAGTTGGGTATTTATGGTGTAGTGATGATGTGATTGTGGAAGGTAAATTTTGGTGGGTGGTTTGAGACAAAATGTGTTTGTGAATTTTGGAAAGTATAGGATAAAATGGGATAAAAATAGAAAAAGGGAGCAGCACCTTCGACCATCAGATGGACGGTCCCCTTAATTAAGGGGCCGGTCCCCTTAAATATTAAGGGGGCCGCCTAATGAATTAAGGGGGCCGCCCATCTGCTGATTTCCAGGTTACTGGAAATGGGTTTTTAGCAGAAAATTGTTGATTTCCATTGTTGAAAGGGTTGTGTTTTTGGGTTTAGTTTCAAGCAAGTCCAAATTCTTTTGAGGCAATTTAGGATTTAATAACTTATGTATGCTAAGCATATTCATTAGACATTATTATCTAGCATGCAAACAACTCATTTAGCATGTAACATATATATGTTAGACAAGAACACACTACATAGCACCAAGTAATTCATAGTATCATATTTAGGAAGATTAATAAGCTAGTTAAATAATCCTAATGAATATCTATGTGCATGGGAATGTAGAGTTGTGATAGCATGGACTTCTAGACTTGTACCAAGTGAGGTCTTAGTGAATAAATTATGGTTATTTTCAAATTTAGTTCACTTATAAACGTGACATACATAAATATAGATGACAGATATGAGATCACCATGCATGATTTAAAAAAATGTTTTTGGCATTATTTAACAATGTTTGAGAGTGGGTTTTTATGTGGATGTGAAAAATATTTTAATGAAATAGTTTTGGCTTCATTTCAAAATGTTTTTATGAGGAAAGAAAACATATTTTTCCAATATTTGGTTTTTGATAAACACGTAATTATGGACACAAGTTTGAGAGAAAGGTAGGATGGTGAAACATGTTTAATAGAAATGTGTCATAATCTTTTGAAAAATCATTTTTCCAAAATGTGAAGTTTTAGCAAATTTAAAAACAAGTCCCATTAATTATAGGTTTAAAAATAGTGGTTTATAAAAGATCTCATGCTCAAGGGTATTGGTTAAGTCTATTGTCACATGCTACCTCTTTCTACATATTCTATGGTATTTAAGCATGTATTATTACTAAATACAGAAATACATCATATCAGAGTAGTTAGAGAAAAACAAAAGCTATTATAATGACAATGCATTCAACAACTAAACAAATAATTACGAAGGCATGCAGTCAAATCACATAGGAGCATGTAAACATCTAGAAATTTTATATATGCAAGATGACATAAATCTAGGAATGAAAAGCTCTAGTGAAAAGCAAAGTTCATAACAGTAAACTATCGTTAGGTATATTTAGGAAGAATAATGTATTCAAGTTGGAGAATGAGTATGAGACTATTACTAGTGGTGCTCAATTCGGGCTAAACATGACCGTTTTTACGGGTTACACACACCCAACTTCTCTCATAGAAGCAATTCAACCGTTAGGTCAAATTGAGTTTCTAGTCAATAGATTCTCCAGTAGTCATTCTCTTTTTAGAATAAATTAAGTTCCTAAATTTACCTATCGAAGAGTACCAAATATGAAGATTGCTTGGTTTACTAATACTAAGGGGGGCTAACTAAAGGGTTTCTAGTTCATTAAGCCATAGAACGAATATAACTAAAGTGTAAAGGCAAAACAACCTATCAGACTAAGCGTATCCTAAGGCATTAATAAAATTATATGCATGTAGTAATTACTTATGAAATTTAAAAAGAGAACTTACCTCACGTCATAGCTTTTCTTCGTAATGTCTCAGATGATGATCGACGTGTGAATGATAGGTGAGTCTTATTTGGAGATTTATCTAATTTGCATTCGTCACATACCGGATGATGATCTTCTCCTTCGTCTGTGTCACTCCATGATTTTGGATTGAGTTCACTTTGGAGTTGATTCATGTAGTCTTCGTCGTTAATACCTTCATTAACAACATTTGAACTAGTAGCACATGTATCTATTTTATCTAAATGTTTATCTATTAAATTTTCTAAGATAACTAATTCATGTACAAGATCAAAATCCTCATCTTTGGCTTGACATTTTTCTTGATGAAGGTTTAAGAGATTTTTCCAAATATCATTTGCCGTTTTACAAAAGAATATTCTTTCATATTCAACTTTCGGCAAGGTTTTATAAATAATTATTTTAGCTTTTTTATTTATGTCATTCTTTGTTTTCAAATGCTTAATTTGACTTTCAAAATCCGTTTTTGTTTTAACTTTCAAAACCCGTTTTTGTTTGACTTTCAAAATATGTTTTTGTTTGACTTTCAAAATCACCAATCGAAATGACATGCCAAAGATCTAGATCAATTGATTTCACATAAGTTTCAAATTTATTTTTCCATTCAAGAAAAGTATAGTTTTCAAATAGTGGTGGTTTTAGCAAAGATTTCCCTTCTAGATATTTTTTGAATTCCATAGATCGATTCAAGTTTTAAAATACAGTATATTTTAAAGATCTTGATTGACCTGGCTCTTGATACCAATTGTGGAAAACTAGAAAGGGGGGGGGGGGGTTGAATAGTTTTACGTCTTTTTAATTTTATTATGAAAACTTTGTTTCCTTTTAAAACCTTAGTTTTGAGTTTATATGAAAAATGATACTTGAACAATATTATTAATTATATGGGTATCCTTTTAGATTTGTTATAAAAGTTTTCTTTTTATGAATGGAGTTTTAAATTGATCTTTATGTGAAATCAACTTCTAATTAATACTAACAATTATATATGCCTATATGTATGAAAGTAATGACGATATAAAGAAATAAGTAAGAGATGGAAAGATCAAACCGAGACACGAGGGATTTATAGTGGTTCGGCTACAAGGACACCTTCCTTGCCCTACTCCACTCCCCGAGCACACCTTGCTCGAGAGTTTTCTTCACAACTTCAATAAGCTCCCTTATGGCGGAGAAAAACCTTACACGACTTTGGCTTACACGGTTTAACAACACAAAGCTAAATGTCGAGTTCTAATCGTAGCTAGAACCAATCTCACAACTTCACAACACAACTTGTACACAACTTATTCACGACGACTTCACGACTTCAACACAACGGCTTCACGACTTCTACACAACGGCTTCACGACTTTTACACGACGACTTCACAACTCCTAAGCTACGGCTTCACGACCACGACTTCACACCTTCTAAGCTACGGCTTCACGACCACGACTTCACAACTTCTAAGCTACGGCTTCACGACCAAGACTTCACAACTTCAACACGACCGCTTCACAACTCCTATGCTACGGCTTCACGACTTCAACACTAGGACTTCACAACTTCTAAGCTATGGCTTCACAACTTCTACATGACGACTTCACAACTTCTAAGCAACGGCTTCATGACATCTACATGACGACTTCATAACTTCTAAGCAACGGCTTCACGACTTCTACATGACGACTTCACAACTTCTAAGCAACGGCTTCACGACATCTGCACCACGGCTTCACAACTTCTACACCACGGCTTTACAACTTCTACATGACTTCTTTACACCACAACTACTTATACACCTTCTTCACTACTTACACACTATACATATCTAGTCACTTATGTTTACACCTTATACACACACTTTACACAAATGAATGAATGATTTACAATTATGATACACCAACAACTTGGATGGAAGAGTTACACCAAGTTGTAATACTTCTTGTCTTGAAGGATAGAAGTATTCTTCTCTTGCATTTGAGAGGTTGAAGTTTTGGATCACTTGAAACAAAAGCTTATAATTATATGATCAAAGGGTTTTTGAAAATATGAAATGAGATCTAAACCAGAAAGTTTTTAGTGCAAAAGGGTGAGTAAAAATCCAGGGGAAGGCTGGTATTTATAGGCAAAAAAACTGGACAGCTGGGAGCTACTGGAGCGTGGCCGGCCCCCTTAAATAGGGGGGGGTCCCCTTAATTTTAAGGGGGGCGCCTAGTATAATTAAGGGGGCCGCCCTCCCTATCCGTTTCTCAGTTTTGTCTTTTTGTGGGGAAGGTTTTTCTGGAATATTTTTACTGATTTTGGTTGAAAATTTGAATTCATAAATTTATAATGAATTAAACCTTTTTATTTATTACCAAAAATGTTTTTCTAAAAGATATAAAATGTTTTTGACATTTTATAAAAAATCTAGTTATTAAGAAAATGTTCCTTTGATCATATAATGCATTAAGCATTAGTTCATTCATACCTTATGTGATTTTAGTTGTAGAAGTGAATATTTACAACTAAGTACTTGTTTATTTTATAAGTTTATGTTTTAATGAGTTTACATTTTGTGATCATCAAAACATACAGATATGAATAAATATTGATAATGTTTTTAGGCATTATTTATGTCAACAGTACCGGTCGGTATGCTTACGATATGGGTCAAAGTAGTGACAACACAGTCTGATGGTAAAGTGGTTAAAAATGTAATATTGTTTATGTAGCAGCAGTTTTGTCTCATGTGTTTACCACAAAAACTTAAGTGACACTTGTGTTGATTAATTACTCTTGCTTTCTAATTATATTAATGTATCGGATCAACTTGTGTTTAGAGAAACACCTTGGCTAAGTCTATGTTATTTGCGTAGCCAATATCTTGGCTTTATTTCTTAAAAACACATTGACTATCTATAAAAATCATACACAATCAAATAAAAATCTCTTAAAAAAAATTAATCTCATATTAACATACCCAATAATAAATCACCCACATTAATTTCCTTACAAATTATTTACCAACAAATACAACCTTTGTACACATACATCAAACTATTCAAAAATAATACACTCAAACAATTATCACGATACCTATAATTACACGATCCACAGTAACTTCATTACACATTATTTACCAACATAACAAATATTCATATATCTAACTAAACACATATAATTAACGATAATCATAAGTCAACCCCGCCCAACAACCGGACCATGCAAACGATAATCATAAGTTTAGGCCGCCTTCCTTTTAGAAACAACCCATCAATGATTTATGATGAGTGTCTAAAATACTCATCATTTCTGTCACATTTTATCTGCAAAAACATTTAAAAACATGCAGATATGCTTCAAAATACTGAAAATATCATAAAATGTGTTTTTATATGACTCAGGAACAAAAAGATTGAAAACAAGTGAAAAACATGCAAAGTTCACAAAATTGTCATTTTCAGTCCCTGAAGTTTCACAAATTGGCAGAATTAGTCCCTGAAGGTTTAAAATGAAAGAAAAGTCAACTTTAGTCCTTGGGATATCAACATGTTCACTTTTAATCCCTGGATGAAAGTTTTCTAAAATGACAACTTTTACCCCTCAAGTTTCAAAATTGGCAAATCTAGTCCTCGGGTTTTAAAAATTATAATTTATCAAATAAAACCCTTGTGCTATTTATAATTGGCAAAATAGACCCTTTTGATAACTTTGGTAAAATTACAATTTCAACCCTTCAATTTCAGAATATTACACTTTTGGTCCTTGTGGTATTTTAATACAAAACCAACCGGACCCTTATATTAAATACACCAACCCAACCCTTATTAATAAACCCAATCCACAACACAACCACCCAGCCCAATCCACCACACCAGCCCAACTCCCTTTTTATTAATAAAACCCGAAGTTTGACCTTCGGTCAAACTTCTCCTTCTTCTTTCTCTAAACCGCCAAAACAGAGAAACCAAAACCACCTTCACCCATTGTATTCTCTGCCACCTCCCCCCTCCTCCTCAAGCACGCTACCTAACAAACCAAAAAGCATTTATTGCTTCTTCCCCACTCACCTCAGACCCATGTGATAATTTTTCCCACTATGTACCAATTTTGGTGCCAAAATCAGTTTGAGTGGCTCAGATCAAATGAAGACCATCCAAGGGCTGGAAATGATTCAGAGATAAAGAGAAGATACATCCCACCTTAATTTAGTATATATAGGACTGTGTAATAGATAAAAAAGTAGTAGTTAATTTTAGTGTAATCGTATTTTGTTATCAATAGTTGTAATCTTGTAATTTTCATTTCTCAGTTGTAATTCAGGTTATAATCAATCAAAGCAATCTTGTTTTAATAACTTTTGTTCTAAATTTCAAGTAGTGCTCAGTTTCAACTTGTTTGTTAATTCGTATAAGATCTAAATGCTTATTAATCATCACAAAAAGTTCAAAATACCCTTACTATAAGCTTATACAAGCTTATCATAGCTTTCTATAAGCTTATATAGATATAAGCTGCTCTGAATTCCAAATGATGAAGATGGTCAACAAAAGTCAATCTGGGTGAAATAAGCTCTTATTGGGAGTATAAGCTGATTCAGGAAGGCTTATTGTGGGTTTCTAGCTTGTTGTTAACAAGCTAGGTGTTCTGGTCCTTGGTCTTTGTTTCACAATCACACCTCAGTTGTAAGCTCATTTCTAAAATTTTGGCATTCTACTGTACAAGTGCTTATTTCCAGCTTATTGTTATTGTTTCTTGCTTATTACTAGTTTGTGATCATATCTCATCAATAATATCAGTCTCATATAGCTTTTGTTTCAGTTTTACTAAAAAACACTTAAAAATCCAAAAATAGCTAATAGTAGCATAGCTTATTAGATTGCTTATTTATGTGTTGAAAGTTGCTCATTAGTACTTAAATAAGTTAGTCAATCAGTAAAATCAAGGTTTCTAGTTTAAAACATTGTGTTTCATTTGTAAAATCACCACAGACCATATCAAAGGGGTGTTTGGTTTATGCAGTCAACAAGGTCAACTGAGCTTGTACTGTTCATTGACCACTTTCCAAACTTTGATCTTGCTTAAATAAGTCATATTAAGCTGTTCCTAAGTTATTATAAGTTCATTTGATAGGTTGTGTAGTTTTGAGCCATCTGTGGAATTTTTAGAAGCTCAAAAGCTCAAATAAGCCATATAAAGCCACAAGCTTATTTTTGCCCTTTTCTTGGCATTTCTGAATCTCTTTTGATCCACATAGAGTGTTCCCAATAGCCTAGGCTTGATCTCTGTGGCGTTGTGCATATCTGCACAAGTCTGCACACAGCAGACTCAGTGTATACTGAGTAGCATAAGCTACTTGATTGTGGCTTATCCAATTAAGCTCCCTGGCTGATTTTTGGTTTATGAGTAGTTCACATAGCTAGTTTTAATATTATCATCTGGTATTCCATTTCCTAGCTTATTTGATTGCTTAAAATCAGGCCTGCTACTTCCCCATTTTCACTAATCCAACCCTGCACAGTTTTGAGTACCTGAACTAGTGCTTAATTGGACTTCAATTAAGCTGTTTGTGATAGGGCTTTTTTGGTTTTTAAGATACCCAATAGTACTAGCTAGCTTTTGCCCCCATTAGTTTGCATCTCAGTAGCTTATTTAAGTGCTTAATTTGCCTTGCAATTTGGCAATTTTCCTGAGTTTCTGCATAAGTAAGCCAACTGTTCTAGTGCTTTTCTTGCTCATTTCTTGTGCTTATTTGTATTTTTAAGTTTTTTTGTGCTTCTAATAGTGTATTAATCTTGTCCTGAGCATTTGGTTAATTTTTGTGCTTATTAGCTTATTTTTAGCTTATTTGCTAACTGCTTGTCTGCCCAAATCAACTCATTAGGCTTAGATAACTTTTGATTTTAATTTTCCTAGCTTTTAAATATTATTTTTGACTTATCCTGAATTTTTCAGATTTTTATAAAGTCATTTGATATTTTTAATCTTTTTAATTAGTTTCTAATAGTAATTAAATCATAATAAATAGAATAATAATCAGAAAAATATAATTTTAATTTTCCTAATTTTCTTTCATTAATTAGATTCCAGGAAAAATATAATCACATTTTAGACCTTAAGAAAATTAAAATTAGAAAATAAGTGATAGCTTCTATTTAATAGAATTTATTTTTTTTTTAAATTTTTAATTAAGTAATTTTCATTTTTATAATTTTCTTAGCTTCTTTTCACTTAATAATATTTATAGAAAAAGTTTTAGATTTTTCTTTGTTTATTTAGTATTTATTATAATTTAAATTAGTTTTAAATAATTATTAAATAATAAATAATAATAATAATTAAATAAAAAGTGTAAAAAATTATAATTTTAGTTTTAAAATAAGTTTTAAGTAATTTTACATTTTTAGGTTTTAATTTCATAAATTTCACTTTCTAGTCCCATTTTAGATTTCCCGTTACGCGTTTTCAGTTTATTTAAATCGCGTTTAATTTTCTTTTGTATATTTTGTTTCTCATTTGTTATTTAGAATTATTAAAAAGCAAAATCCAAAATATATAAATCATCTATCACTCTAATCCAAAGCTTTCCACAGTTTGCCCCATTCACACCTCGTTGGGAAACGATCCGGGTAATCACTTACCTGGTTTCACACTACACACGAACGTGAGTTTTTGCAAGTATCCTTTTTTCACAAAGGGGTAATTTGTATTTATTCACGTGTATCCGTCGTTGCATAATATTTATATATCTATTTAGCACGGATCATGTAAATAAGTTTGTAAACACGAAGGTTTTCAAGCTTTGTATTTTCTCTCATAATCGATAAACGTATATTTTATTCGTAAAGTAGTACATTCAAAGAATAATCACAAGTCATGCCCCTCCAGTGTAACGGGTCAAAGTGCTTCAATGAAATGTGCCGGTTGTCAAGGTTCTGGAATGAAGGGGTCAAACAGGCAACTTGGCCCATCTATGATTTAGCAAAACGCAACATTCATGTAAATAAGTTTGTAATCACGAAGTGTAGGCCGCCTTCCTTTTAAAAACAACCAAAAAAATAACAACAAAAATAAAAACAAACATTTTCCTATTATAA
>CP139506.1:323837348-323847348 GCA_021014915.2 Artemisia tridentata subsp. tridentata | reverse complement strand
GCCCCTCCCATAAGTCGGTTTTATGAGATAAAACCAAATCCCTTTATTTTCTCCTCAAAAAAATATAAACCGCATATCAACACATAAACCTAGCGATCTAAGAAATTCGACCATGGCTTCTATACGAATTCTGGACTTGATCAAATAATTTTCTGGTGTTCTTGGAGGTGTAAGGAGGCTAGGAAAATTATTGGTTGCTGCGTTTTCTCTTTGGTTCATGCTTGTTCTTAAATTCTTGTCGAGTAGATCAAAATCAAGGTAATAATTCGTGCAACTTAACCAAACGTGTTAAAATTAATATGGCATTTTTCCAGTGATATTTAGATGTTATATAACTCATATAAAATATCAAAATCGATCCATGCATGCTAATTCTATGCGTATGATAATATAATGGCTATAGAACACGTAAATTGCAAATATATGAAATCCGAATTTCTGGGCATGATGGCTATTTTATTTAGACCTCTTATGATATATTAGACCTGGGAAAAATGATAGATCGAATTGTGGTGGCCTAAATCAAGTCGTTGTAATTTTAGTATCTAAAACATACGTAAATATGCAATATATGTTAAACGAATTTTATGGGCATGTTCACTATTTTTCGTGGGTTCCTTATAAGTTATATGATCTGGGAAAAAATATGGTTTTGATTTTTAGAAGCTTAAATTTAACGTGGTTAATTATTTGTAAAAACGGATTTTAGAAAAACAAAGAAACAAATAAAATAAAAATCGTGGGTTCTAGGGTTTGTTTTCTTGGGCATGAATCTGAGCATTTAATGTGTTTTAAGGATAAATAAATTATGGTCCAATGATTGGTGAAAATTAGGGTTGGTAATTGTTTATAAAAAGTGTTACCGATTTGAAGTTAATTGCATAAGGACCTGTTTTGCCAAGTTTGAAACTTCTGGGATATTTTTGTAAGATCATATACATCTGTAAGAATGTGGTAAAAATATAACTTTGGGGTCCTAAGTGTAAATTTTGCATAATAATGAATTAATGGGAAATTAGGGTTTTGTTTGGAAATTAATTAAAAGTGAGGGACCAAAAGTGTAAATCTGGAATTCTGAAGTTGTTTTGTGTTAATACTGATATAAAAAGGTTGTTGGGTAATTTTGAGGATTTTTGGGCCAATTATGTAATTGTTGTGTAATTATGATTTAATATATATGTTTTGTAAACTTAAAGGGCTAAATATGTAAATTCTGAATTCTGAGGGGTCAAATATGTAAAGTACTGAATTTTGATGATATATTATGTAAATTTGATATATAATATGTTTGGTTGGTAATTATGGATGTTGTAGGGCTTAAATTATAAAATGTGTAATTATAAGGTTGATTTTGTAAATTATGAAATTAAAGGGGTGTAATCTGTAAATTATGAAACTTAAGGGAATGAAGGTAATTCTGAATTAAAGTGAGAATTTAATTCTGTAATTTAAAGTATTTTTCACTAATGACCTTGTAAATTAATGAAGTTGCATTTAAAACCCTAAACTTTGTATAATTGTCATTTAAAACCCTAAACTTCTGTAACTTGATAAAATGTACTGATATTCCATAATAATCTCTGAGTAAGGGTTTAACCTAATCTGAAATGATAATATCTGATTAATCTGGAAACCTGCTAATTATGGGAACTTACTGAATCTGGAAAGTTACTAAAAATAAAAAGTACATAAAATGAAGAGATTAACTAAAGGAATAATCTAAATAAGGAACTTTAGTAATTCTGTCTTCCTCTTCCTTAGGTGTGAAGAAGGAGAAGTCTTGATCATCTGATTTCTGTGTTTGTCTGTTTGATTTCTGCTGTGCTAATAAGGTACAGATATTCTGCCCTTTTTCAGTAAGGGTTTTTTCATCCCCTTTTTCTTTCAGTTTTCATTTTCTTTATTAGGATCTCCGATACCACTGCTATGTTCCCTTCTGTTGTGAATCTTTGTTGTGATCTGTTTGTCTTGAACCTTTTTGTTTGAACCTCTGCTATGATTCTTGTATTCTGAACCTTTTTCCTGAACTCTGATTGATCTCTTGTTCTGAACCCTGAATTTATGAGTCTTAATTGAATCTGATCTGTGAACCTTGTTTGAACCTTAACCTGATATATCTGTTGTAAATTCTGATTTGATTTTGGTAAACCTTAACCTGTTTAATCCTTATCTGAACCTAATTGATTTGAACCTCTATTAAACTACATATGAAACTGTCTAAGGAAAGCTATTTTAAAAAGAAGCGATACCCCTTGGAAATGGAAGTTTCTAAACGTTTTGGAAGACCATCTTTATGAAAACTATTTTGTAAGATCATTTCAATGAAAACCATTATTAAAGGATTGATTTAAATGAACTTTTGACAGGAACTTCTGAAATGGATTATTGCTATAAATTTGTAATCATTAACCTTTGATATACTTTTTGGACTATTGGAAATAAACCTTTTTAAATCTGAACTTAAGCTTTGATATTAAACTTAATCTGATAAACTCTGATTTAAACCTTATTATTATCTTAATCTGAATTGTTGACATGACCCTTCTGCCATGAACCCTTAGATGTGACTCTGTTTATTATATGACATCTGACCTTGACCACAGTCTGATATCCGAGCCAATCACTTGGCATGAGGGTTTCATGTCCATGTCATTGATGCACCGATGGCATGACTCTAGGGCAGGAGAGTGATGACCTGTCCCGTCCCTGATTTATTTTATCTGGTGTGTTCTGAGGAGTTTCTGGCCACAGGGGGCGCATGGATGCATCCTAGTTCTGATTCTGTTATCTGTTATCTGATAGCTGTTTATATTTATGTTATCTGTTATATATGTATATCTGGTGACTGATGGTGTGTGCGATACACGTCTTTCACATTATCTGGGAGCTGATCACTCCGATTTGATACATGAGGTCACCCCTCATATTATCTGTTATTTGAGAGGCATCCCCTCTGGATTATTATATGATTATTCTGTTATGATATTATCTGTTATCTCTGGGCTCGTGATGGATTTCTGTATTTCCCTAACCTGGTTTGTACATTATCTCTTTCTCATTTCTTTTCTTTTACCCTTATTCCTTTCCTATTCTTTCACTTTAATTCAGTATCTGTATAATCTGTATTTCTGATTTGTTTCTGTATTGCTATCCGTTATTGTTTCTGTCATCTATATATCTGTTCACTGAGCTTTTTAAGCTCAGCCGCACGTTTCTTTTCGTGTGCGGCAGGTTTTGGTAGGAAGCTGGGAATGAGTGAGAGTGTACCTCTGGACTTAGAAGGCTTGGTAGCTGTTCTGGATTAGATTTGGATGGAAGACATTATGTTTTAGAATTAGTTTTGAAAGTTTCATTGTAACCTTGTAGGAATTCAGTATTTCAATTGTAATCCTTTGAGATTTTTGTATTACTGTAGATGTATGCTCTGTTTTGATCTGATATGAATCCATTATTGTGATATCTTTACCCTTGTCGGGTTGGGGTGTTACAATTTATGGTATCAAAGATCACAGGCTGCGACTCGTAATACATTTACCCTTGACCTGTGAAGTCCGGACCACTAAGTTTCCACTGTAGGCGCTCGTAGGACAACCTTTGAGAATTTGCTTTAGGATTTCCCTATAGGAACTTAAATTCTGACCAGTGAGGAATGGGTAGACTATAAGTCATTTGCTTAAGTATCTTGCTTCCGCACCACTCTGATTCGTGCCTTGTTTTGGTTAAAGACTATTGAAATCACATTTGGAAATTTAGAGCTTATGCCTTGCACCACCTAAGAAGTGAAACCTAAACAAATCTGAAGCATTAGAAATTGAGTAGTAATTATCTGACATTATTTGATCCTTGCCTTCCGATTTCAACTCCGACCTCTGAACCTTCTGTTAATCATTCTGATGCCTCTTTGGGCAATCTGAGAATTCCCATGACGATGATACACTTGATACATTCTGTTAGTTATTTCTCATTTCTAATAATCCTCTATGAATCTTTCTGACACTATTTGATTTCTGCTTAACCATCTCTATTCCCATGAGAAGTCTTGTGGTGTTTAACCACGAGTATAAAGGGTTCTCCCTCTTATTCTGAATGGTAAAGATCTGCTTTGTCGATCCGTTTTCATTGATAAGTAACCTTGATTTTCTCCTGATAGAAGATTAGTTGATTGATCATTCAATGGTGACGACTATCCTCCTATGTCTCACCTTCGGCATTTGAAACAATTTTGAACCCCTACCATGATTACCGACTGCTAAATTTTGCTGCCACTACCTGATTTTGACCTTCATTCCTGATCTGTGGATAAACCGTCTGATATCTCTCCGACCATCCCAAAGACCATTTAACCTTAATATGTTTGACACATCCTATAAATTCATGACCCATGCTGGATATAAATGTATCCACTGAAACTATATTGTCCTGAATGATGAACCTTATTTGCTCCCTTGAATGATGAATCTTATTTGCCAATCAGTTTTTCTTTGGAAGGATTTGATGCAAATACCGTCTCTGTATGGAATTGTTAACTGAGCATATGATGCTGATATCCGATATCTCATAAGTCTCACTTCTGCAATTATACGATGTTCGTATTACCAATGATGTACACCCTACCTGTCACTTATGTTAAAAGCTAAACCAAAACTCCAACACCTTGAACTGTTCGCGTACCTATCCCCACACTATACTGAACCATGTACTTGACTCTGACATATGAACTATCCGTCTGGTTAAGTGACCATATACGTTTCTGCGGATCTGTTTACTATTGATATACTTAATTTTGGAGATCTTTTGATTATGATTGGCGGGGCCCTTCGTAAAAGCTATCATAGGTTACCGCATCTGAAATATAACAATCTGCTGCCACCCTGTTTAGTTATAGTAACCTTGAACCGCTTAAATATGTTAAGCTTATCACTGTTATGGAAAGATTTACCCTGATCTCATTTGATTGTCATTACTCCTGACACCTATTAGTATCCACCCTAGAAAGTTTTGTTGTACAAATTTTCTGGCATTTTCTGATGAAACTTCTGAGTTTTCCTTCCGTTTGAGAAGTAGAATTGATTCTGAACCGATCTCGGTTGACGACCCATGATGCTATAGAAGTTGAGAGATTGAAGAAACTGATGAGATATGTTTTTGTCCACCTCAGTGTTTCCCTTGAATACCCTTATTTGTTATGAAGAAGAAAGAGAAAAATTTTGCGTCTGCATATCAACTATCGTAAACCTAACCGTAATCCCAACCGTAATCACTTTTCATTTCCGAGTATAAATGATTACATTATTCTATCCTTGTGAACTCCGTATCAGACAACCTCATTTAATGTTTGAAGGACTGAAGAAGCAACCTCAAGAACCCCTGAGATGGGAGGTGACTAACTGAGAGAAACTTCCGTAAAGTATTTCAGTTTATGTGAATATATCCCTGAAAAGATTCATGAAAACTATTTTCGTACTCATTGTGACCATTATAAGTCTTAAAAAAAAATAAAAAATGCCAATAGTATTGGCTAATAAGAATCATGTTTTCACGAGTATCTGGACAATTGTCATAGTATGACAACATGTTGTGCCCTGAGACGAACGAGGAAACATGTAGACCATCTTCGTATTAAATGGAATAACCTTTGTTCTGGAAGAAAAGATGTGATTTTGGCATTTAGAGATTGTAGCAGACACCGCCACCGAACATCCGATGACGACAGCAATCTGAGTTGGCGAATTCGAACTGGGCTAGTAGACCTGTCCAAGACTCGCAGTCTTGCTTCTCTATTCATTTTAGTTGTACTAAGATGAATTGAGAGTAGAAGCAGACTTGAGAATGGAAACTGAGATCATGACTTTGAATAGAAGAAAATTCTGAAGCGAATAAATTCTGTGACGAATGAAGCTATGGATGATGTGATTCACTTCTGCTTGACCTATCTAAATTCCTGTTACCTAATGATAAAATCCTTTGAATGATTTAAGTTCTTTATCAGTAATTCCGCTCTGTGTTCATTCTGCGTATGCCGGATGATGGTTTTGTTATCTGAAATTTGACGAATGATGGATGATCTGATGTACCAAATTTTGATAGACATTCTGGGACTTCCGTTAATTTTGGGTAATTTGTTCTCTTCTTAGTTATGGTATTTGATTCTGATGACCTCTGAGACCGTAGGAAGACTAGGTGGATTAAGATAAGTCTGTTCAGTTCATGACTTGAGATAAAGTATGACCATCATGAGGGCATATTTATATGATGCCAGTATTATGACGTCTGGCCAACGTGATAATACTTACATCATATAACGTGCACTTGTTGTGGGCATAGGATATTTCGAGAAGTGCCTTAGAAGCTTTAGAAATTCTGATAACTGTTTGAGATCATCTGTGTTAGTGAGACTTTAAGTTCATTCTACCTATACACGTAATCTGCTTCCACCGTTATGCGAATTGATACGTTTGGATTCTCGTCATGCGTTTTGCTGACCTCTGTACATCTGATACTAATCTTAGCTTCTGCTATAGAACTTTCTGCTATTGATGTCATCGATAATCTATTTTCTGTATGTTCAAATCTGATCTGTCTAATCAAATTCTGTGAACCATATATCCGTCAAAACCTCATGTATTCCTTGTCTCTTCCGAGAGAATATGATTTTCATCTACTACGTTGGTATGTTATCCTTCTGATCTGGATTCAGTATGTTATGTCTGTTCTGAGGACCTGAAACCATTTAGGGAATCTGCAAGCTCGAGTTATGAGAATCAAATATTTCATATGTCTGTTCACGGTCAGTTGTGTTCTGTTTCGTTTCACCTCAATTCTCGTCTTAGTTCGTTATGTCTTTGTTTTGTTTTCTACTCTCTTTTCCTTCTGCTTTCTGCAAATTTCGAGGACGAAATTTTTTTGTTAGTGGGGAAGAAGTTGTAATACCTGAAATTCAGATAACGCGTAAAATTACCAAATTACCCCTGATAACATAAAACCTTATTAAATAACTTATAAAATTCTGAAATAATTCCAAAACATCTGAAATTGAACTATATCTGAAACAAAATAATTTCCGGGACAATGTTACATCATTTTACATGTTCAAAAATTAACATGCACATTTATATAAAAAATTTCCGAATTTATCAATTAACTAAATATATTGTTAATTCTTTTTTAATTAAATAAAATAAAGAAATAAATTAAGGAAAGGATAACAAAATCAAACCCAAATATTTTCTTGATTTTATACACCGAAGTTCTGGCCCTTGCCCCTCCCATAAGTCGGTTTTATGAGATAAAACCAAATCCCTTTATTTTCTCCTCAAAAAAAAATATAAACCGCATATCAACACATAAACCTAGCGATCTAAGAAATTCGACCATGGCTTCTATACGAATTCTGGACTTGATCAAATAATTTTCTGGTGTTCTTGGAGGTGTAAGGAGGCTAGGAAAATTATTGGTTGCTGCGTTTTCTCTTTGGTTCATGCTTGTTCTTAAATTCTTGTCGAGTAGATCAAAATCAAGGTAATAATTCGTGCAACTTAACCAAACGTGTTAAAATTAATATGGAATTTTTCCAGTGATATTTAGATGTTATATAACTCATATAAAATATCAAAATCGATCCATGCATGCTAATTCTATGCGTATGATAATATAATGGCTATAGAACACGTAAATTGCAAATATATGAAATCCGAATTTCTGGGCATGATGGCTATTTTATTTAGACCTCTTATGATATATTAGACCTGGGAAAAATGATAGATCGAATTGTGGTGGCCTAAATCAAGTCGTTGTAATTTTAGTATCTAAAACATACGTAAATATGCAATATATGTTAAACGAATTTTCTGGGCATGTTCACTATTTTTCGTGGGTTCCTTATAAGTTATATGATCTGGGAAAAATATGGTTTTGATTTTTAGAAGCTTAAATTTAACGTGGTTAATTATTGTAAAAAACCGGATTTTAGAAAAACAAAGAAACAAATAAAATAAAAATCGTGGGTTCTAGGTTTGTTTTCTTGGGCATGAATCTGAGCATTTAATGTGTTTTAAGGATAAATAAATTATGGTCCAATGATTGGTGAAAATTAGGGTTGGTAATTGTTTATAAAAAGTGTTACCGATTTGAAGTTAATTGCATAAGGACCTGTTTTGCCAAGTTTGAAACTTCTGAGATATTTTTGTAAGATCATATACATCTGTAAGAATGTGGGAAAAAATATAACTTTGGGGTCCTAAGTGTAAATTTTGCATAATAATGAATTAATGGGAAATTAGGGTTTTGTTTGGAAATTAATTAAAAGTGAGGGACCAAAAGTGTAAATCTGGAATTCTGAAGTTGTTTTGTGTTAATACTGATATAAAAAGGTTGTTGGTAATTTTGAGGATTTTTGGGCTAATTATGTAATTGTTGTGTAATTATTGATTTAATATATATGTTTTGTAAACTTAAAGGGCTAAATATGTAAATTCTGAATTCTGAGGGGTCAAATATGTAAAGTACTGAATTCTGATGATATATTCTGTAAATTTGATATATAATATGTTTGGTTGGTAATTATGGATGTTGTAGGGCTTAAATTATAAAATGTGTAATTATAAGGTTGATTTTGTAAATTATGAAATTAAAGGGGTGTAATCTGTAAATTATGAAACTTAAGGGAATGAAGGTTAATTCTGAATAAAGTGAGCATTTAATTCTGTAATTTAAAGTATTTTTCACTAATGACCTTGTAAATAATGAAGTTGCATTTAAAACCCTAAACTTTGTATAATTGTCATTTAAAACCCTAAACTTCTGTAACTTGATAAAATGTACTGATATTCCATAATAATCTCTGAGTAAGGGTTTAACCTAATCTGAAATGATAATATCTGATTAATCTGGAAACCTGCTAATTATGGGAACTTACTGAATCTGGAAAGTTACTAAAAATAAAAAGTACATAAAATGAAGAGATTAACTAAAGGAATAATCTAAATAAGGAACTTTAGTAATTCTGTCTTCCTCTTCCTTAGGTGTGAAGAAGGAGAAGTCTTGATCATCTGATTTCTGTGTTTGTCTGTTTGATTTCTGCTGTGCTAATAAGGTACAGATATTCTGCCCTTTTTCAGTAAGGGTTTTTCATCCCCTTTTTCTTTCAGTTTTCATTTTCTTTATTAGGATCTCCGATACCACTGCTATGTTCCCTTCTGTTGTGAATCTTTGTTGTGATCTGTTTGTCTTGAACCTTTTTGTTTGAACCTCTGCTATGATTCTTGTATTCTGAACCTTTTTCCTGAACTCTGATTGATCTCTTGTTCTGAACCCTGAATTTGTGAGTCTTAATTGAATCTGATCTGTGAACCTTGTTCTGAACCTTAACCTGATATATCTGTTGTAAATTCTGATTTGATTTTGGTAAACCTTAACCTGTTTAATCCTTATCTGAACCTAATTGATTTGAACCTCTATTAAACTACATATGAAACTGTCTAAGGAAAGCTATTTTAAAAAGAAGCGATACCACTTGGAAATGGAAGTTTCTAAACGTTTTGGAAGACCATCTTTATGAAAACTATTTTGTAAGATCATTTCAATGAAAACCATTATTAAAGGATTGATTTAAATGAACTTTTGACAGGAACTTCTGAAATGGATTATTGCTATAAATTTGTAATCATTAACCTTTGATATACTTTTTGGACTATTGGAAATAAACCTTTTTAAATCTGAACTTAAGCTTTGATATTAAACTTAATCTGATAAACTCTGATTTAAACCTTATTATTATCTTAATCTGAATTGTTGACATGACCCTTCTGCCATGAACCCTTAGATGTGACTCTGTTTATTATATGACATCTGACCTTGACCACAGTCTGATATCCGAGCCAATCACTAGGCATGAGGGTTTCATGTCCATGTCATTGATGCACCGATGGCATGACTCTAGGGCAGGAGAGTGATGACCTGTCCCGTCCCTGATTTATTTTATCTGGTGTGTTCTGAGGAGTTT
>CP139506.1:322868440-323119748 GCA_021014915.2 Artemisia tridentata subsp. tridentata | reverse complement strand
TGATGCTTCCGAGCGAGACCCAAAATATATTTGATGCTCCAGCAGGGTATGTGGGGCTTTATGTTCATGCATTCACAGAATCCAACTTTAGGATTCCAATCCATCCCCTAATCCTAGAGTTTTTACAATATTACCAAGTACATATCTCCAGGTTGAATCCTTTTGGCCTATCCAAATTGACCACCTACATTGTGATATGCAAGGCTTATGGTTATGAACCAACTCTTACTGTTCTTAGAGGCTTTATTAATCTTTTCCCTGGTGGTGATTGGATAACGTTGGCCAAGAGAAGTAAGCATGATGTGCCTTGCTTAATTACCAAACCGTTTGCCAATATAAGAAATTGGAAAGGTCTGTTTTTCTATGTATAAAACACAATCATACCTCCAGAATATCCGGCCTTGTTAGATAAAGCAAACCAGTTTGATGAAAAACGTTTCAATGACCCTTTGCCATACCACATAAGAAAAAATCCCCTTTACCTGCGTCTTGCACGCCATCCACTTGATGTTCAAACGTTTCCTGAGCCGATTCTATACATGGCGGGCATTGTTGATCATTGGGAAGGCTCTCCGTTGAAACCTGAGATAATATGTCAAGGAGAAAGTATGGATACTCCCATTTAAATAAAGTAAATAACTTATCTGCTGATATTTTTCTTTTCTTTTTGCTATTCCAGAAATGGCATTCAGAAATTTCTTTGTGGCCCGTGGCACCAAGGAGGTCAGTTTCGTCCCTCAAGATCCAAATAATGTAAGCTACGGAGCAGGCTCTCCATCGAGGTCAGTCAACAATAACGATGTAGACGCTCAACCAACTAAGCCTTTATCACTAGTCCCACCTATAAATCCTATCAATATTGGCGAGACTCCGCAATTTGTGGAAAAAGTAGTAGACTCTGATGATCCCCTTTCCAAGGGTGATCAGGTGACGATCAAAGGGTCTTCCAGTATTTCAGACAAGATGCAGAATAGGAAAGGAAGAATTGCTATGTCCGTAAAAGCTCCGTTGAAAAAGAAATTATCCCTGCCAACCCCTCCGACAAGGACGGTGAAACCGAATAGTTCCCATCCTAAGACCTTTGTACCTACCACTCTAGAGATCCCCGAGGATGATACTCATAGTAAGTTGAAATCTTTCATGCGTAATGAACCTTATTCATCATATAGTTGATTGTCCTATTTTTCACAGGTCTGCCTAACACAAAGGAGCTTCCGAACGCCCTTGTGTGTCACCAGTTGGTTGAAAAGATGACACCTGCCAGTTGGAGAGGGATTTTGGATAACATGTCTTTGGAGGAGCTTTGTAACTTTCATTCCAAGAGTTATGCTAGACAAGGTGTTTTAGACAACCATCTCAATTCTCGAACAAAGGAGTTGGTTCAGACAGTGGTGGTTGCGAGAGAAAAGATGGATGCCATCTTAGCTAAAGAAAGGAATAGGGATCATGATTATGCTGAGTTGGAAGCAAAATGTAAAGAAGCAATGGAGGATTTGGAGAAGAATTATATTGTCCAAGATATGCGAGAAAAAATTGATAGTCTCGAAGGAAAATTGAGGGACTCTCAAGCAGAATATGGTAGGTTGAGGGTGGATGAGGCTAAAGTATCCGGTTATAGGGCACAAATTGCGACACTTGAGTCCAAATGGGCAGGTCTTGAAGCCGAAAGGGCAAGGTTGGGTGAGCAGGAGATCAAGCTTTGTGAGCATGTGGATTGATTAAAACTCCAATGCAAAGCCGTAAAGAAAGACAGAGCCGAGGTTGTCTCAAAGGTTTTTGCTTACATAGCCATGGAATTATACCACATCGAAGAGGTGAGGGAGATCATTGGGAAGCTGGTGAACGCAGCTATTTTCTATGGTACATGTACGACGTTAGAAGAAATTGCCAAGACAAAGAAGCCTGTGGTTTTGTCGAAGGTACCTTACTACCGCCCAACGTCCGAGCAGGAGTATAATGATGCTGGCAATGCGTTCGCTTCAGCGGAGTATCCCTTTCTTACAGAAGCAAGCAAGGATCCCTTAGCACCAATAGAAGATCTCCTCTCAAAAAAGCCTCAAAATATTCAGCCTCCGTCTCCAAAAAGGAAGACTGCCATGTTGGCAGGAAATTGACCCCAAGGGTAGTATGTACCCTTTGAAGAATTTCTCAAGAAGCTTAATATGCATGTGTCTATGTATTAAGCAATTTATCTTTGTTTCTTTCTGGGCTTCGACCCATGCTTCAGACAATTGCTTGGGTATTTTTTGTTGGCTTTGACCACGTTTAGTCTTATCAATGCCAGTTAGGGGACAATGTCCCACTTCGAATGTCATGCTTTTTATTCTCTTACGCTTAAAATAAACGTACACATACATCCTAAGGCTATAACCTTATTGTTTGTATTTTGGACCAAGATTTTTAGAAATCGTATAATTTGACTGCGACAGAGGGTTGTGACCCACTCCATCTTTATCCTTAAGATACAAAGGGCTTAGAATACCCTAAGTCTTGTAGGAAAGTTAATGTGAATTGTAATGGATGTTTTTTGTATACAAGACATGTGTCCTGATTCATCCTTCGACATTGAAACTTGTAAAGTACTTGGCTGAACAAATCTTTGTTGTATAAAACGACATAAGAGATTTGAGGGAAATGCGTTATATCATTAATTGGGTAGGGAGGATTACATCATTTTAAGAAATGAACACTAGGACACCTACCATTAATGCTTCTTTCCCCAAGTGAGAAGAATGCATTACATTAATTTGAAAAACAAGCTAGGTGCTTTAAAAGTAGTAAGTCTTAGACGTAAAACTTACGAAGGTTGGTACCATTCCAAGTCCTATCCATGACCTCTCCTTAAAGCTTTGCGAGCTTATAGGCTCCGTTGTCGTAGGCTTCCGATATGACGTAGGGTCCTTCCCATGTAGGCCCTAGCTTTCCTTTGTATTCAGCCTTGCTTGCGCTGTTTAGCCGAAGGACATATTCACCTGGCTTGAATGTGGAGAGTCAAACTCGATTGTTGTAGTACTTTTCAAACTTTTGCTTATAGATAGCCTCTTTGATTGAGGCTATTTCTCTTCTTTCTTCAAAAAGATCAAGGTTTTTCCGAAGCCTTTCTTCATTTGTTTTTTCATCGAAGTTCTCAATGCGTTCTGTTTCGATGCTTATTTCGGAGGGTATAACAGCCTCCGTTCCATAAGTAAGGCTAAAAGGAGTCTCCCCATGGCTTGACTTGGGGTGTGTCCTATGCGCCCACAGAACCTGGGGTAGTTCGTCTACCCACCCATGATGGGTTCATCGTAACCTCTTCTTGATTCCATTAACAATGTCCCTATTGGTGACTTCAACTTATCCGTTACCCTGAGGATGGTACACAGACGTGAATGACTGTTTGATCTTTAGGCCCTTGTAGAAGATCGGGAACACTCCTTCAGCGAATTGCTTTCCATTATCAGTGATGATAATTTGAGGAACCCCAAATCGACAAATCATGTGTTCCCACATGAAATTTTCCATATGCCATCCTGTTACTGATGCCAAAGGCTTGGATTCCACCCATTTGGTGAAGTAATCTATGGCTACGACCAAGAATTTTACCCCTCCTGGAGCTACTGGTAGGTGTCCGACTATATCGATTCCCCACTGGCAGAAAGGCCATGCTGAAGTAACAGTGGTCATGTCTTGCTTAGGCAGTCTAGGAACTTTGGAGTAGATCTGACATGCTTCACACTTTTGTATCATCTCCATTGCGTCCCTGTGCATGGATGGCCAGTAATATCGAAGCTTCATTATTTTTGAGACAACGGAGCGAGGGCCTGCGTGCAATCCGCAGGATCCTTCATGTACCTCGCAGATGATGTTCGAAGCTTGCTTTGGCCTCACACAACGAAGCCATGGAGATAAGAAAGACCTCCTATAGAGATTATCCCCGATAAGTCTATATTGAGGAGCCTTGACCCTCACCTTTCTTTTTAAGCTGGTTTCGCCCCAACGAACCATGAGTATTAGGGCTTTGGGAGGAGTAGTATCTTTAGACGACTGGGTGTCGGACATTTTTTCCTTGCCCTTCTTTATACCCTTCAACAAATGTGCCAATTGCCCGGACTTTACAACTTCTTCTATCTGCTTCTTTAGCTCCCTGCAACTGTTCGTATCATGGCCATAATCTTCATGAAAGTGACAATACTTGCTCGTATCCCTGTTTTTATCCTTGCTTGTCATGTGAGGGGGTGCTTCGAAAGCATTAGCAACCCTCTCCGTAGCAAGTATTTCCTTTGGAGACTTAGTTAAGTTGCCTAGCAAACCGTGGTTAGGACCTTTGTATGGAGAAAACCTGTCTCTATTTTTGTTCTTGTTCTTTGACCCTTGCTACGCAGAATGCTTCGAAAACTTTTCTCTGTCGATCGGAGCACCATTAGTAGACACTTCTTTTGCTTCAATCCAAGTATATGTCTTTTCCATTAACCCCTTGTACGTTTTCGGAAGGTTAGTGGACAAGAATTCCACCAAACTTCGATTTCGCAAGCCATGTACAAAGCTAGAAATACGTTGATCTTCATGTAGACCCAAAATCTATAGAGTTTCATCAGTGTACCTAGTGACGATAGCCATTGTGTTTTCGTTCTCTTTTTGTTTGATATTGTGCACCGTCAGATGGGTCCTTGTAAACTTCTTTTGTTGACTGAAGTGTGATCAGAACTTAGCCTTGAGATCATCAAGATTGACAATGCTGCCAGGCTTTTGCCCATTCCACCAAATACGGGCAGAATCCCGCAGGATGTATGTAAACATGTGACAGGCCACAGGCATGACCCACTTTTGCATCTTGATAGCCCTTTCGAACAAATGTAGAAAATTGTCCGGATCCCCCTTCCCATCATAGGTCCCAATATGCGAAGGCATTTTCAACCCATCTGGAAATAGGTAGTCTTCTATCCACCTTGTTAGGAATATAAATATTCATATGAAGACTCGATCACACCGAGTATCTATTTAGCATCTATATAGCTCGTAGGCTTATTAATATTATTTTAGTTTTAGTAATATTAGTTTAGTTATATTAAGTATTTGTGGAGTTGGGTCGGGTCTTTACCCATTTTTAGCTCACTCCATAGCCCACTAGGGGCACCTTATGTTAGTAACTATATATACCCCTTCCCATGTGTGGGAAGGGTTGGAACTCCTTTCATCCTCAATCTAATACACATATATTTCTCTCTCTAGTTCCCACATTCTCTCTTTCTCTCTCTCTAAACCGCCACTTAATTCGACCATAAATCCATTGTTTGTATGTTATATGATCTTGAATATGCTACAATTGGTATCAAGAGCCATGGTTAGGTTCGTGTAAGAGCATATTCAGATTCGTGGTGTAGATTTTTGGTCTCTTTTGGTTCGTATTATATAGTGAAGAAAAACCCTTGATTAATCTTTGTTTGTGGGTAAATCTGTTGAAAACTTGTACTTTTGTGTTCATAGAACTGTTTTACATCTTCCTTGATAACATACAACTAGGTTAGTGTTTGTTTGTGGAAGATTTGAAGGGTTTCTTGGCAGCGGTTTGGCTTTCGGAAGAGTTTTCATCGCAGCGGTTTGACCTTCGGTGAAGGATTCTTGGTAGAGGTTTGTGTTATTTGGGTAATTCTTAGTAGCGGTTTGATAAACAGCGGTTTGGACACTAACCAAATTAGGAAAAGGACAAAATGTACTAAAAAGGACGGTTTGTCCACTTGCGGTAGTGGTTTGTCAGTGCTTGTCTCTAGCAGTTTGTCGTTTAGTGGCAGCAGTTTAACCTATAGCGGTTTGAGTCTCAGCGGTTCTGGTTCCAGCGGTTTAATCCTCAGCGGTTTGAGTCTTAGCGGTTCTAGTTTCAGCGGTTTAACTCTCAGCGGTTTAATCTTTTGTGGTTTAGATATTAGCGGTTTGACCTTAGTGGTTTGAATAGTGTTCCGGCGGTTTAAATACTAGCGGTTTGGTCTTTAGATTCAGCGGTTTGACTTAGCGGTTTGTTGTGTGTTAGCGGTTTAATACTAGCGGTTGGGTTAATTACTGCGGTTTGAGAATAGCGGTTTGGTATTCAGGACTTGCGGTTTGACTTTTTACGTCAAAACTTCAAACGAATATAACTTTTGAACTGTAACTCCTTTTTCAGCCCACGACCTATCAAAACGATTGTGAGACCGAGGAGAAGGACACATTGAATAAATTTATTCATTCAACTCAACTTTCAAAGCCTGAAATCGCTCCAGAATGAAGTTATTGAGGTTTTAAGTTTTCAGACCAAAATTTCACCGTAACAACTTGCATAAACCAAACCGAATCATAATCAAAACACATTTAAGTAGTCATTATCACTTCACAGTTTATTCTTGATTTTTGTAAAATCCCGCGAAAGAATCTATTTCTCGGTTTAAATCACAGAATTGTAAAATCCCGTGCTCATTTACATCATGTCTACTACTTCAGACTCTGCCATATCTGAGATACTCAGATTGTACAACATGATTGACAAACAAAAGATTCCCAAAGATGTACAACAGATAAATGTGTTTGAGTATGTTGGTGCCAATAAGGACTTTGTGTGCTCGAATTCTCAAGAGAAAAAGCTTTATCAGCCACTGACAAATGTTGTTGAGTCAGATACTGCTATGAACAAGATGCAAAATGTGAAACACAATGAAGTGTTTATTGAACCTAGTGGGGTATCTTCTGTTATTTATGATGATAATGTGTTGCATGAACAAAAGATTCCCGACAAAGTACAACAGACAAACGTTGTGGAGTCAGATACTGCTAATATGGGAAATAGCGATGTTATCCCATATGAACAATATGTGAAGCACAACGAAGTTTCTGTTGTACCTAGTTGTGCATCTTCTGTTCTAAATGATGATTATGTGCTACATGAGAACACTGAATTTGTCCCTGAAAACTCATTAACCACCCAACTTAACACCTACAAAGATCAAGTGGCCATATATGAACAACGTGCTAAGTTTGAGTTAACTAAACGTGAGCAAGAAATGGATGGTTAGATGCGTACACTTATTTCTAAACGTAATCTAAGGGAAGAAAAATTGAAAATAGAGTTACATTCTTTACAAGTGAAACTTAAGCAAACTGTTCAGCTTAAACAAGTGATGCAAGAAAGTGTAAATACACTAAAGCAAGATTTCAAAGAAAAAGAATCTAAACTCTTAAATGATTTTTCCAGACTTAAAACATTAAAGAATAAACTTGAAAACAAGTTGTACACTCAAGACCAGACCAGACAAACTGCTCAAATGATTAGAAAGCATAAAAAGTAGTGTGATGAACATAGTGACAAAGCCATAGGTGAACCAAAGTCTGCTTACCTTAGGAGTGCTAAAATGGCCCAACCCGCATTGTATGATGCAAATGTAATGATTGTGCTGGGCCATACCCCTCCCGATGTGTCCTCATTAGAAGAGAGTAATGAGATAGAAGTGATCAATAGAGAAAAGATGAATGAAAAGATGAAGGATCCCAAATGTATAGCAAATGGAGTCATAATCAAACCCCATAACTACTATGAGGCGAACTTATTGACTGTCTTTGCTCCTCAGACTAAGTTGACGCCTGAACAAATCTTTTGGTTGTTAGACATGGAAAAGAATAAGGCAGATGAACTTAAGGCCAAAACTCCACCCCTTAGGAAAATTGCGGCTGCAATGGTGTATCCTCCCAATACACCCAGGCATTTAGTTCCTTTGACTCTTCCCACAGAATGTAAAACCTTAATTAGCATATATGTGCTTTGTCAACTATTTGCTGATTTTGATAAAACATGTAAGAAGAGAATTACACCAACCGGAATTACTGAGGGGGAAAGGGGTTTTGAACAAACAAAAAGGTGTTACTTAACTGAGGTCATTCCATTCTTTAAATTACTCAAAGAACATTTTGAAGGGATGCAAAAAACCCTTAAAACTGAAGTAAATGAGATGAAAGTAGTGTTTAAAGATATGGAAAATGAGGTAGCTCAAAATGCGATAGAACTTAAGAGTCGTGAGATTGAAAGAAAGAATATTCTTATCACCAATGAGAATTTGATTGCTAGATGCATTGCACAGGATATATTTTATACTGCTACTGATGCTGCATTAACTGCCTATCAATTTCATGAGTATTCTATTGCTTCGAATGTTACCCAGAATCGTGTGGTTGAGCTTGAGGGGGAGAATTTGAAACTGCAAGAGAAAATTCAAAATGATGACCATGATAACATGGTCAAGCGTTTTTCAAAACTAGAGGTTGATCATCTTAATTTGCAATTAAAATATCAACATTTAGAAGAAAGATGTAAAATATCAAATGCCAAGACATCTTTGGATGCTCCTGAATTTGATACATATGGATGAAAAAATTCAAGCTCACACCAACACGATTCGACAATTGAGGGCTCAAATTGCCCAATTGAAGTCAAATAAGAGTGATCCAATTGGCACCAATAAACCATCATCTTTAGATTCTCAGAATTTTCAGTATCAAGACATCATCAATAAGTTACACTATGAAAATGAGTGTTTTCGAGCTGAAAATTCAAAAGTCAAACAGCATTACAAAGAGTTATATGAGTCAATTAAAGTCACACAAAACAGTCACAATGAAAAGATAACTTCTTTGTTAAATGAAATCGAGAATCTTAAGACTCGGGTGAAAGGGAAAATGCCAATTATCACTCGTGATAATGTTGTTCCAAAGGTTTCTGCTTGTAGTAAGTATACTGTTGATCTTATGCCTATTCCATATCCCCTTAGGAGCAATAGGTTAGCTCATCATGATTATCTCACACATATTAAGGATAGTCTTGACATTCTTTGTAAAGTTGTTGAAGAGGATAGAATAGAGAAACCACTTGATAGTTCAGTTGTTGATGCCTGCTTCCTCACTAAACGATCTCAGGAACTCTTAGAATACGTCATTGGGTCATGTCCTAAGATTGATAGCAAGCGAGATAGGTTTAGTGCATCATCTTCAATGACTAAGAACAAGCATGTAACCTTTGAGGCACCCTTGGAAACTTCAGATCCTAACACATCAAAACATGTTCAGCAACAGGAAGTGAAAAAGATTAAGATTCCCATCAGTCCTTCTACAGGAATTAACAGAGACACTAAAGCTAGCGAGTCAAAACCTAGGAGAAATATAAGGAATTATAGGTCCTCACCAGCTAAAAGTGTTCCTAAGAAAAAAGTAGAAGACCACATGAGGAACAATAAATCAGATTTGAAGAAAAAGAATCACAATTCAAATCCTAATCCACTTTGCAAAACGTGTAATGATTGTTTAATTTCTGGTAATCATGATAAATGTGTTGAGAAATTTTTGAAGTCGTCCAACAAATCCCCAGTTAAGAAAGTTTGGAGAGCTAGACAAAGTAAGCAATCTTGGAAACATGCAGGGAAAATGTTTACCAATGTGGGATTTCAGAGGAAGCCCACGGGCCGAATATTTACACTAGGCGAACATTGCCCTTTAACGAGAGTTACCATGCCGAGAGTAGTGCCTGTTAAGGAATGGAAGCCAACTGGTAGAGTTATCCCTTTAGATACGCAATGCCCTTTAACTAGGTCCATTGCATCTACTAGTGTTGCCCCTATTGTTAAAACCAAGGCACATATGGTTTCAGCAGATCCAAAGATTGTTTGCACTAACCAACTAGAACCCAACTTAAATTGGGGATCCGGCACTCCAAACTTTCTTCTTTTGTCTGTTTTCAAATGCAGGTCGTACAGATCGTCCTTTGACATTTGGACTCAGACTGCTCACAACATATGAGGGGAACAATGATGTCTGTTCACATCAGTTCAGGCTTCCTTCTTCAAACGATAATGGCGTCTGCAGATAACACTTCAGGCCCCATTCCTCAAAGAAAAGAAAGTTGTACGCTTAAGTGCGCTTTATCTTTGGAAGAAGAGAAATCTTCTTCCATGCTCTTCCCGTGCTCATTCAGTCTTCAAGTGGATCGACGTACATTGGAGTATACTCTTTTTCACTCAATCAACAAAAAATTGCAGTTAGCAGGCATATGCAATTTTTGAAGGGGGGAGGGGTGAATAAACAAAATGTCAGTCATCAAGAACCATCAAGTGGATCTACTTACCGTTGATGGTATTCTTATTCACTCGTTCAATCAAAAATTGCAGTTGGTAGTCATATGCAATTTTTGAGGGGGGGAAAGGGTGAATAAACTACATGTTGATTGATGTTTGAGAAATGGTCATACGACTCCTGAATACATCAGTTCAGGAGTCGTGCAAACCAAGTTTCTTCAACACTATATGTTTCACCGTCCATGAAGAAAGAAGATATGCTGTTTCAATAATTGGTTTGAAGAATACTCTCAGCTCCATCAAGTGTTGTATCTCCTATGTTTCCCGCTGATGCACGGATATCTGTTGATACAACCGGTACTCTGTCTTGAACCACAATGGTTCAAGAAGTACCATCTGGTAGTACTTCTCCAACAACTCATGAAAGCATATCTCTAGTCATTCATCAAGGTGTTGAAGAACAAGGTCATGGAATGCTAATCGACATCTTCTCACGGGCTGATATAATCAGTGATAAAGGGCTTCTAGTCAATTCTTCATGTACACGTCATTATGCTTCATGTACACATCAGTATGATGATTCTGATTAATCGTAACCATCAGGGGAGAGAAATATGTACACCAAGGATGCACAACAAGTTCACGTGATCGGACTTAATATCTCACGATAAATATTAAAGATGATCAGTGTTTCAACTTGTTACCTTGGTATTATCATTTCATGAGTACGTCACGGGCTGATTAATTGTAACCATCAGGGGAGAGAAATGTGTACATCAAGGACGCACAACAGGTTCACGTGATCGGGCTTAACATCTCATGATACAAATTATAGATGATCAGTGTTTCAACTTGTTACTTTGGTGTTATCATCTCATGTGTACGTTACGGGCTGATGGGTTATATGTAAGATTACTGGAATGCATTTGGTGAGATGAAGATGATTGGTATTCTGTTCCCCCAAATGGACAATCTTGAAGAAGGTCGAGTCTACAGTCTATTCTACATTCTCCGCTGTGTGTTAGAAGACTAAAGACGGCATGCATTTGGTTATCAAAAGACTTCTTCATATTATGGGCATTCATCAGAAAGGTGTTCAGTTTGGGGGAGAGCACTAATTAGGGGAGAGTGAAAAGCCAGAATTAATCCCTAATTAAATGGGCTCACATTGCTCCTCAGCAAGTAAAGTGACAGTAGCTGAGAAGATTCAGGAAGCTGAGGAGTAATGGATTTGCCTCGTATACTTGTATATATTTGATTCATATATCCTTGCATATACTTGTATATATATTAAAACAAAAACAAAATAGAAAAATATAAAAACTATAAAAACCCTAAAAATCAGAAAAACAGACAATACCAAAAATAGTCCTTCTAGGCATGTCTTCTGTTTATCGATAACAATTACGGACCTAGAAATGTCATCAATAATGACACGGGTCTTTAAATGAAGCTCGAGCAGAAGTTATACTTACCGGCTAAAACATGTCTAATAGGTTTGCAGTTACTTCAGACTGCAACCCGTGCATTACTATGGGGAAAGCTCGTCACCAAAAAGATGGCTATTCCTCCAACTGGGTGATGTTCACCTGGGCATGGATTACTTTATATCCATGTTTTTTCGATCTAATGTACGATTCAATGCATCATTTCATGTATAAGAAGAAAAGTCTTCTTTGGACCATAAACTCTTTCCGGTCTATGATTCTTCAGGAGAGTTTTGGTGTTTCATAAGGTGGTAACTAGACTTAAATTTCCCAAATACTTGTCACTCAATTGAATGACTACAGGTCTTTTAATAGAAAACAGGTCATTAATTGAGGGGGAGAGTATTTGTTCAAATTTCTGACACCTTTTTAAACTATTGTGCAACATCAGCAGTGACACTCTCTCGGGGTTTAAGGGGGAGCATAGTATGCTCCATAATCAGAATATATATTAAACCATACCATATTTTCTCCCATAATTTCTAACTTATTTAAATCAATTGGGATCACAAATCTCAAATGATTTGAAATTTTTGATCGGGGGAGAGAATGGGATTTAAATATGAAATTTTGATAAAAATATGATCTTTTGAAACTCAAGTGTAGGCTCTCCCATATGTGCTAAACCTTTTCTTATATCGATGCACATATTGAAGGGGAGCGGATGATTTATGATGGAAACTGTGGAAGAATACCAAAGACCGACCAATCTTATTTTAATGCAATGGAGTTATAAGGATGGTGAGGTTAGGTATTAGTTCCCATGATCCAGCCAGAACCGGAGGGATCTTCCCAGGGACAATCCTCTAGTTAGAATAGAAGTCCTTAGGAATGATTAAAAAAGGAGAAAAGTGGAATAAGGGAAGAGTGCCGACTGAGATGGAGCTAGCACTGGAACAAACCCAACAAGGTGCTAGTGATGAAGTCTCGGTAAGCGCTGAAGGGGTTGAAGAATGAAAAAGAAATGTAAAGATAAAGGGTGAAAAGAAAGAATCACTTAGTTGATTGCTGACATTGAAGACATATGCTGTCAGAATCACTTAGTTGATTGCTGACATTGAAGACAAAGTATCATGGACCCAGTGATACGCTGCACAACCCTCCCTAGCCACTCAAGGTCCTTCAAAGGACTCTTGTTTCATTTTTCACGGAGATCAATACATGTCTATCGTCTTCCTCACTCCGAGTTAGATGATATTGAAAAGGTGGCAGTCCTCTCCAGCCTCCGATCACTAAATCAAAACGCACAATTGAGTCTAGAGCCAAGAGATCATCAATAAATCTCATTAGGATACACTTCCAATATGCTTACTGTTTCACACACTGTGGAAAGTAAGAAAATATATGTTAAGAGTCCTATGCATTATCCTTATGGAATTGCCAGAACATCCGAGTGATATGTAAAATATTCACAATGAAGATGGAAATCCTTCTAGAACCAACATCAAACAAGCTCTTGGTGGGTAACATGTGACATCCTTCATGGATCAAACTTGTGACAACTGGAAAGAAACAATGGAGTGATTCACTCTTGAATCAATCCTGTTCCAGGAATTGGATTGACGGTCTCATTTAATCAATGAATTTAATTTACTGATTCACTCTACCGTGTTGTCTGCTTTGAGACGTTTCGGTAAGAGAACATGCTTGTTTTGACAACTCCAATGACAATTCGTTGGATAAGTCTCTAAAACAAGCTGGAAATTCCTGTCAAGGAGAATTCTCTTTAAAGGGAATTCTACCTGATCGAAGGTCGGTCCTCATGGAACCGAAGGTTAATCCAACCACACCGAGCGAATGACAAAGCCATATTCGTTCTCCAACTTTATTGCTAACTGTTTTATATCAGATTCATTTAAAGATGGTGATGGTGGTTCCTGATTCCAGAAGAGACGTGTCAACTCACGCTTCATGCTCACACTCTCAATTAAATTTCAAAGACATCATGATAGTTGAAAGACCTACAACACAGCTTTTACAACTCTGATGAAATCTATCATGATCCAAAAAAGTGTGAGCATGCGAGTCCAATGGTCACAACAAATCACATGGAGGCAATATTACTACACGGATGAGCTCAGAGATTTACAATGGCTGATGATCTCAAATAAGGCTCCAAGATCACAACTTCACATGGAGACGATGTTGCAAGATGACTTGAAGACATATGTTGGATGACAACCTCAAAGAATACTCAAAGATCATCCAAGTCAAAAGATCAGTCATCAAAAGTTCACTGTTGAAGGCACAAAGATCAACGACGTTGAAGAATCAAAGACTACGAGCTATGAAGTCAAGTTCAGAAGACAGAATGCTAGAATTCAAAATATTATTTCTGGGATGACCTCCCTTAGGGGGAGATTGTTAGGAATATAAATATTCATATGAAGACTCGGTCACCCCAAGTATCTATTTAGCATCTATATAGCTCGTAGGCTTATTAATATTAGTTTAGTTTTAGTAATATTATTTTAGCTATATTAAGTATTTGTGGAGTTGGGTCGGGTCTTTACCCACTGTCAGCTCACTCCACAGCCCAATAGGGGCACCTTATGTTAGTAACTATATATACCCCTTCCCATGTGTGGGAAGGGTTGGAACTCCTTTCATCCTCAATCTAATACACATATATTTCTCTCTCTAGTTTCCACATTCTCTCTTTCTCTCTCTCTAAACCGCCACTTAATTCGGCCATAAATCCATTGTTTGTATGTTATATGATCTTGAATATGCTACACACCTAACGAAGGGTGTAGCCGAACCCATAGGGTCCGAGTATAGCAATTATAGGGTGGTGCATACGTAGGAACATTATTGTATGGAGCATGGTTTGGGGGCACTCCCATAGGAGTTTGGCTAGGGTAGGATTGATAAGGTGTGTTCATGCCGAACGGATAACCGTTTCCCATGGCATACGGAGGGTATACCGTAGGATGCCTGAAGGGTATGCTCCCATAAGGTTGAGGGAGGCTAGGGTTGCTAGGCTGCCCATTTATTGGAGGATATAAACCTTGAGGGTAAGACTGAGTTTGGAACGAGGGGCACATACCATTGGGAGGAAGATTTCCTCCCATATTAATTGTAGGCGAATTGCCTCCTATGCCTGATGCGTAAGAAGGTTGCTAAAGAACCCCTGCTTCAGTCCTTCCAAGATGAGCTGCTAACAATGGAGGTAGATTCACCCCTGTCTCCTCCCTTCGCTGGCTCCTCCCGTTGGAGCCTTCGGCAACTGCTCCTTCCCTCCTAGTCGGAGCCCTCTCCGAGACTCCTTTGAACACAACGAACCTTCTACTTAACCATCGACCTACTGGTGACCCAATCCTTAGGGTCGAGAGTGTTGCTCCTTACGTCGGAGGCCTAGACTCCATTTCCATCTCTTCATCATAATCGTCACTTGAGTATTCCAACTCCCTTCGCATCTCAGCATTCCGAACTTGCCTCTTGCGAGCCCTTAAGAGGGATTCCTACGCTTTGTGGTTGGCTTCGACAAAGGCTGGCTAATAATAGGCTCCGGATTGGCAGATGTCGAAGCATGATGGTTGGGCGTTACTTCTGGGTGAGAACGTGTTGTGAACGTGAAAGTGGTTATTGTGTAACACCCCCAAAATCTGACTTAGCGGAAGCTTTCGGGTCCTGGGGTGATACGAAATTAATATACATTGCAAAAGAGATATAGTATAATGCCATAATTGAATTAAAGGAAAAAACATACATTAATATAACATTGTCATGGCCGGCATCGGCAATTAAAATAAGTTTAAACTCTTGATAAATATTTTCTTGAAAACATAGTGAAAAACATGACGACTTCTTTATGCTACTGTCTTCATAAAAATGCCTACAAGCGATCACCGGAAATGCATGAGAAAACGGGTTCAACTATGAAAATAGTTGGTGAGTATACAGGTTTTAGTCAAAGGAAGTCCAAAGTCTTCAAAAAAAAAAGGTCAAAAGTCTTTAAAAAGGTCCAAAGTCTTTAAAAAGGTCCAAAGTCTTTAAAAAGGTCCAGATATCAAATCATTCAGTTACATGTCTTGCCCATACAAGACATGTAACCTATGATTTCACAAAAATTGTACGTCTTATAGTCAAACACATACGCTCATTTAAGTTCACAATAAAAATGCCAAATCCTAAGACCTATCTGTTTTAAGCCGAACTACAATGGCTCTAAGACTAGCAACTTGGGTCTCGATTGCCTAGATCCTAATTTACCACAACAATGACAACATCTATCGACCACTTCCCAGGTCTCACTATGGTTCCACGCCAACATAACAACAACAAAATCATCAATGTCTTTCTCAAAGTTTCCTTCGCATACTAATAATAACATCAACAACAATTCCCCTTAATCATCAAACTAGTCCTATTATTATTTCAACTTTCCTATAGTGCTACTGGTAATCCATTCGGAAAAAAAAATATCAATGCTAATCTTTATTCCTTACTACCTATGAATATTACTAAAACTTAAATCCAAAAATTTAACCCAAATATAACCAGTCAAAATGAATCCGATTAAGTAAATAAAAATAATAATTTAATTTCTTACTATGATTCGTGTGAGAGGGTGAAGAATCCGAATGAAACTTCCAAAAATCCAAGCAACCCAGTTACTCCAAATCGAATCACCACCTCTTCAACTCTTATCCCTTTCTCGAGTGATTACTTAGATTTTTAGAGTGTTTTATTGAGATGTGATTCGATTTCCACTTGGAGAGTTGGATTAAATAAGTGATTTTTGAGAGAAGTTCCAGGGGTCCTTTCGGATTTGGGGAGGATGATTTTACTATATGGGTGTTATCTCTATTTCAAAGGGGTATTCAACCTAGGCGATCCTGTGATGTGTGATGAAGACAAAGCTTTTGGTCAAAAGGGTTTAGAGATGTCTAATATGGCTAGAGAAAGTGATAGATCGAAGCCTATGGGGAAGAGGATAGGGGCGACAAAACCAAGAGGAGAAGTTACAGGGTATATGGGTTTGTGTGTGAGTGGATAAGTAGTATTTATTTAGGGAGCATGTAGCATCTTTTTATTTAATTAGGTATAATTATAAGTGGTGAATTAAATTAAAGTTAGTAATTTAGACACCCGAGTCCCGTTAAACAATGTCAAGTCTGGTTCCGTCCTAAACCGTTCCTAGTTTTGAGAGTGTCTATTTTTAGAGTCGTTAATTAATACCTGAAATATTCTCCGAGCCCATAATTATTTTCTAATATTTCATGACTTTCTGTCTGTTCCTCGTTTGCGTGTGGTGTCAGTGAAAGTGAGCTAACCTATTACAGTATTATCATTAAAATAATTGCCTGAAAATTTACGGGTTGTTATAGTCTGTCAACCTAAAAAGGAATCTCGTCCTCGAGATTCAGTTCGTTCGCTCTACTGACGTTCGTCCTCGTGATTAGATTTGACGGTCAACTTTTCCATTCTCGAGCTTAGCCCTCACGTGACCTTTAGTTAGTGGATTCTCACTTAATCTCACAACTCCCTAACCGAGAACTGTCATGAGTTTGAGTAACAATTTGATTCCATCTTGATTTTCGCAACTCATCAAACAAGAACTGTCACTAGATCAAGTTGGAAACAAGTTGCTAGAATGGAAGATTTTTACATCTTACATGAAGGCCTCTGGAAGGTTCGACTCAAGTTTGGAATCGTCTAAGCCAAATCTAATCAACGAATAAAGGCTAGGCGTTCAATTAGGGCTTATGACGTCAGATCTCATATTAGTCGTCGTCGTTAACTTGATAGGGGACAAAAGTAATCCTACGTCAATCATAAAAGGATGTACCCGTCACGATGGTTGGGTCCTAGCGAGCTTCGTTGTTGCCTAGAAGGTATACTCGACCTCGAGCTGGGCTGATATTGCCTCCACGGTTTAGGTCATTTTCTCCAATTGCTGCTGGGAGAGTTAGATTCTCCTGCACTGGCCTCTGTGCCCTATTCAGCTTAGGACACACGTTCCGGAGGTGATCTGGACTCCCGCATTCGTAGCATGTTCGCTTTCACTCTTGGTTCCCATTTCTATTTGGGCAATTTCGACTAAGATGGCCAGTCTGTCAGCATCTGTCGCACCTCGGGCAGTCTCGGTTACATCGTGTGCACTTAGGATGTGGGCTTGCATATCCTCCGTGCTCCTAGGTTGTTGCTCAATAATTCCTGGCTACTCGTTGCCGCTTATCCTGCTGGTCCTGGTCTCGGCTTCCCTGCTGATCCTCCTGTCGTTTTTGTCCATGGTCGTTGGTCAAGGTACCAGCTCCTTCATTGGTTTGTCCTGCACCGAAGTGTGCGACGATCTGAGTTAGAAGATCCACCAATCCAGCAGCACTGTCCCTTGGGCTTCATCGTTGATGCTTCCCGAGCGGGTTTTCCTTGTAGTCAAGATTCTTCAATAGGCCAAAAACTTTGAGTTATACGTGAACGATGGCGGATGGCGTTGCGAGGCAGCGGCGGCTTTAGAGACGTAGTGATTGCGACATGACGGAATCAAAGACGTGCTTAATCTATTAGATTGTAATATAGCAAGGGGGCACATATATCCACATAAAGTATAGTAACATAAACATGGCATATAAACAGGGCTATTCAAACATGATATGCATGCACACACAACTAATGCAATTTCAGGTGACTAGACTCTTAGGACACAACCAAAACATGATCCGAGGCTACTACTCCCATCATTGCATGATTTTTCCCAAATTAGGCATAGGTGATCAGGCTATGCATAATTGAGGAGAAATGATGCAATGCTCGGACTAGTCAGCTCGTATGATGTTTGGTGTTTAATAAAAACTTTATTCTGGTTATAGTTGCGATTTTTATATTTGAAAAACCGGCATTCTCTATAACTTGGCTTTGATACCAATCTGTAACACCCTAAAATCTGACTTAGCGAAAGCTTTCGGGTCCTAGGGTGCTACGAAATTAAAATACATTGCAAAAGGGATATAGTATAATGCCATAATTGAATTAAAGGAAAAACCATACATTAATATAACATTAATTATTTTCTAATATTTCATGACTTTCTGTCTGTTCCTGGTTTGCGTGTGGTGTCAGTGAAAGTGAGCTAACCTATTACAGTATTATCATTAAAATAATTGCCTGAAAATTTACGGGTTGTTATAGTCTGCCAACCTAAAAAGGAATCTCGTCCTCAAGATTCAGTTCGTTCGCTCTACTGACGTTCGTCCTCGTGATTAGATTTGACTGTCAACTTTTCCATTCTCGAGCTTAGCCCTCACGTGACCTTTAGTTAGTGGATTCACACTTAATCTCACAACTCCCTAACCGAGAACTGTCATGAGTTTGAGTAACAACTTGATTCCATCTTGATTTTCGCAACTGATCAAACAAGAAATGTCACTAGATCAAGTTGGAAACAAGTTGCTAGAATGGAAGATTTTTACATCTTACATGAAGGCCTCTGGAAGGTTCGGCTCAAGTTTGGAATCGTCTAAGCCAAATCTAATCAATGAATAAAGGCTAGGCGTTCAATTAAGGCTTATGACGTCAGATCTCATATTAGTCGTCGTCGTTAACTTGATAGGGGACAAAAGTAATCCTACATCGATCATAAAAGGATGTACCCGTCACGATGGTTGGGTCCTAGCGAGCTTCGTTGTTGCCTAGAAGGTATACTCGACCTCGAGCTTGGTTGATATTGCCTCCACGGTTTAGGTCATTTTCACCAATTGCTGCAGGGAGAGTTAGATTCTCCAGCACTGGCCTCTGTGCCCTATTCAGCTTAGGACACACGTTCCGGAGGTGATCTGGACTCCCGCATTCGTAGCATGTTCGCTTTCACTCTTGGTTCCCATTTCTATTTGGGCAATTTCGACTAAGATGGCCAGTCTGTCAGCATCTGTCACACCTCGGCCAGTCTCGGTTACATCGTGTGCACTTAGGATGTGGGCCTGCATATCCTCCGCGCTCCTGGGTTGTTGCTCAATAATTCCTGGCTACTCGTTGCCGCTTATCCTGCTGGTCCTGGTCTCGGCTTCCCTGCTGATCCTCCTGTCGTTTTTGTCCATGGTCGTTGGTCAAGGTACCAGCTCCTTCATTGGTTCGTCCTGCACCGAAGTGTGCGACGATCTGAGTTAGAAGATCCACCAATCCAGCAGCACTGTCCCTTGGGCTTCATGGTTGATGCTTCCTGAGCGGGTTTTCCTTGTAGTCAAGATTCTTCAATAGGGCAAAAACTTTGAGTTATACGTGAACGATGGCGGATGGCGTTGCGAGGCAGCGGTGGCTTTAGAGACGTAGTGATTGCGACATGACGGAATCAAAGACGTGCTTAATCTATTAGATCGTAAGATAGCAAGGGGGCACATATATCCACATAAAGTATAGTAACATAAACAGGGCTATTCAAACATGATATGCATGCACACACAACTAATGCAATTTCAGGTGACTAGACTCTTAGGACTCAACCAAAACATGATCCGAGACTACTACTCCCATCATTGCATGATTTTTCCCAAATTAGGCATAGGTGATCAGGCTATGCATAATTGAGGAGAAATGATGCAATGCTCGGACTAGTCAGCTCGTATGATGTTTGGTGTTTAATAAAAACTTTATTCTGGTTATAGTTGCGATTTTTATTTTTGAAAAACCGGCATTCTCTATAACTTGGCTTTGATACCACTCTGTAACACCCCCAAAATCTGACTTAGCGAAAGCTTTCGAGTCCTGGGGTGCTACGAAATTAAAATACATTGCAAAAGAGATATAGTATAATGCCATAATTGAATTAAAGGAAAAACCATACATTAATATAACATTGTCTTGGCCGGCATCGGTAATTAAGATAAGTTTAAACTCTTGATAAATATTTTCTTGACAACTTTGTAACACCCCAACCCGGCAAGGGTAAAGATGTCACGATAATGGTTTCATATCAGATCAAAACAAAGCATACATCTATAGTAATACAAGAAATTTCAAAGGTTACAAATGAAATACTGAAATTACAAGGTTACAAATGAAACTTCCGATAAGCACTAATTCTAAAACATAATAACTTCTAATCAACTCTAATCCAGATGACTATCAAGGTCTTCTAAGCCCAAGGTATTCTCCACTCATTCCCAGCTTCCTACTAAACCTGCCGCAGGAAAAGAAATACGGCTGAGCTACGAGAGCTCAGTGAACAGATACATAAACAAAGTAATGATAACGAAACAGAAATAAGATATGGTGCAATTGGGAAATATCATAAGGTATAAATGATGTGAAGGTATAATGAACAGAATAGGATAGTAATCCACCACGAGCCCAGACAAATCAGATATAGTAACCACATCTTCATAATCATATAGAGGGGAGACCTCTCAGATAATCAGATAATATGAGGGGTGTCCTCATTCTTCAAATGGAGTAGCTAGCTCCTAGATATATGTGAAGGGCATGTATCTCACACAGTAACAATCACCAGACAATAACAAATCATATATAGATAATCCACTAAACAAAACAGATCTAGGATGCATCCATACGCCCCTGCAGACAAATAATAATAATGGCCATAGCAGATAACAGATAAGGGACGGTGTGGAACATCACTCAACCACACTCGAGTCATGCCATCGGTGCATCAATGACATGGCCATGTTACCTTCATGGCTAGGGTCACAAATTTTGGCTCGGGTATCAAACTAAGAGTCAGATATCATATCAAATCAAAGTGTCATAATCAAAGGTTCATAACAGATGGTCCATAACAGATGGTTCATAACAGATATATAAGATGTAATGCCAAAGGTCCAAATCAGAGTTTATCAGATCAAAGTATACAAAGCAAAGGATCATATCAAGGGTTCACAACAAAGGGAACATAGCAATGGCTTTGGGAATCTTAAACGAATTAGAAATCAAAATCATATCAAGGGAATAAGACACCTTTATTGAAAAAGGGCAGAGTATCTGTACCTTATTGCGAATGCAAGCAAAATAAGAAACAGAAAACATAGAATGGATTCAAGACCTCTCCTTCTTCACACCTAAAGGAGTAGAAGACGGAATTATAAAGGGGTTCAAGTTCAGATTACTATTTTAGTTCATCCTTCCATTTTAAGTAACTTTCTATTTTTAGCAGGTTTCCAGAATTTATTTTTTTAGTCCCTCTATTTAATTAAAATACAATTCGACCCTTTAATTACATTTTAAATCCATATCTTGTAAATTTTACACATAAGGTCCCCATATTATAATTTTTATACCTTGCTACTGACTTAACTAACATTTTAAAAATAACCCACAAGTTTTAAAAATGACAGAACACCCCCTTATATTTTAAAACCCAAATCGTACCACATTTTAAAACACAAACCCTAACCTTAATCTTTCCCAATCATCATCCCATCATTACTACATCATAATTAGTCATTTATGAACATAATTCCAGATCCAAAACACAAAACCCTAATTGAAAACCCTAGGGTTTCTATTTTTTTCATTCGATTTCTTTTTACCCGATTACAAACAAAATTAACCACGACCAATCTTGGACTCTATAATTCGAACCACTATTTTTCTTAGATCATATAGATTATATAGAGTCCAAATAAAATATATTTCACACCCAAAAAATTCGTATCACATATTTTAGAATTTATGTATGTATTAACCATTTAAAATCAAAACGATCAATATAAGCTACCACAATTCGAACCAACATTTTTCCAGGCTTATATGATGATTGTGGAACCCAGAAAAATTACGAACACAACCCAAAAAATCGTATGAACCCGTTTGTATTTTATTTACGTTTTTTGATCTCAATAATTCATTCGTTCATATTAGCTTGCATGATTTGATTCTATTAATTTATATGACTCATATGTGATCTAATTATCTTCAGAAAAATACCAAAATGAATTTAGAACATACGGATTTGTTGTAAGAAATTATTACCTTGCGGATGGGATAATTCGACAAGAAAAGGACTAGTGATCGAACCAAGCTCCCTATGATCAAACACCTATTTTTCATAGCTTGTTTAATCCTTGAAGAACACCAAAAAAATATAAGAACTCGTCCAGAAAATCGGATGGAGGCAGAGTTGATTTTAGGATGTCGACATTAGTTATATTAGGGTTTCGGTTTTGTTATTAAAAGAATTAAAGGGAGATTTGCTTATTTAGGGATGATAGCCGAATTTTGGGGGAGGGAGAATGCTTAAGAACCGGCCCATCATTATGACCAAATCAAAGTTTTAATTTCCTTAAATTATTTCTCATTTATTTGCAACTTATCTCTTTTAAATTAATATATGTACAATTAAATAATTAAAGTAGGTTTTTGGTTCATATGTGATTATTTATACTTTTTGTACATTGCAAAGTGTTAAAAAAATGTTGCCTCAAAATTATTTTACTTCATATGTAGCTCATTACCAAAGGTTTGGGATTATTTTGATACTTATAGTGCTTATTAATCAAATTTTAAAATGATAGGGGCAATTTGGTCTTTTTATACGTTTTAGGATTTTTGGGTATTACAACTTCTTCCCCTCTAAAAAAAAATTTCGTCCTCGAAAATGGAAGTGAAACGAAACGGAAAGCATAACGGACCGCGAACGGAAATGTGAATGACTAGTTTCTCATGATTCTCTCTTGATAATCAAAATAGTTTCGGTTTCTTCAGAAAGGACAGACCATAATTCACAACAGATCATCATGAACAGATTCATCGAATGTTAGACGTATATATAGCAACACATAGCTGTACTCCTTCATAGTAACAGATAGAGTCCATACAGACAGAAAACAGATTATCAGACTGCAGAAAGCTCTACAACAGGACCTAAGATAGTTATCAGAAGTACAGAGATCAGCGGAACGTGTGACGAGAATCCAGACGTATCAAATCGTATAACGGTGAAGGCAGATTTAAGCGCAAAGGCAGAACGAATCCTAAAGTCTCAATCAGATACCAGAATTCTAAGGTTTCTAAGGCACTCCTCGAAATATCCTATGATCACAATGAGGGTACGTCATATGACGTAAGTATTATCACGTTAGCTACTCGTCATAATACCAGCATCATATGAGTATACCTTCATGATGGTCATACTTTATCTCAAGTCGTGAAATAAGCATCTATCAACCACCTAACAGTCCATTCTACATCCTAGGGTTGGTCCGAATCGGTCATCATTAAGAATTCAAAAATCAGGGATACAAATCGTACAAATAACGTAACGGAATTAATAAGCATCAAAGAAGTACGTCGTCCAAAGCGTCAGGTTTCCCACAATACATCGAAGTTCTCATGACAAAACCGTCATCCAACATACGCAGAAAGAACACCAAACGGAAATACTAACGGAGAACCCGAATCATTCGAAAGATCTTATCATCAGGTAACGGGAGCTTAAGTGGGTTACGCAGAAGTGAACACGCCATCAATAACCTCGTCCTTCACGAAAGCAACTCATCCAACCAAAATCGTCCACTCGAATACATGATTTCAAAATCTCCTCCAAGTCCGAGTAGTCTGTCTACGCTTGTCCATCTGATCATACGCTGAGAAGGGGTGATAAACTTGAGTCTGGTCCCTCAAGCCTTCGGCACTTCTTCTTGACACTGTGATGGAGTAATGTGGATTTCTGGCACGATCTTTAAATCTCTTCATCATCTAGTCTGCTTCCGCTCTCAATTCATCTTAGTACAACCAAGATGAATAGGGAAGTGAGACAGCACGTCTTCATCAGCCCCAGGCTCGCCCTCTTGACTAGAATTTCTTCTTCTGCATCGCCAATGTCTTCACTCTTCATGGTAGCTATCGTTGTTGTCAACTCCAGGTCCGGTAGGGAAAATAATAGTGATAGCCAAGGTTTAACAGTAGGTAATTGTAGTAGGGAGTTCAAAATTGTTTCAAACGCCAAAAGTGAGACATAGAAGGGTGGTTGTCAATATTGGAATACTCAATCAACCAATTTCTTATCGGAATAAAATCGAAGTTTAACTAACCAAAGAAAGACAGATCACAAATCAAATCTTTATCATTAAAAAAAATGAGGGGAAACATTCTTATACTCGTGGTCACAACCACAAGACTTCTCATAGGGACAGAGATGGGTGAAACGAAATCAAATAGTGTCGGAAGATTTATAGACGTTTATCAAAGCAAAAGACAAATAACAAAATGTGTCAAGTATATCATCGTCAGGGAGATTTTCAGAATGCCCGAAGAGGTATCAAAATGATTAACAAAAGAATCAGAGTTCGGAGTCGGAATTTCAAAATAAGGTTCAAATAGTGTTAGGCAAATTCTATGTAATTTCCAATGATTTCAAGATTTAATTGGGTTTCAGATCTTAGGTGGTGAAAATCGTGAGCTTTCAATTTCCAAAAGTGATCTCAACAAGCAGGGCACGAATCAGAGTGATGCGGAAGCAATGATACTTAACCAAAAGCCTTAGAGTCTACCCATTCCTCACTGGTCAGAACTTAAGTTCCTATAGGGAAATCCTAAAGCAAATTCTTACAGGTTATCTTATGAGCGCCTACAGTGGAAACCTAGTGGTCCTAACCTCACAGGTCAAGGGTAAATGCATTACGAGTCGCAGCCTGTCTCTCTGATACCATAATTGTAACACCCCAACCCGGCAAGGGTAAAGATGTCACGATGATGGTTTCATATCAGATCAAAACAAAGCATACATCTATAGTAATACAAGAAATTTCAAATGTTACAAATGAAATACTGAAATTACAAGGTTACAAATGAAACTTCCGATAAGCACTAATTCTAAAACATAATAACTTCTAATCAACTCTAATCCAGATGACTATCAAGGTCTTCTAAGTCCAAGGTATTCTCCACTCATTCCCAACTTCCTACTAAACCTGCAGCAGGAAAAGAAATGCGGCTGAGCTACGAGAGCTCAGTGAACAGATACATAAACAAAGTAACGATAACGAAACAGAAATAAGATATGGTGCAATGGGGAAATATCATAAGGTATAAATGATGTGAAGGTATAATGAACAGAATAGGATAGTAATCCACTACGAGCCCAGACAAATCAGATATAGTAACCACATCTTCATAATCATATAGAGGGGAGACCTCTCAGATAATCAGATAATATGAGGGGTGTCCTCATTCTTCAAATGGAGTAGCTAGCTCCCAGATATATGTGAAGGGCATGTATCGCACACAGTACCAATCACCAGACAATAACAAATCATATATAGATAATCCACTAAACAAAACAGATCTAGGATGCATCCATACGCCCCTGCAGACAAATAATAATAATGGCCATAGCAGATAACAGATAAAGGATGGTGTGGAACATCACTCAACCACACTAGAGTCATGCCATCGGTGCATCAATGACATGGCCATGTTACCTTCATGGCTAGGGTCACAAATTTTGGCTCGGGTATCAAACTAAGAGTCAGATATCATATCAAATCAAAGTGTCATAATCAAAGGTTCATAACAGATGGTCCATAACAGATGGTTCATAACAGATATATCAGATGTAATGCCAAAGGTCCAAATCAGAGTTTATCAGATCAAAGTATACAAAGCAAAGGATCATATCAAGGGTTCACAACAAAGGGAACATAGCAATGGCTTTGGGAATCTTAAACGAATCAGAAATCAAAATCATATCAAGGGAATAAGACACCCTTACTGAAAAAGGGCAGAGTATCTGTACCTTATTGCGAATGCAAGCAAAATAAGAAACAGAAAACATAGAATGGATTCAAGACCTCTCCTTCTTCACACCTAAAGGAGTAGAAGACGGAATTATAAAGGGGTTCAAGTTCAGATTACTATTTTAGTTCATCCTTCCATTTTAAGTAACTTTCTATTTTTAGCAGGTTTCCAGAATTTACATTTTTAGTCCCTCTATTTAATTAAAATACAATTCGACCCTTTAATTACATTTTAAATCCATATCTTGTAAATTTTACACATAAGGTCCCCATATTATAATTTTTATACCTTGCTACTGACTTAACTAACATTTTAAAAATAACCCACAAGTTTTAAAAATGACAGAACACCCCCTTATATTTTAAAACCCAAATCGTACCACATTTTAAAACACAAACCCTAACCTTAATCTTTCCCAATCATCATCCCATCATTACTACATCATAATTAGTCATTTATGAACATAATTCCATATCCAAAACACAAAACCCTAATCGAAAACACTAGGGTTTCTATTTTTTTCATTCGATTTCTTTTTACCCGATTACAAACAAAATTAACCACGACCAATCTTGGACTCTATAATTCGAACCACTATTTTTCCTAGATCATATAGATTATATAGAGTCCAAATAAAATATGTTTCACACCCAGAAAATTCGTATCACATATTTTAGAATTTACGTATGTATTAACCATTTAAAATCAAAACGATCAATATAAGCTACCACAATTCGAACCAACATTTTTCCAAGCTTATATGATGATTGTGGAACCCAGAAAAATTACTAACACAACCCATGAAATCGTATGAACCCGTTTGTATTTTATTTACGTTTTTTCATCTCAATAATTCATTCGATCATATTAGCTTGCATGATTTGATTCTATTAATTTATATGAGTCATATGTGATCTAATTATCATCAGAAAAATACCAAAACGAATTTAGAACGTACGGATTTTTTGTAAGAAATTATTACCTTGCGGATGGGATAATTCGACAAGAAAAGGACTAGCGATCGAACCAAGCTCCCTATGATCAAACACCTATTTTTCATAGCTTTTTTAATCCTTGAAGAACACCAGAAAAATATAAGAACTCGCCCAGAAAATCGGATGGAGGCAAAGTTGATTTTAGGATGTCGACATTAGTTATATTAGGGTTTTGGTTTTGTTATTAAAAGAATTAAAGGGAGATTTGCTTATTTAGGGATGATAGCTAAATTTTGGGGGAGGGATAATGCTTAAGAACCGGCCCATCATTATGACCAAATCAAAGTTTTAATTTCCTTAAATTATTTCCCATTTATTTGCAACTTATCTCTTTTAAATTAATATATATGTACAATTAAATAATTAAAGTAGGTTTTTTGTTCATATGTGATTATTTATAATTTTTGTACATTGCAAAGTGTTAAAAAAATGTTGCCTCAAAATTATTTTACTTCATATGTAGCTCATTACCAAAAGTTTGGGATTATTTTGATACTTATAGTGCTTATTAATCAAATTTTAAAATGATAGGGGCAATTTGGTCTTTTTACACGTTTTAGGATTTTTTGGTATTACAAACTTAGTGAAAAACATTACGACTTCTTTATGCTACTGTCTTCATAAAAAGGCCTACTAGTGATCACCTGAAATGCATGAGAAAACGGGTTCAACTATGAAAATAGTTGGTGAGTATACAGGTCTTAGTCAAAGGAAGTCCAAAGTCTTTAAAAAAAAGGTCAAAAGTCTTTAAAAGTCCAAAGTCTTTAAAAAGGTCCAGATGTCAGATCATTCAGTTACATGTCTTGCCCATACAAGACATGTAACCTATGATTTCACAAAAAATTTACGTCTTATAGTCAAACACATATGCTCATTTTAGTTCACAATAAAAATGCCATGTACATAATAAATAACAATTGCTCCGAACAAGGAAGACTTTGCCCTACTCCGAACATGGGAGACTTTTCCTTGCTCCGAACATGGGAGACTTTGCCTTGCTTCGAACATGGGAGACTTTGCCTTGCTCCGAACATGAGAGTCTTTGCCTTGCTCCGAACATGGGAGACTTTGTCCTACTCTAAACATGGGAGACTTTACATTGCTCCGAACATGGGAGACTTTATAATTAGTATGTACGGCACATAAAGTTCAAAACATGTCATAAGCTCAAACAATATTTTAAAGGTCAAAGTCAATTTTGAAGGGTTTAGTCAAAACATATGTCATAAGTTCAAATAAAAATTTAAGTCATGCATTCCACCCCAAACAATAAAACGGTAAAAAGGGGTTTTGAATACTCACCTTCAATAGTCTGAACAGTGGACGTTGTGCACGACACCAACACGCAACCTAGATTAAATAATCATGTCTTAGTTCAAGTATTAAATTTCTAGTTCTTTCACATTTCAATATTTTAGTTCGTCTATGTTGGTTCTAAAAGTATGACTTAATGTATGTGACATTTACTAATATAACTTAAATTTTACTAAGCTAGATTAACTAAGTTGGGTTCATTATTAATGATCTACTTTAACCTATTTTTGCACATTATTTGTTTGGAAATACATATATGTCGTTTCATTTGTTCACGTTAGGTAGGTTACGTCATTACTAGTTAGTATATCTATTGATGTATGTCGCCCTATTTACGTCATTCCTAGCTTTATATTTTGGTTACCCAAGTTTTTATGTATGTAAATTCCATCTTTTTCTTTTGGCTATATAATTTTGACAAGTTTTTATATTTCGACAAGTCTCACTATATTGGTCAAGTTCACTATATTAGTCAAGTTTTAAATCTCGCCAAGTCTCAATATATTAGTCAAGTTCAAGTTTTATATTTTGACAAGTCTCACGATATTAGAATGAAATTTCATCTTTGTCTTTCGGTTATATAAATTTCATCTCCAATCATCTTCATCAAGTTTTTATATTTCAGCTATACAAGTTTTACTCGTTTATACATGGGTCGATATAATTCATTTTTATGCACGGCCTATGTTCATTTTGTTTGTTCACGACGCGTCTCAAAATCTACTATTCGAATTAACCTTTACACCTATTGGGCTGTGCTTAGAGGGCTGGTTTCCATTAACTAAAATGGGCCTAGTGGGTCGAACTGCTACTAGTAAAATGAAGGTCCTAGTTTGGCTTTTGAAGATGGGCTTCTAAGTGAAGTTTTGGGGCAGTTGGCCTGGTACTAACATTACACAAACACAACACATATTTTTAATGCCTCAAGTTGTCTCAGACTCAAGTTCATCTTGGGTTTTCTCTTTGGCTGTAATTGTTTACTAGCAAGGACCTTATGGTTTATCTCCTCGGCTATGATTCGAGTACCACTCGCTTCGAGCCTTGAGGGTCTAAGTGGTAACAAGGTTTTTGGTGTCCTTGACCCATTTTTAGGTCGACAAGAGGGGGATTCATGCCAAATTTATTGGTGCCTAATTGTTAACATGTTTGCTAGTTCTACTTGGGTGTACCTCCCACAAGGTTCCTATCCTCCCATTCTAGCCATAACATCCTAAATCCTATGATTCCTAAGGGCTTTCTATTACATTGTGGGGGCTACTAGTCTCATCCACTCGACAACCTGAACCTGGTCTTTCGCCTGACTTTGAAAAAAATTCCAAATCCTAAGACCTATCTGTTTTAAACTGAACTACAATGGCTCTAAGACTAGCAACTTGGGTCTCAATTGCCTAGATCCTAATTCACCACAACAATGACAACATCTATCGACCACTTCCCAGGTCTCACTATGGTTCCACGCCAACATAACAACAACAAAATCATCAATGTCTTTCTCAAAATTTCCTTCGCATACTAATAATAACATCAACAACAATTCCCCTTAATCATAAAACTAGTCCTATTATTATTTCAACTTTCCTATAGTGCTACTGGTAATCCATTCGGAAAAAAAATATCAATTCTAATCTTTATTCCTTACTACCTATGAATATTACTAAAACTTAATCCAAAAATTTTATCCCAAATATAACCAGTCACAATGAATCCGATTAAGTAAATAAATTAAATTTTTAATTTCTTACTATGATTCGTGTGAGAGGGTGAAGAATCCGAATGAAACATCCAAAAATCCAAGCAACCCAGTTACAACAAATCGAATCACCACCTCTTCAACTCTTATCCCTTTCTCGAGTGATTACTCAAATTTTTAGAGTGTTTTATTGAGATGTGATTCGATTTCCACTTGGAGAGTTGGATTAAATAAGTGATTTTTGAGAGAAGTTCCAGGGGTCCTTTCGGATTTGGGGAGGATGATTTTACTATATGGGTGTTATCTCTATTTCAAAGGGGTATTCAACCTAGGCGATCCTGTGATGTGTGATGAAGACAAAGCTTTTGGTCAAAAGGGTTTAGAGATGTCTATGGCTGGAGAAAGTGATAGATCAAAGCCTATGGGGAAGAGGATAGGGGCGACAAAACCAAGGGGAGAAGTTACAGGGTATATGGGTTTGTGTGTGAGTGGATGAGTAGTATTTATTTAGGGAGCGTGTAGCATCTTTTTATTTAATTGGGTATAATTATAAGTGGTGAATTAAATTAAAGTTAGTAATTTAGACACCCGAGTCCCGTTAAACAATGTCAAGTCTGGTTCCGTTCTAAACCGTTCCTAGTTTCGAGAGTGTCTATTTTTAGAGTCGTTAATTAATACCTGAAATATTCTCCGAGCCCATAATTATTTTCTAATATTTCATGACTTTCTGTCTGTTCCTGGTTTGCGTGTGGTGTCAGTGAAAGTGAGCTAACCTATTACAGTATTATCATTAAAAAATTGCTTGAAAATTTACGGGTTGTTATATATTGGGGGAAGGTTGTTGGAGTCGTTAATTGGTATTGGCGCCAAGGTCGAGAAACCCGGTGGGGATCGTCTTCTCTCCCTTGATCCATGCCGGATATATAGTAAAAGTATTTGGTTGGTTATAAGCTTGGAAATAACGAGACCAATTGTAGCGGCCCCACGGTTGGCGTCACTGATTGTACAATAAATTGCACGACCAGGCCTTCGATGAAGATCAAAGGATTTATGGGGTGTTGAGGTTGCGCCAAGCTTGTCTTTAACCTGAAATAAGAAATACTAAGACACTACGTTAAGTGATTGCACAGGGGTTGGACCCTGCAAACCACCTCTGGCGTGCGAATAAGTATGTGTTATGATAAGTTGGTAGTGAAATGAGAGAGTTGAGTTAGCATACCATTGTTCTTGCCCGTCTAAGCTATTTATAGGGGAGGAAATAGGCCTTAGAGAGCTCTTGCACATAATTCAGAGATCATGGGGGCGTTCCATGATTTGTGGTAACCGCTAGGGCTTTGTGACCCACGATCTTCTCCTTGGCGGGAAAGCTTAAGGGAAGAGGAGACGTGGGTATGACCAGGTCAAGATGGTTCTCCGTTCTAGTTCTTCGAAGGAGATACCCCGAAGGGCTTAGGGCTTCGATTGGTGGCTTCCCAACTGGTAACCACTTCATAGATGAATGGTTTTACATCAATGAAACGTGTTAGGAGATTAACCTGGGCCTCCGAAGAGAGGGCTTCGTACAGGCTCGAAGGGGTGTCCTTCGACCCGTTCGGAGGGTACATCATCAGGCGGGGCTTGGGACTGAGTGGATTTACAACGCCTTTGCAGTGGAATCTTTATTCAAATGCTTTACAGTTAAACTAAACTCTATGAACTCACCAACCGTTGGTTGACACTTTTTATCTCCGGTTTTTAAGGCGATATTGGATGCATAGATCTTAGAGTCATTTGCATACTTGGACACCTTTATCTTTGTCTTTTACCATTCAATACTTCTTGGATACATCTATGTAACTTTATACTTTGAATCTCTTGTTTAAATCTGATTTTGATAATTCGAATGGTAACTTTTCAAAATGTCTCATTTAGAGGTCGTTTTCTATACCTTGTTCTATATTATGAAGTAATACCCCCTTGACACTATCGTTCCGTTGCGGTAATTTAGGGCGTTACGAAAACCTAAGGAAAAATTTCAAAGGTTGTTCCATAAGCTCCTATAGTGCCAACCTAAGGGTCCAAATCTTCATAAGCCATAACTTATGTGCTACAAGTCGAAGCCTGAGCTCTGATACCATAATTGTAACACCCCAACCCGACAAGGGTCAAAATGCCACATTATGGTGTCAATCAGAACATACAAACGCAAGCGAAAGACTTATAAACATAATGGTTACAAAGGTTTTCTAATGATAGTAACGAAATACTAACTCTATACATAATGAGTTCCAAAAACTGAAATACAAATCCAAGCCAAAGCTAACTGAAGGTAAATCCAAGTCTAATCCAAAATCAATTGGGTATTTATCGTCAGGGTGGTCCACTAAGAGCTCCTATGCACTATTCACTCAATCCCAACTTCCAACCTAAAACCTGCCGCAGGAAAAGAAATGTGGCTGAGCTTAAAAAGCCTAGTGAACAGATATAAACCAAAATGAATAATTGAACATATATAACTATAGGAAAAAGGAACATAAGCTCCTGCTGAACAAAAATCATCTATCAAACGAATAAGAGATCAAGGATCAACTAAACAAAATATCAAATATCATAAGAAGCAAATCATAGCGAAACATAAGGAGATCATAATGAAGTCAAAGGAATCAATTAGAGAATCATAATCATATAACAGAACAAAAATGCCCATCGAGCTCAGAAAGTGTGCCACATGCTTAATCACATAATCACATCATATCATATCCATATATCCGTCAAATCATAAGTTGTAGAAGGAGGGGAGACCTCTCAAGTACCAAATGGAGTAGCTAGCTCCCAGAAGTGAAATGAGGTGCATGGCACGCACAAACCAATCACTAATCATATCCAGAACAGAACATAACAGAACCTAGGAAGCATCCATACGCCCCCTACAAAACAAATCATATATATACACCTACTCATGACAGGCATATACACATATCATAATGGCCAATGTGCACAAATATCATAACAGAACATAAGGGGATGCCCTGGATCAATCACGCCTCCACAGAAAGTGTCATGCCATTGGTGCCTCAATGACATGGCCATGGTACCTCCATGGCTAGGAATACAGATACAAAAGCTCGGGCAACAGAACAGAACAGAACATACAATATCAAGTCATCATATCATATCTAGTCAGAGCATATCAAACTGAACGTAATTATATCATAGCAAATGGATAGCAAACGAATATCATATCAGCGAATAGTAAAACAAATATCAATCCAAAGGATCATATCAAGGGAATCATAGCAAAGGCTCATATCAAACGGATCATATCAAATGGAATCACATCAAATAGAATCATATCAAACGGAATCATAACAGAGCAAATGATCAAAGTCAAGGAACGAGAAGTCATGAGAGAAAAACCCTTACTGAGAAAAGGTAGAATATCTGTACCTCAAACCGCGAATGAAACCACATCAGAAAACAAAAGTATCAGAAGTTACTCATTCTTCATCAAATCTACATGAATTAATGATCGTCTTAATATTTAAGAACCATTTCATAAGTTATTACTGATTCCATACTTATTGTTGTTCATATTGTCATATTAGGTTTTCCTGCTATTTATAGCAACTTCCCAAATTTAGTAACTTTCCATATTTAGTAACTTTCCAGATTGAGCAACTTTCCAGATTGAGTAACTTTCCAGATTTAGCAAGTTTCCATAATTAGTAATTTTATGTACTTAGTAACTTAGGGTAAGACTCAAAATTAGTCAAATTAGGTTTTCGTTGTCAAAATACTTTTTAGGGCTCAAACACATCAAATGGTATGAATATAACCAAAAACTTAGCTTCTTAACAATTTTTTGATTTTAGTATGTTTTAGCCTTCTCTTTATGAATTTTAAACCATATCTATACTCCAATCCAGAAGCTACAATAATTTACACAAGTACCTATATGTCTTATGAGTTCACATGAATTTTCTCAGAATTTATTAGCAAGTGAAACCACCATTCCAAAAATCATCTATCCAAACGTGTCCAGAAAGTGAACTTCAGAAACACCCCGAAAGTTTACTTTTAATTTACCCATTTCGACACTTCAGAAAAATCCAAAAAAATTTCAAAAAACTCACAAATAACTTAGATATCATTCCAGTAAAAGTAGAGCTCTTATTTCCTTGTGGTTTGAAAACTAAAAATCCAAAACATTTACTGATTTTCAGACTCGATTTCTTAGCTTTGACACTTAATCTCCCAAAAATCAAAAGACTACTCTCCCGACCTCCAATGACCACGAAATTTATATTTCCAGAAAGTAAACTGATTGAACTTATGTTTAGACTCAAAAATCACCCAGAAACACGTTGGCAACATCAGTTTAGACATCCATCAATCCGACCCAATTTCTGGACAGCATCACAAACAAAACCCTAACCCTAACCAACGCAAGATAAAACCTCTAACAGATCCGTAATTACGTTTTAATGATCAAACATGTTTAATTACTGGAATTTTAATAAACCTCAATCATATCCATCAATTATAGTTACATGAAAAAAATTAAAAACAAAAGATGTTTAAGAAAATAGGTGATTAATCATACCAAACCTTCGCGGGATTATCACGAATCTTGATCTTGAGTTCTTGATGACAAACAATTATGGAGGCTAGGGTTTTCTTTTTTTTTGTATTTCGTTTATGGGTGGGGGGGGGGGAACAAACCGATTTTTGTTTTTTTGTTTAATTGGTTTATCAAATTCTAGTTGGGCTTGGGATTTATGGGTTTAAATAAGAAAACTAAGCCCAAAACATTTTTTTAAACCAATTTGTCCAATGGTATATTTATATTACCATTTATTTATTTAACTTATGGTATAATTAAAGTAGATAATTAAAAAGTCAATCCGAAATCTAGGGCGTTATAGATACATTGAGGAAGCTGTCACAATTACAAACCACTTGAACCTACTTGAGCCTTGAATGAAAATTTTGAAATGGTGTTGAAAAAAAATCAATGGGTTACACAGACACAAACACAAATATTTAACATCATCACAATTTTTCCTTAACTATAACCCATTACTTTCAATATGTCACACAAATATAATCCGTCACCACCATACTCTCACCTCCTCTCTTTATAAATTTCCAGCCACCACCATATATAATTCGTCACCATCACCATCTCAATAGGCCACTGATCTGTATGCATTGATATCCGTCACCAAAACTTTCGTACAACATCAACCCCACTTAAGTATACCACAGAAAACCCAACAAGGTAAGTGTAACACCCCTGTTTTCGATATTCGCAGCGGAAATATAAGTTGGGGTGCTACTAAACAGTTCACAGTCATGATAATAGAAAATGACTCGAAAATGAGACGTTTTAGATAAAATTGTTATCATTCATTTATATCAGAGTTACAATATGCAGGTCCCAGCAGGAGGTTTTCAAAATACATTTATTAAAATATATTATTGGTTTGAATGATAACATAGTCCATAGCCAATCCCGTGCCAATCCATGCTTCCGATAACCTAAGAATACATGCTAAAACATCAACACAAAGGTTGAGTGAATTCATAGAGTTTATAAATGAAAATATTCCGTTTCCTTTATTCAGAACTACGTTGGTTCCAGTTATTTAGAAATAAGCCAGCTTCTGATGTCAAAAATACTATGTTCCAGTTACTTATAAATAATCCCTTTTCAATATTTCAGAAAATAAGCTCTTTTCATATTTCGGAAAATAAGCCCTTTTTCAGTTATTCGGAAATACTTCGTTCAGTCTAGTTCAAACCATTTAAACACAAGATTAAATGAAATAATTGCAACATTTACAATTATTATTAGGGTATTTTATTGCGCTAAGTCTCATGAAACGCAAAACATTAACAGAACATCAACAATCATGAGCTAATGATGTATTAGTTACCCCATAATTAAATGTAGGTAACCATGCCTCCGGGTAGGAGATTGCCACATCTCTTTATTTATCTCAAATATAATGCTTTGGGTTACGTTACGGTAACACAAAGGGGTTGTCAGCCCAATAGTACTATCCACAATATTCGCGCTCACCCTAAGTAACGGGTGATTAGAGGTTCATGATGGGAGGTCTTTTGGCTTTGATTAAACTTAGCGTAAGGCAATAAAATGAGAATAACGTTGGAATAATACTTGTGTTTACTACAGGAAAAAGTCCATTAGTGATTCATAATGCAAACAGTGTTTGCCAATATATCTTTCAAAATATGTCATATGAAACAGGGCTATGAAACTCAAATTAATATGTAAAAGTTTAGAATTGCTTATGAAAGTAAAAACAGATAATTGAGCATGTATCTCCCCCAAAAATAGTTCAAAACATGTAAAAGTAGGGGTTATGAACTCACCTGATCAGTCTGGATGGAAAAAAAATGAAAGAAAGTTGATAAACGTCTCCGGACAAAGAACCTGGGTTGTTATACCAATATTTAGTAATTATTTCTAATGATTATATGTTTATTTCGTTTCGTTTTGTTTTGTTGTTTGGTTGATGGTTAAATGTTTTAATTGAACCAATATGTAGTTTCAAAAGTAAGATTTTATCTTATCTTTTATCTGTAAGTTTTGGTTTGGTTTGTTCGTTATTTAAACATATTATGTTAATATTGAGTTGGGAAAACAAAATAGAAAGGATGAAAATGTTGATTAGGAAAAGTTACATTTTTAATCCCTAAGGTTTGGTCAATTGACAGTTCACACCCTGGACTTTTGGAAAATGATAGTTTTTACCCTCAAGTTTTAGAAATGACATTTTCTACCCTGTTCATTTAATATTGCCAAAAATAACCCTTGATTATATTTATTTACAAAATCAACCCTAAAAACTTTAATCTAATAAAAATCTCTCTTATGAAATATAGGATTTGGCTAGAGCTTTGGACGCGAATAACTTTACGAAATCTAAATGATTTTTCGTGTTCTTAATTTCTATAAATAGGCAGCTAGGTCAACTCTAGATATGACAAAATTCATATTTTATAGAAATCGTTTGGTATTCGAAAAATAGTTCAAAAGTCGAGTGATGAAACATGGTTTAATAATCAAAACTGAAAATTTGTTCTAGACCTAGCGATAGACCAACTTTGGACTCGAATATTTTCTAAATCACTCGATGGTTTTTCAAACAGTTTCTTTCTAAAATCAGTTCACTATATGAACTTTATTACGCCAAAAACTCGGAATTTATAGGAATTAAATAGGGGTCGAAAACATGGTCACAAGTTAGGCTGTTGGTCGACTAGATAGAAAAATAATAACTGGAATTTGGTTTCTATTTTATCGATATGGTGGCATCTTTAGAGCCCGATATCTCGATAAATACTTAATCAAATTCGGAAATTCTTTTTCCTAAATTAAATTTACCATGTGAACTTTATAAGTACTAAAAATCAAATTTTATAGAAATCAGTTGCTCGTTGGTTGTCAGGTTAAAAGTTGGGCATCTGGGTCGACAAAAGGGAAAGTCAATAACTAAAAATTTAGTTTCTAGTTTTTAGCGATATACATAATTATTTGGGACTCGATAACTTTTAGCTTAGTTAATCTTTTAACTTGTTTCTTTCTCCTGATTACAGTTGACTAGGTAGACTCACTATATACCAAAAACTAGAAATTTACAAGATCGTTTGGGGTTTGGTTTCGAGGTCAAAAGTAGGGTCGTGGGAGTGATTGTGGCTCGATAAAAACACTGATAAACAACCCGATTAGGGTTTTTGATTTTTAAGCATTTTTAACCGACTTTTTACATAAGATATGATATACTTAGATATGTTTTAACATATTTTCACATGTTCTTGAATTGTTTAGACAATTATGCGAATATATAGAGGGTGTTAGGGTTCTGTTCGAACAGAAAAGAGAAAACAGAAATACAACTTAGGTTTTTAAGTATGTTTATATTTGTGAGTTATGTTTTATTGTTTTTAATAACATATTAAGTAAATATATCTGAAATTAAAAGAGATAGCAATACTTACTTAGTTGTAGGTTCGGTTAGGGTTTAGGACTTGGATGAGTTCGATCCTTGGTTTCCTCAGTATTCCTTCTCTCTTCTGATTCTTCTAAGGTTTGTTGTGAGAGTGTTTTAAAGTTGTGATTAGGACAGAAGTGGGTTGTATTTGTGTTAGTGTATGGGTTCGATTGGGTGTGAATTGAAGAGAGGAGTATGTAGCTATTTATAGAAGTAGAAATTAGGGTTTAGTAAGAAGGTGATAAGGAGACCAAGTGTGCATACAAGGGCTGACAGAAATGGTGAAGAGTGCCACTTGGATAGGAGGAGGAGGAGGGAGAAGAGGTGGTGATGTGTTCGAATGGCTGCCAATGGTTTTATCCACCAATGGGGAGGGTTCTTGAAGAAGGAGGGTGACAAGTGGAAGGCTTTGTTGAAATGAATAGGAGAGGATGTCTTGGGCTATGTTCAATGTATCCTTAAGATGTAAGTTTAGTTTGGTTTTGTAGTTAGTTTCGAACCAGAATCTAGGAGGAGGGGCGTATAGAGCTTAGGTGGGTTGTGTAATGAGCTTAGTAAGTTGTATCTAGGGTTTAGGAAACTTGACTATATTTAGTTTAAGGGTTTTATGTATTTAGAAATATTTAAGAGTTTACCTATATTTCGGATTTTAAGAAAATAAGGGAAATTTAGTTTAGGCTTAAGAGGGTTGTAATATATGCTTAATAGACTTGTAATATAATGTAGGATTTGAAAAAAAAAATATAGGTTTAATGATTTAACAAGTTATAAAAATTAATTGTTAATTTTTATTACGTTTAAAAGTGATTAAATGGAATTTATAGTTTTTGTGCATTAGATACTTGTACTTTGGCTTTAGAGACTTGTAAAAATATTTAAGGAGTTTAGAAAATATAATTTATAAAAGTTATGCATAAATATTTTGTATTTTGTGCTTTTAAAAATAATATAAATGAGATTTTAATAAAGGTTTTGTAAATAAATGATTTCATGCATAAATGACTTGTACTATAGCTTAAATAACTTGTAAACTTAATATTTTATAAAAATATTCCAGAAATAAATTAGGGTTTGTGAAATGAATGCATAAAATAACACTTAGGTGAAATTAGGGTTTTACCGGGAATAAAATAGAATTAGGGTTTCTGGTGCTTTAGTAACTTGTACATTAACTCAGATACGTTGTATTTTTATGTTATGAGGTTTAGTTGTTCATATTTGGTGTTGTGGTAAATTTTAGGGTTTCTTAGAAACTCTATACAGATAGTGAATGTTTTGTTAAAGATTTTATCGTAAAGTGGTAAATGGTATTCTGTAATGTTTTTATATCATGATGTTTATAAAATAAACATTAGGATTGTTAGGCAGGTCTTGTGGGAGCACGTTTATCAATGATGTGATCTACGTCACATAAGATGAGAGATAAATAAAAAAATTTTACCCGTAGAAAAAGGATAATAGTTTAGTAAAGTAAATAGGAAATTTTACGAGTGGTTATAGTAAGATGAATTGTTCACGTTGAGTTATATATATGTACGTGAGTTATACCACAAGTGTTAAGGTTATATAATAATAATAATAAAATCAATCTTAATATACCAACAAGACACCATTCGCAATGACGACAAAAGTTCGGTATAGATCTCATTTTTAGTCTATACCCATTAAGCCCATCCCAGACTTCTATTCCAATCTAATCCAACAGCTGTGATTAATCCTATTTTTTTTTAAAAGCATCTCATTTAATTGTGACAGGGCTATACATGGAAAGATTTTATTCACACATTTGACTCCCCCATTCAAACAAACACAGACTCTAATTCACACTCATTCATTTTCTCTATCTCCCTCACAAACTACTAACAATGATGAATCACCGTTACTGCTCAACCTAATCCATAATTAGGGTTTGAAGAATCATCATTATTGCTCGAGTTAGGTCGAAATTATGTTCACAAGGATTCTATTCGCTTCCATCAACTGTACTACAGGCTCATACTCTCTTCTATTTATCATTCTTATTTATTCATAGATCAATTAAAGTGCTTAAGTTAGCTTAGTTTTCATGTTGATTGTTTCTATGTTGATTTTGTTTGTTATTTGGAGACGTGGTGTGTGTTTGCTTGAAGGAAATGTTGTGTATTATATACCCGTACACCAGGTGTTTGACGAAATGTGTGAATGTGTTTTCTGTAGTTTTTTTTTTTATAAATGTTGTGAATTGTATGTTTAGAGTGTAATCCAAGTGTTCGTTGAAATGTTTGACTCAATTGTGTATTTTGTTTTGGTAAAAATGTTGTGGATTTTATGTGTAAGAAAAGTGTTCGACCAAATGTGTGACTGACTTGTGTGTTTGTAGACCTTAGAGCGCTAGTAAATGTAGTTTTGTTAATAAATTATTGGGGTAATTCTACAAATAATCCGGTCTAGTGAAAAGTTGGGCTTTTATGTCCCCAAAAAAGTCGCTTTCCCAAAATAGCCCTAGCAAAAAATCGCGTAAATGTAGGAGTGACATGTGTCTCTGTACTTTTCAAGCGACTTTCCTTAAGCGACTTTATGTTAGTTAAGCGACTTTCTTTTTTGTCCTTTTCCAGCCAAAAAGTCAAACCACGAAAAACGTTATTTTATTCGTTTTGCTTCTTCCACACCTTGAGCAACATATTTTTTATGTAAGCGACTGACGCTTGTACTTTGAGCGACTTTTTCACCTGCTAACTTTTTTTACTTTTGCCAGTTAACTTTGTACTTTCCAACTTTTACACTTTTAATACCTTTTATATTTTTTATACCTATTATACTTTTATACTTTTATTTCTAAAAACAATAAAAACAATAATACAAAGAAGTGTATCAAACACACTTCGTTTAAAACTTCTTTCTCTTACTCTCACTTTACTATTATGTTTTAGTGTTACTCTAGCAATTAGAGACACACAAAATACACTCAGCCGACGTCGATGAACAACTGATCGAACGCCCAAGTCTAGCAATTAGACACACACAGACTTGAAGCACCCCACAACAACCTTGGTTTTTTATTTAGGGTTACGGTAAAGTAATTTCATTTGATCTAACGAAATAAAAAATGGTTTCGGGTAGGGTAAGTAATTATCTTTTCGATTTAGGGTTACTCAAATTTAGGTAAAGGGTTTGTTGTATTGGTTTTGTTTGTTGGTTTAATTGTTCGAGGATTATTTAATTGTTTTTTGGTTTATCTGATTATTTAATTGTTTGTGTTTCTATAAATAGGGGTTTTTTGTGTTAGGGTTTATGTATCTGTATGTCATGTTTTTTATTGTTAGGTTTTAGTTAATATAACCCGAAGATTGTATTTAAAGTTATGATTTCATTGCTAGTGAAGTGAGTAAAATGTTACAAAGTTAGATGGCTGTTTTGTAGGAGTTGTATATTGTGGTTGTTTCATACTTAGATGGCTTCTATACTGTGCCTAAGTGTGGCAGATGATATCGGTTTTGGGAGTTGTTTATTGTGGTTGTTGTTGTTAATCTGCCTAACTGTGCCAAATTTGTTATTGGAAAATGAAACTTCAGATAATTTTACAAAACAATTTTCAAGTGCGAGCGTTGGAAACCTTTGTTTTTGTCTTTGCGATCGATCTAAGTGTTGTATCACCATGGTGGTAATTGGCTATTCTATGGGAAACAACTAGGGTAAACGAATCAATTGGTGATTCCGGGCGACCTTGAACCATAGATGGTCGGTTTACTTAACCCTGTAGAGTTGGGCTCAGATATCGGGCCTCAGATTATTCATCCTGCTTGTGATTAAGACACAGCGGAGGTAGTCTGTACTCCCGATCAGGTTCAAACTACACGGGCAACTGTAGAGTTGGGCTCAGATATCGGGCCTCATATATTATGATGTATGTGGTCCATTAGGTACCTAGGTTGAAAACCTAGTGGGAGCCTTTTGATTCTCCAATTGGGGAAGACTCCTTCCTTGTAATGAGGATTGAGAACTCGGTTTCATTTGAAATTATAGGTAATATAGTGTTTTTGTTGGTTAATGAAAATATATGTTGAAATTTGAATAAACCTATAATAGGTTGCTATCCTGTATGGAATGAGCTGAAATATAGTTTTGTTGCTCTTCATGGCGTTTTGCTTCTAGTGCTTGATCTTCCATCTGCTTTTTTACAATGGCAACCAAAGGCTTTCCTATTTCTTTCGCTCTTTTCTCTATTTCTAGTTCACGACGTTTTGCCTCTATTGCTTTTTCTTCCATATGCTTTTTTACAATGGCAACCAAAGATAAAAATCTATGGTTGCCATTGTACAAAAGCAGATGGAATAAAAAGCACTAGAGGCAAAACGGCGTGAACTAGAAATAGAGAAAAGAGAAGAAGAAATATGATTGGCCAAAAGATGTTCCATTGTGGCTGGGTTTCGTTGGTGAAGGGTTTTGTGATGAAGGTGAATCAAGTGACGTGGATGTGGATCAAGAGACTAAGAGGCTGACCCAGAAACAATTTTATAAGATGATGGTTGTTATGGATTATGGAAGGTCGTTTAGGTGTTCTAGATCGGTTAGTCCAACCATGTAAGGTTTCGACTGCTGTTGCGGGGTCTAGTGATGTTTCGGATGTTGTTCAAGATTCACAGGTATGTATCTACTATTAAGGAGCGTATGTTGTGAAGTTTAATTTTCCATTAACAGTTAGTGTACGGATATTATAAAGTATTTGGAAATTTTAGTTTACCTCCAAATATAATTTAAACAGGGTTACGTAGATGATGCCCACTTTGGCATGCCCTTCATATATACTGTGGATGGTCGAAGTCTACATTTTGGTCGTCCCGAGTTTTCTCTAATAACAGGCCTTTGTTTTGGAAAATGGGTTAGCTTTTACTTGTATAGTAAAGGGGATATAACAGATACAAGTAGCATTTTATTACATAGATGCATATTACATTATATAGATAGATTCATACATACATGCATGCTTCATTCCTAACAAAAAACAGTGGTGGGAATACTTCAAGCAAGAGCACCTTTCCCTTTCCTCGTGGCTGTCATATTTGCATAATTATTCTTGGTTGGAAGCACCTTTTGCCAGTGTCCTTGTTAGGAAGCCCTAGGACTTGATTCCTTTTGCCACCCATCGCAATACTTTCAGTGGCCACAGGAAGATTAACAGAGGTTGAAACCTTTTTGCAACACTTAGCAGCTGCACTCTTTTTTGAGGCAGCGTATGATGTTGAATACCAAAAAGGAAAATAGCTAGACCACGGTGAAGAAATTTCATCAGAAAAGGTTGAGTCATTTGAAGATATTTCAATGGTTTCTGCCTTTGAGCTCATTCTTCAGAATTTTGTAAAGACTTTAGATTTTTACTATAAATCATTTGTGTATTAATGGATGTACTCATGTGAATTTAAAGTAAATACCCACCGATGTATTAAAGTAAAAGTTAATGCCATTAATTGCTAGGTTGGTGTAGCAGGTTGTTGTTGGAGCAACATTATGGTAAAAAAAAATAATAATAAAAAAATAAAAATAAAAATTGATACCACCAATTGTGCACACGTTTGATAGTCAAAATTAACCAGAAAATTGATAGGGAGGATCATTAACTTCCTGCTTTCTCATATTTTCACAGAGATACGAGTGGTTATATTACCCGAGGTGAATTGGAACACACCTCCAAAAGAGAGATTGAGACTACAGTGAAGATGACTGATGGTTTGAAATGCAAAAAATAGAGATTCTGATGTATTATCAGTTTTATTTAGCAAATTCTCACCTTATATTTGGTATTAAGTGGATCTCAGATGCTTAAACCTTAATACTCTTCGTTCCTTTTTTTACTCTTTAACATTATTGCATTTATTAAAATGCTGTAAATATAGATCATCAGAGTTCATAAAGGCTGGTGATCATTTGCAAACCTGTTAGTCTGATTTAGTAAACTCTTGGTAATATCTAATCTTCTTATTTTTGTAAATGAGCCACAACCACTGAAATTTTAACAAATTGGCAAATGCTAATAGCATACTAATTCACGAGTTTCATATTTACATTTACAATGTTTGCCAAACAATTTATATTGTATACAACGTGAGTGCAACCCATCTCTTTGTCATTAATAGAGAATGGATAATAAGTGTACTAAGGTTATGTTGTGTTTAGAGATGCTGCTGCTCAGAATCGATACAACTGCTCATGGTGTATAAAGGAAAATACTCCAAGTGTCATACTACTGCTAGTGTATTTTATACTACTGCTAGTGTATTCTATACTACTGCTCGTGTTGGTGATTCTGCTGATGCTAGAATACTACTTCTCAATTAAAAGATACTGCTGTTAGAGTAATTGATACTATTGGTTTAAGTGTAACCATATATACATCTAATTATCCAACCTAAATACTAAAGATACTGAAAACATAAAAAGACCATCATCCTAAACTGTTTCACTCCATTTCACCCCAACTTGTTAGAACCAGAGCTCTCTTCCCTGCTTTCCATCAAATTCTTCCTTTGCTTGAGTCGGTTAAACAAAATTTTATGATCGCTAATCCTCTTTTCTAGATTATAAGGGTCTTGAAACCCATCTTGTTGCTCCCCCTGGTTTTGAGGCACCACCACATTTTGATGCTCCACCACATTTTGCTACTGATCCTTAATTTGCTGCACCAGTACCTCACTTTGAGCCACCTCCTCTTCACCTTCCTCCTCCTCTTCATCTTCATCTTCCTCTTCATCTTCTTCCTCCTCCTCATAATCATTCACTCCCCAAACCTCATCCCAGTAAAAGTCTTGCGCATGCAGCCAGTTCAAAATTTGACCCCTCATCCACGTATCTACCTGCCTATACGACCCATATTCTGCAATGGGTTCATACCCAAAAGCATTTAACACTGCGTCAAACAGCAAATTGTTGTTTAACACCCACTCGTACTCTTCAGCATCATTTTGAAAGTTACCATTATTTGCTGCCATTGTTGAGGTTTTCTTTGAATTAAAAGGGATATATGTGTTTGTGTGTGTTATTTGGTATACAATCGATAGGTATAAATAGGCTGGAGAGGTAGATGAATGGTTCCCAAGACTTTAGGTGGGAAAAGGGACCAAAGGCGTGCGCCAAAAGGAAACTGTGAATTGAAGTTGTACAAAAAAGTCTCCAAATTCCTTTTTACCAATTATTGACTTTTCTTGTACAATGAGTTGATGCAACAACTAGTTGTATCTCATGCTTTGTGAATAATAAACTTCAAAACTCAATATCTCCAACTAGTTATTTCTGATGTTTGGGATGCTTTGGGATCAGGTTCATTATTATTGACCCGAGGGAATAAATGTTTAACTCATTTTTTTGGGCTTGATATTGACTCGACTTGGACAAAAATAAAATAACCAAATAAAAACAAATATTAAACTAAAAGTTGTAGAGATATTTGTTATTAAATATGTTGAGAAGTGATTCAAATCCTATGGCTCGAAAGGATCTCCTAACTTATTCATAAAGGGTTAAGTTGGGGTTGACAAACCTTCCATCGTGAAAGTATCGTGACTGAACATTTTGGAAGCTAGAAATGACTTGTAGGGGTGTTTAAAATTCAGTTGAAATGTTCGGAATGTAGAGATTGGTTAGATGATGATCAAACTCATATCTATGTGGCATTATTGAAACCTATACAAGAATAAACAAAATGATTTTTTTTAGAAGAGTAGTGATAGTTGTTTGATTGAATTTATCAACACCTAATCAAACAGGTTATTATGAGGAAGGTTTTATTTTAGGGCCCCTTTATTTTATTAATAATTATGTTAAAAAAAATTGTTTGATTAACTTAGACTAATGAACACACCTTATTTTTATTAGTTTTTGATAATCAATCCCTAGGATTAATTTAGAATCAAAATGATTAAAAGGAGATAATATAATTACTTACATTTATGATTAGAAGGCTATTTTTGAGGAATAAGAAGCCTATTTACGAGAGGTTTTTGTTTTAGATCGTTTTTGATGTAGTGGCAGTGAAAGATTGTTGTTTGTTTTTTATTTCGACTATTTTAGCGACTTAATAAACAATTTAAGCGACTATATTTTCTTTAAGCGACATTTTATTTAAAACACCCACCCATTAACACACACACACTCAAATTCCACCAAAATACATATACTCAGTGGCACAACCTCTCCATTTACCTTTACACCTACTGTAAATCAAACCCAAAATTAAAATCAAAATTAAAGTATCGCAAACATTACACGCATCTTCTATACTCGAGCTCCTAACTTTAATAATGTTTCGTATTAGGGTATGTATACTGTTATTTTTTAACTCTTATAGTTTTATTTTTATTCCAATCATCATGCCTTTTGCAATCGAGTTACTTGATGTATGTGTTTTTCTTGTTCTTTATTACTGTATTGTACATCAACTATATTTGGTTATTTGATGTCTCTTTGTCTGGCCCAAAAAATATGATCATTTATGTCTATTGGGCAATATAGAACTGTTTAATGATATGAATGTTACCTTAAACTGTCAAAAAAAATATAAAAATATGAGCATTTATAACACAACCTGTTTGAATAGATGGTTGTTATTCATTTACACCACACCTTGTTTCCATATTAGCATTTATGTCTATTGGAGTGCTTTTTTACCAGAATATGAGCATTTATAGCACAACCTGTTTCAATATAATAGCTTTTAGAGTAGCTTTTGTTTTTGTTCTTGTAGGAATATGAAGCCAAAGCCATCATCAGAAGTAAACCAAATTACTTTTCTTTAATGAAATCCAAATTGGATAAAAACCAAAGTAAGTTGTTTCGGGCTACTTGTTTTGGTAAATGGTTGGACCTTTCTTATTTTGACCACGAACCACATATGATAGATTATATCTTACAGAAACAATGTTGTCCGAGTAATGCTCATTATGATATGCCGATTATATATTATGTTGAAGAACGTCCTATACATTTCGGCCGACCTGAATTTTGTCTTATCACTGGTTTTCGTTTTGGAAATGTAAGTTTTACCTCATATAAGTCGAGACACCTCAATTTTAGGAACAGGGTTTTTCCACTCCATGTAGGTAAGAAAGTAACCAATCTAGATATGCTTGGTCTAATTGAAGATGAGCAGGCATTCGGTATTATATTCGACGAAGATGCAGTACGTATTTGTCTAATGTTAGCATTGGAGGTTATCTTTATGGGCAGATTATTAATTGAAGTAGTTGATGATACACTCTTCCGATTGATTGAAAACCTTGATGACTGGGATGCTTTTCCATGGGGGGAGCATATTTGGAGACATTTGTATGATCAAATTTTGGACGTGGCGGATAAACACAAGTATAAATTCCTTGAAGGTAATAACAAAGACCGCAACTTTGTTCCAACATATACGCTTTCAGGATTTGTTTGGGCTTTCAAGGTTTGTATATATTTATTTTTATTTTTTAATTATAGACAATGTATGCTACTTATGTTATGTTTCTTTCACTGAATTCGAAGAATTCATTCACATTTTATAGATATGGATAATGGAATCTTTTGAAAGAAGCATTCTTTGGTGGAATAAAGTGCCAGAAACGATACCAAGAGGAGTATCGTGGTCAAAGAACGCAACATTTAAAAGATCAGATTATAAGTATCTTTTTGGAAAGGTAAAACTCTTCATCAAATTTGTCGTATTAATGTTTGTTGTTATTATAAATTTTATGTTTTTAATCGTGGTCAAAGAACGCAACATTTAAAAGATCATATTATAATTTTTTATATATATATATATTTTTTAATTTTTTTTTTATAATTTTGTAAGGAGGCGAATGTTGTTCAAGATCTTAGACCGACATTAGCTAAGAAGAAATCCGATTGATATATACACTTTATGGATTTTTTCCATCATTACATACCTAGAACTCCCCCAGTGAAAACCACACATCTCGCTGATGAGTATTTCAAGAAGTTGGCCGCAGCACGCAAACGTGGAAAGATAGAACGTAAACATTTACCTATTATACGCAAAAGTGAGAGCAGTATAATAGAGACCAGCATAATTCAGGATGCTGTTATTACAGAGTTGAATGCCCGTGTGTTCAAACTCGAGGGAATTATTCATGTTCTTGCTCGAGAAAGAAATGGGGTAATATATCCGGTTGACTTGTTCACTTAGCTTGACATGCCTTTTTTTTCTTGATTTTGTTTTTTAACCACTATTGTTCATTCGCAGGAGAAATTGGTGTTTGATGATGATCTTCGGAATCTCAGTGCAGAGTATTGTGACGAGCTTAATCATGATTTTCTTGAGTTGTTCCATTCAACTATGGATACCAGTGGGTCACAACGTGTAGATGTGGATGACGATGACGATGACGATGTTGCAAAGGTAAATTACAGATTTAATGTACATGTAAACTCTTACCGTACCGTAAAATGATATATCAACTTTAAACTAAGTTAACTTTGACAGGAATTTATTATTCAAGAAGAATTAAGATTGCGACATGAAGAATTAGAAAAGGTGCGGTTAAAAGAGCAGAAGTTGAGCCAAGAGGAGAAGAGGTTGAGGATGGAAGAGAAAAAGAAATTGATCGATGAAAGGGATAAAAAGAAAAGGAAAGAGGCGCTTAAGAATACTAATCACTGGAAAAATGCTATGGCGCGCATAGCCCATACAAAGAGGAGTGAAAGTTCTGGTGAAGCTAATGCGTATTATTGGAGTAACGCATATGCGGAAAAGAAAGCACAATGCTTTGGCTTACGGAATCCAGATATGACGGAACAACTTCAGAATGTTAAGCCATGGGTTGAGGTATGAAAACTACTAATTTGATTGTTTAAAATATATCATATTTTTCATTTATGCTCGTAAGCGTAAGTGTGTCGTATACTAGGATCTGAAACGCTGGAACAACGCGGCGAACAAGGTTCATTTGACAGATGAATTTGACCGATATCTTGGTCAAATTGGTCTGCTTAATTGTAAATTCCCATGGTGTGAAGATGTGAATGTAGATAGAAGGTTATGGGAAACTTTAGTTTGCTTAGACCCGACTAGGCAAGGTTGGCTAATAGATGAGGCAAGTACTTATATAACTGTAATTCACCCTATACTATTGAATTAATTTCTTTTAAATTTGTGAGGTCGTTTATGATTCACAATTTACAGCACATAGAGTTGTGGGTTAATTACATGTGGCATGTGAGACCCGATACGACTGATTGGGTGATGGTTAGTGGCTACTTTGTTCAGCTTCTACTTCAAAACTCGCTGCCTTTGTGGTATGCTAATGGGGAAAGGTACTCTGTTCCATGGTCCAATGTTAAGCAGGTAAGTCCTTTGATTTCCATCTTGCTGGAATAATCCGCTTACTTGCTTCATTGGCTCCACTATTTGGTTCACGTAACCCAATACTTTTTTTCCCGCACACCTAATTTGTAGGTTTTTATGCCTATTAATCAAACGGCATCTCATTGGTTTCTTGCACGTTTTGAGATAGAGACAGGAGTAGTTACATTTTTCAATAGCGGTGTAATTTATGTCGAGGAATTGCCAGAATTTTATATCGCAGTGATGGATTGTTTACGGGTTAGGCTAGCCACTATATTCATATAATTAAGCTTGAAACATTATATTGTTTTAACACTTTTAACATTTTCCCGCAGTCTCAACTACCCGAGGTCCTAAGTCAAGCGCTAGTATTTGAGAAGAAAGGCATAAATCCTTCAACTTACAGCATTACGTTTTCTCACGCCGAGAAAGTACCTAAGCAGGCCGGGATATTTGGTGATTGTAGCATTTGGGTTTTTATTTTTTTATACCACTTGGCTTACGGTAAGTCGTTGGACGTTAAGGATCCTATTCAGGCTGCACTTGCATACCGTGAACAAATGGCTAAGTTTTTTTTAAACATCGGGTTTGTATTTAGTTATGTATCAAGTATGTTGTATTATCTCAAAACAATTGCTGAGCATATGATGCCTTTAATCGGTTCAACCTTTTGTATGTCAACTCGTGTTCGATGTCTTTTGTGATATACTCGGACAAAAGCACTTTTTTGTTTTTCTTGTAAATTGCAAATCATTATGCGTAAATTTTTATTGTTGTCTTAATTAGCATACACAAAAGAAATAAGAGCCACTCAACAAAAATAAAAAGCATAAACTATGTAAAGTTTTATGGGTTAATATCCTCCTAAACACCTAGTTAAAAAGATAAGCAATTAGGCCGACATTAACTAGATCTTTTGTAAGTATTTGTACGACATAACAGCTTCCTATTCATTTTATGTTTGGAACTATCAACTGGTATCATAAAAATAGAGCTTGGGAGATTCTGTTGTTGGTAACAAAGGAAAATTAGCCAAGGATGATTCTGCTGCTAGTTCAGAACATTCTGCTGCTGGAGTTAAAGAAGCTGCTGCTGTGCCAGAGCAAGTTCCTACTGCTTGTGCTAAAATTCCTACTGCTGAGACTCAGGGAGATTATACTGTCGAGATAATTGTCGATCGATCCATGATGTATTTTATTTTTTTTAATTGCAAATCATTATGAGTAAATTTTTTATGTCTTTATCGAGTATGTTGTAGTCTATTTTATGTCTTTTGTCATATTCTCGAATAACTTAAGTTTATGTATTTATTTGTAACACCCCGACCCGATAAGGCCAAGATATCACATTATGGCGTCATACAAAGCATACACTACGCAAGCGGAAGTCTTTTAAATAAATAACTAAGTCTCGAACATCAAGACTAGTATCAAAAGATAAATCCCAAATGCATAGTGGGTTAACCAAACAAAACCAAAGTAAAACGATAATATTCTAAGTACTGAAAGAAATGAAATTCAGAAACAATGGACAACGAAATGATAAATAAATAGGTCATTAGGTCCTACTCTCTCTCATTCCCAAGCTCATCGCCCCGCTTATTACCTGCCGCATAAGAAAAGAAAACATGCGGCTGAGCTTAAAAAGCCCAGTGAACAGATATATATACGAAACATAAACATAAAGGTAAATAAGCATAAGCAACGAAGGAAATAAGAATACAAACGAAAAGCATAATCATGAAGAAGAACTAAGAATCAAGAGTGCATGAGAACTGAATAGAAAATGAATCAAGGAATGAAATGAAAACAAAGAAAGGTTCATATAAGGATGTGCCATAAGAACTCCATACATAATCTATCAAATCATACTAAAACAATACAAGTATAGGAAGAGGGGAGACCTCTAAGTAAATAAAAGTAAAAATGTGAGAAGGAGTGCAAGGCACACACCACCTGGTCACCATAATCACATAAAATATAAAACTTAGGATGCATCCATATGCTCCCTAACATAAGTATGTATGTCAGTACTAGACTAAGCACACATATAAGGTTGGCCAATAGTGCATGCAAAATAAATCATAACATAAGGGGGAACGCCGTAGATTTATCACACCTCTACGGGAGTGTCATGCCTAAGGTGCCATCAAAGACATGGTCATGGTACATCCACAACAAGGTAAGCTCAGGCACAGATCTATCATAGCATACAACAATAACAAACTAGCATGGCAAGAGAAACAAGATAGTAACTCAAGTAAGCATGGCAAACATAAGCATAGCATGGCAGAGACATTTAAATAAATGTCAGAATGAATAAACAAGAATGACAATCATACAATGAAAGCCATGAGTCAAATAAAGGGAATCATGTCAGGCATTGGATCAATGAAAATATCCCTACTGAGAAGGGAAAGAATATATGTACCTTAACAAAGCACACAAGCAAAGCAATGAAATGAAAAGAAACAGAAGATTACTCCTTCTTCACCCGATCTACAATAATCATAAGTTTACTTATAAGTTTCATAGTCATAAAGGTTTCATTTAGTTTTCTTTCCATTTTAGTTAACTTTCCAAAAACAGCAAGTTTCCATATTTAGTAACTTTCCAAAAATAGTAAGCTTCCATATTTAGTAACTTTCCAAAAACAGTAAGTTTCCATATTTAGTAACATTAGTTATTAACATTCAAATTTATCATTTACTCAAGTTTAAGGTATCAAACGTGACAATACTAATAGTTCAAGGTTCACAATGATGTTTGTATAAGTTTAGGGTTCATAGTGTAGTTTTCATAAGTTTGGGGTTTATTATGCAAATATAACAAGTTTAAAGATTATAGTGTCATTATGGTAAAATTAGGGTATGAAATGTAAGTATCATAAAGTTATATGTTTTAACAAGTTAAGTTCTTTTAGTTTAAATAAAGATAAGTTCAACCCTTAATAATACACAAAACCCTTATTTAGCCCCTTTTAACTATTACTCAGATTTTAACCTTGAACAGACCAGACTTTATCTAATTTTTACACACCTTAAACGAGCTCATAAAATTCTATAATTTTACCCAGATGTACCTATATTTCTTGAGTATTTTACATAATTTTTCCAGATTTTATTGAGTAGTGCAAGTACCAACTAAAAATCAACATTCACAACCTGTACCCGAATTGTATCTGATGGAACACCCCGAAAGTATGTAATTATTTACCCAGGTTAGGCATCTCAGAAAAATCTAAAAAAAATTACACAGCGTACATCGAATACCAAATTTCATCCTGTAAAAATTTCAGGTCATAAATCATTATAGTTTTTAAATTAAAAATCAAGAACCACGACTGAATTTCCAGACATCCGAATTCAGTTTTGACACTCGAACTTGTAAAATCAAAAAGTGTATCTTCCCGACCTCTAAAAATTACAAGGCTTATATTTCCAGAAAGCTATTTTCTTAAACTTACTTTTAGACTCCAGAAACACTCAAAAACACGTTACCATCATTTAGATCCAATCGAATCAAGTTGACCAAAGTTTCCTGGACAGTATCTAGTTTCATTATTTTATGTAATCTTTTAGGGTTTTCATTCCATGTCTTATATATTGTTACAAATTGATTATGTAAAACACAAAACACATATTAGGTCGATTCTTACAAGGTTTTAACATGAACATATCAATTCGAATTAAACCACAACAGTAGGTTGATTAGTATTAGGGTTTTCAAGTTGTTATTTCATGTGAGCCAAAACATGATTTTATGTATCACTTATTCTATTATCATATGTGATTTTAGATTCGACAAGGACACAAAATGAACCGAATATGTCAAGGATTAAACAACAAGGATGATACAAATTTACCCTTGATGCGTGATCAACGAACCAAGAACAAGAACAACACACGATCGAATCACCAACTCTTCTTCCTTCCTCTTTGTGATGATCGAATGAAAGAAAACACAAGAAAATAATATGGGTCGATTAGGGTTTTGCTTACAATTTCGAATGGATTAAAATTTTACATGTATGGTTACCTTTGTTGCTTAACATGGATCGAACAAGAAGAAAACAGAAGCAGCAGCCGAATGTTTTTGATTGTAGAGAGTTTTTAGGGTTTTTGGTAAAGTGGAAAAATTATGATCGGTATTAAAGTGGTAGAGGGAAACCGTGTTTTAAGATTGAAGCAAATAAGGGAAGGCCTAAATTAATGGGATTCTAATTCAATGTGTTCTTATCCTTCTTGTGATCTCTTGGGCCGAAAATTTTAGTTTGTAACACATAGGAAATCGACTAGCAATATTAGATGTAGGGAATTTTTATTTTGTGACATTTAAATTATAGTGTAAGGTTTTTATTTGGTAGCTTAATTCATTAGTTAACTTAGGACATAATCATTTTAGGTTAAGTACAATGATGTTACTTACAAAATTTTCATAAGTTCTTAAAATTTAAATTTAGAGGGCATTTTAGTCATTTCAGATTATAGTAATTTTGGGGTTTTACAATTCTTCCCCTCTAAAAGAAAATTTTCGTCCTCGAAAATTGAAATACGAAGTCGAAATAGAAATACGAAATCGAAAACGATATCAAAATGAATACGTACCAAGTCAAAAAGAGAAATGTGGATAACTGGATCGTATTGATTCTTCGGTCTCCCAAGTAGCCTCGCTCTCAGGATGGTTCTTCCAAAGAATCTTTACGAATGGAATTGTTTTAGTTCTCATGACTCTTTCCTGACGCTCCAAGACAGCCTCAGGTTCTTCCCTATATGAAAGATCTTCCCGAATCTGATCGAACGGGCAAGACACAACATGAAGCGGATGATAATTATACCCACGAAAATGTGGCACATGAAAAATGTCATGCACATGCGATAACTGGGGAGGTAGCGCCAAGCGATAAGATACCTCACCAACCCGATCAAGAATCTCAAATGGACCGATATAGCGTGGACTAAGCTTCCCTTTCATACCAAAACGCTTAACGCCTTTAAAAGGAGAAAACTTCAAGAAAACACGATCACCAGAGTTAAACACAACATCACGACGATGACGGTCAGCATAGCTCTTCTGCTTAGTACGAGCTTCCTTCAACTTCTCTCTGGCCACAGCCACCTTCTCATTAGTAATCCTAATCAATTATGGTCCCTCAATGAGTCGTTCCCCGACCTCATTCCAACAAACCGGCGCTCTACACTTACGCCCATATAACATCTCAAATGGAGCCATCCTGATACTCGCATGCTAATTATTATTATAAGCAAACTCCACCAAACACAAATAATCATCCCAGTGGCCTGTCCACTCTAAAGCACAAGACCTCAACATATCCTCCAAGGTCTGAATCTTCCGCTCCGACTGTCCGTCAGTCTGAGGATGAAATGCCGTACTGAATCTAAGCCGCGTACCCCAAGCTTTATGTAACCCTTTCCAGAACCGAGACGTATAACGAGGATCACGATCGGACACAATAGAAGACGGCGTACCATGTAATTGAACAATTTCCTGCTGAAAGATCTTAGCTAATTGACTCACAGAATAATCAACACGAATGGGGAGAAAATGCGCAGATTTGGTCAGACGATCAACAACGACCCAAATCGCGTCATGCTTCCGAAGAGTATGAGGTAAACCGGTAATGAAGTCCATAGATATCTGGTCCCATTTCCATGTAGGAATGTCAAGAGGTTGCAAGAGACCACTTGCACGTTGGTGTTCAATCTTAACCTGCTGACAGGTCATACATCTAGCCACATGCAAAGCTACATCCTGCTTCATCCCATTCCACCAAAAATGTTGCTTAAGATCATGGTACATCTTAGTCGAACCTGGATGAATAGAGAACGGAGAACTATGTGCCTCAGAAAGCACAACCTCACGAAGAGTAGAATCATCTGGAACACATAGACGATCACCAAACCAAACGACACCATCCGCATCCACACAAAATTCTGACTGTTTACCATCCTCAACATTCTGTACAATAGCCCATAACTCACCATCGTCTTTCTGAGCTTCCTTAATCCTCAACATCAAATCAGACTCCACCTTCAAGCTAGCCCAAAAACCATCATGACCCCGAACACACAACTCAACTTCCATAAGCTCTAAGTCATTAAGAATCCTCGGCTCAAAGTCAAGACTAGCAATCATTCCTGACTTACGACTCAAGGCATCAGCCACAACATTGGCTTTCCCAGGGTGATACTGAATATTGGTGTCATAGTCCTTCAACAACTCCAACCAACGTCTCTGTCGCATGTTCAATTCCTTCTGGGTGAAGATATACTTCAGGCTCTTATGGTCAGTGAATATGTCCCAGCTCTCACCATAAAGATAATGCCTCCATATTTTTAAAGCAAAGACAACGGCAGCTAATTCAAGATCATGAGTAGGATAGTTCGCCTCATATGGTTTCAACTGTCTAGAAGCATATGCAATCACTTTCCCATACTGCATCAAAACACAACCCAAACCCTTCTTCGAAGCATCACTGTAGATCTGATAACCTCCTGAACCTGATGGTAGAGTAAGAATCGGCGCAGAAACAAGCCTCTTCTTCAACTCTTCAAAACTAGCTTCTCTCTCGTCGGTCCATACAAACTTCTCTCCTTTGCGCATAAGCTGAGTCAACGGTAATGACAAACGAGAAAAACCCTCAACAAACCTCCTGTAATAACCAGCCAGTCCAAGAAAACTCCTGACTTCAGTCACATTGGTCGGTTTTGGCCACTTGGTGATAACCTCAACCTTAGCCGGATCCATGGTGATACCATCTGCAGAAACGACATGACCTAAGAATGCAACTTGTTCCAACCAGAACTCGCACTTGGAAAACTTGGCGTACAACTTCTTCTGCCTCAAAGTCTCTAAAACAACACGGAGATGGCTCTCGTGCTCTTCCTTAGTCTTAGAGTACACCAAGATGTCGTCAATAAACACGATCACGAACTTATCTAACTATTCGTGGAAAATCCGATTCATCAAATCCATGAAAACCGCTGGAGCATTCGTCAACCCAAATGGCATGACCAAGAACTCATAGTGGCCATATCTCGTACGGAATGCGGTCTTAGGAATATCCTGCTCTTTCACACGTAGCTGGTGATATCCAGACCTCAAATCGATCTTGGAAAATAATTTTGCTCCCTGAAGTTGATCAAACAAATCATCGATGCGGGGAAGCGGATAACGATTTCGAATGGTAATGCGGTTAAGCTCACGGTAGTCAATACATAATCTCATGCTACCGTCCTTCTTCTTAACGAATAACACCGGAGCACCCCACGGAGAAACACTGGGACGGATAAAACCAGATTCAAGCAATTCCTGCAACTGCTCCTTCAACTCCTTCAACTCAACAGGAGCCATACGATAAGGAGCTTTGGAGATGGGTTCAGCACCCGGAATTAAATCAATCGAGAATTCAACCTCATGCTCAGGCGGCATGCCTGGGAGTTCATCAGGAAATACATCTGGGAATTCACGAACAACCGAAAGGCTCTCCATACTAGAAATCTCCGAAGATGAATCCTTAATCGAAGCTAGAAAACCTTCACAACCATGTGTCAGACGAGAACGAGCTTTCATTGCAGATATGATCTTAATAGTTTTACCAAGCCGAGAACCTTGGTAGACGAATTCAGGATTACAAGGATTACCAAAAATCACGCGCCTGGTATGGTAGTCAATCATAGCTCGATGCTCTGACAACCAATCCATACCCAACATTACATCAAAGTCATACATATCTAGAGGAAGAAGATTTGCAGGGTGAACTTTATCGTCGAAAAGAAGAGGATAATTCATGTATTCATGAGTAATGGTCACGGAATTTTTCATTGGTGTTGATATAGATAAAGCATAGTTTAGTGGTATTGCGGTCGTATTAATGTGTTTAGCATATGTAGAAGATGTTACAGAATGTGTAGCACCAGTATCAAATAAAACAAAAATGGGACGATCAAATAAATAAAGCATACCCGAGACAGTTCCAGAAGTACCCGCAGCCTGATCCCTGGTTAGTGCAAAAACTCGGCCCTTAGAAGCCTGCTGCCAACCATTTCCATTCCCACGGTTGGTGCCAGTCGCCTTCGGACAATTCCTAACCCGATGTCCAAGTTCACCAAAACTAAAACAGGCACCAGTAGCCTTATAACAAGTACGACCAGGATGATTTTTCCCACACTCAACACAAATAAGAGGAGGTGGAAGCTGTTCCCCCACATTCCTCTGCCCTGCTGAAGAAGTAGCACCACGATTACCCTGCTGATTACCACGACTCTGTTGACCCTTAAACTGTTGGTCACGACCTGACCGCTGATTCTGCCCACTGTTGTTGTTACCACGCCTGTCATTACCCCGAAACTCATTACCCCTCGAAACAACATTCCTCTGACTATTACCCTGAGCCTGCTGATGATCACTCTCATGAGTCCTCTTCACCCCACGTCTAGACCTCTCTTGCATTAACTCCTTATTACGGACCACATTGGCTACTTGTGCCACATCAGTAAAATCAGTATTCAGAATACCATCCAGCAACTCATCACGTAACCCCCACTTAAAATGCAGAGCCTGCTCCTCCGGAGTCCCAGCCTTCTTACCCAAGAAACCCGCAAGTCTCACAAACCTCTTCATATACTCCGCACTCGACTCCCTATCCAACTGGAAAATATGATGATAGTCACGCTCAAACTCCTGTTTCTCTGATTGAGGGAAGTACTGAAGAAAGAATATCTCCCGAAACTCATCCCATGATAACCCAGCAACAAACTCATCACCTCCCTTAGCCAACCGATATGCCTTCCACCAACTGAGGGCATCTCCCTCAAATTTGTAACTAGCCAAACGCGCCTTAAACCCATCGTCAAAACCAAGTACCTCAAATATCTTCTCAATGTGAGATATCCAATTCTCCGCCTCCACAGGAGAAGTAGCAGCACTAAATGAACGCGGTTTTTGCTTAACGAACCGCTCCAACCACACATAGATCGACACTGGTGGAGCATCACCACCACCACTACCATTACCACTACCACCACCATTACCACTACCACTAGCGGTGTTCCTCCTAATCTCCTCCGTGATGCGTGCAGTCAAACCGGGAAGTAACGCATCAACAGCTCGCTGAACTGCTACATCAAAAGCAGCACCAGAGGGTTCCTCAAACTCATTCCGATGAGTATTCACCATCTGAAAGGTCATAAACGAGACAAAAACACAAAACAAGCGTAAGGGTCAAAATGTGAAAAGGGAGATCGCGTCAGACGAAAAGCCTAGTGTCTACCCAATATCCTCACAGGTCATTTCTAAGGTTCTACAAGTCAAACCCAGCCGCTCTGATACCATAACTATAACACCCCGACCCGATAAGGCCAAGATATCACATTATGGCGTCATACAAAGCATACATTACGCAAGCGGAAGTTTTTAAATAAATAACTAAGTCTCGAACATCAAGACTAGTATTAAAAGATAAATCCCAAATGCATAGTGGGTTAACCAAACAAAACCAAAGTAAAACGATAATATTCTAAGAACTGAAAGACATGATAGTCCGAAACAATGGACAACAAAATGATAAATAAATAGGTCATTAGGTCCTACTCTCTCTCATTCCCAAGCCCGTCGCCCCGCTTATTACCTGTCGCATAAGAAAAGAAAACATGCGGCTGAGCTTAAAAAGCCCAGTGAACAGATATATATACGAAACATAAACATAAAGGTAAATAAGCATAAGCAACGAAGGAAATAAGAATACAAACGAAAAGCATAATCATGAAGAAGAACTAAGAATCAAGAGTGCATGAGAACTGAATAGAAAATGAATCAAGGAATGAAATGAAAACAAAGAAAGGTTCATATAAGGATGTGCCATAAGAACTCCATACATAATCTATCAAATCATACTAAAATAATACAAGTATACAAAGAGGGGAGACCTCTAAGTAAATAAAAGTAAAAATGTGAGAAGGAGTGCAAGGCACACACCACCTGGTCACCATAATCACATAAAATATAAAACCTAGGATGCATCCATATGCTCCCTAACATAAGTATGTATGTCAGTACTAGACTAAGCACACATATAAGGTTGGCCAATAGTGCATGCAAAATAAATCATAACATAAGGGGGAACGCCGTAGATCTATTACACCTCTACGGGAGTGTCGTGCCTAAGGTGCCATCAAAGACATGGTCATGGTACCTCCACAACTAGGTAAGCTCAGGAACAGATCTATCATAGCATACAAAAATAACAAACTAGCATGGCAAGAGAAACAAGATAGTAACTCAAGTAAGCATGGCAAACATAAGCATAGCATGGCAGAGACATTTAAATAAATGTCAGAATGAATAAACAAGAATGACAATCATACAATGAAAGCCATGAGTCAAATAAAGGGAATCATGTCAGGCATAGGATCAATGGAAATATCCCTACTGAGAAGGGAAAGAATATATGTACCTTAACAAAGCACACAAGCAAAGCAATGAAATGAAAAGAAGCAGAAGATTATTCCTTCTTCACCCGATCTACAGTAATCGTAAGTATACTTATAAGTTTCATAGTCATAAAGGTTTCATTTTAGTTTTCTTTCTATTTTAGTTAACTTTCCAAAAATAGCAAGTTTCCATATTTAGTAACTTTCCAAAAATAGCAAGTTTCCATATTTAGTAACTTTCCAAAAATAGTAAGTTTCCATATTTTGTAACATTAGTTATTAACATTCAAATTTATCATTTAATCAAGTTTAAGGTATCAAACGTGACAATACTAATAGTTCAAGGTTCACAATGATGTTTGTATAAATTTAGGGTTTATAGTGTAGTTTTCATAAGTTTGGGGTTTATTATGCAAATATAACAGGTTTAAGGATTATAGTGTGATTATGGTAAGATTAGGGTATGAAATGTAAGTATCATAAATTTATATGTTTTAACAAGTTAAGTCCTTTTAGTTTAAATAAAGATAAGTTCAACCCTTAATAATACACAAAACCCTTATTTAGCTCCTTTTAACTATTACTCAGATTTTAACCTTGAACAGACCAGACTTTAGCTAATTTTTACACACCTTAAACGAGCTCATAAAATTCTATAATTTTACCCAGATGTACCTATATGTCTTGAGTATTTTATATAATTTTTAGAGATTTTATTGAGTAGTGCAAGTACCAACTAAAAATCAACATTCACAACCTGTACCCGAATTGTACCTGATGGAACACCCCGAAAGTATGTAATTATTTACCCAGGTTAGACATCTCAGAAAAATCTAAAAAAATATACAACGTACATCAAATACCAAATTTCATCCTGTAAAAATTTCAGGTCGTAACTCATTATAGTTTTTAAATTAAAAATCAAGAACCACGACTGAATTTCCAGACATCCGAATTCAGTTTTGACACTCGAACTTGTAAAATCAAAAAGTGTATCTGCCCGACCTCTAAAAATTACAAGGCTTATATTTTCAGAAAGCTATTTTCTTAAACTTACTTTTAGACTCCAGAAACACTCAAAAACACGTTACCATCATTTAGATCCAATCGAATCAAGTTGACCAAAGTTTCCTGGACAGTATCTAGTTTCATTATTTTATGTAATCTTTTAGGGTTTTCATTCCATGTCTTATATATTGTTACAAATTGATTATGTAAAACACAAAACACATATTAGGTCGATTCTTACAAGGTTTGAACATGAACATATCAATTCGAATTAAACCACAACAGTAGGTTGATTAGTATTAGGGTTTTCAAGTTGTTATTTCATGTGAGCCAAAACATGATTTTATGTATCACTTATTCTATTATCATATGTGATTTTAGATTCGACAAGGACACAAAATGAACCAAATATGTCAAGGATTAAACAACAAGGATGATACAAATTTACCCTTGATGCGTGATCAACGAACCAAGAACAAGAACAACACACGATCGAATCACCAACTCTTCTTCCTTCCTCTTTGTGATGATCGAATGAAAGAAAACACAAGAAAATAATATGGGTCGATTAGGGTTTTGCTTACAATTTCGAATGGATTAAAATTTTACATGTATGGTTACCTTTGTTGCTTAACTTGGATCGAACAAGAAGAAAGCAGAAGCAGCAGCCGAATGTTTTTGATTGTAGAGAGTTTTTAGGGTTTTTGGTAAAGTGGAAAAATTATGATCGGTATTAAAGTGGTAGAGGGAAACCGTGTTTTAAGATTGAAGCAAATAAGGGAAGGCCTAAATTAATGGGATTCTAATTCAATGTGTTCTTATCCTTCTTGTGATCTCTTGGGCTGAAAATTTTAGTTTGTAACACATAGGAAATCGACTAGCAATATTAGATGTAGGGAATTTTTATTTTGTGACATTTAAATTATAGTGTAAGGTTTTTATTTGGTAGCTTAATTCATTAGTTAACTTAGGACATAATCATTTTAGGTTAAGTACAATGATGTTACTTACAAAATTTTCATAAGTTCTTAAAATTTATATTTAGAGGGCATTTTAGTCATTTCAGATTATAGTAATTTTGGGGTTTTACAATATTTTCATTTTTCATCAAAGGGATGGCATCTACTGGATCAGGATCAATAACCTGTTATGATATTGGGTTTGACCAATGCGTGTATGTTTCTCTATTATTTTTTCTATCCTTTTTAAAGATTTATTATTTGTGTAATGATATATGCTTGTTTTAATTTTTTCCATTGTTACATAGGAATTCTAATAAACTTGACGAGCTTGTGTTTGAGGTATATTATGGTAGTGTTTTTATGTATCTTCCCTTAAGGTATGCCGGTGGAGAAGTTATAGACTTGAAGTTGTCTAGGTCAAGTAGGTTATGTTATTCTGAGATGTGTGACCTTTTGTTGAAAAACATAAAAGAGGATATATGGGCATGGTTTTATTGTAAACCTAGGTGTAGCGTGGAAGAAGGTTTGACCATTGTCGAAATTGATAATGATGTCAAGAGAATGTATGAATTTGCTGAGATTAATGGGGTCATTCAGGTATTTGTTAGTGCAATTCCGCAAGCACATTTAGTTACCCACTATCATAAGAACTTGCCCTTTGATGACTCTGACGATGAGGTTACATCTAAAGTCAGAATGCATGAAAAAAGAAAGAAAGCTTATGAAAACATGTTTTTGGAAGAAACAATTGCCTGGGAACAAGCAGAACAAAATTCCCCATGTATCCTTAAGACACCTTATCTTAAGCCTTTTGTCGAGGCAAGTCTTTTTAGAGGGTTGGGATAGATGGAATACAATGATGACAGCTTATATTCTCCGGAAGGGTTCAGGTCTGTTAATAGCCCGTACATCCCAAAGGATTGTGACTGTGGCTGTAGGTCTCTGACTTTTGTAAAGTCCCTTGTTAATGACTTTGACAATGATCCTATAGTTGTAGGGTCTACTCCTTTTAAGGGTAAGAGGGTTTTAAACGACCTTGATGATGATGGCACAGTTGCACGATCTACAGTTATACAAAAAGCGCCAAAGGAAAGTCGTTTTCAAGATATCAGTTCAAAAGGCAGGAAACTTTTGAATGATTTTGAATCCGCTGGTGATGATGTTCGGATATTTTTGAATGATTTTGAATCGGTTGTTGGTGGTACAAATAATTTTTTGAAAAAAAATTTATATTTTGATGCTTTTTATTTAATTTTTAATTAATAAAAAACACTTTTATACTAAAAATAATATTAAAAATAGTAAGTTAATACGAAAAATTATGAAAATTTATGGAAAACTACTTTAAGGTATAAGTAAGTTACGAAAAATAAAAAAGGAATCGACAGCTTATCTAAGGAACGAAAAAGGTCTATTATGAAAGCAAATTTTTAATATTATCTAGTTAAACAAGATAGAAAATAGCTGAAACACCCAACAATTCAGCTAAGGAACGAAAGAAGTCTATTATGCGACTTGAAACTCGGTAGATAAGCGACATTCTAATTTCCAACTGTGGAGTGCAAGTGGCATGTAATGATGACTTTCATTGTTTGTCAGGGAAAAAAGGCGGGTTAATAACGTCTCTTAAGCGACTTTTAAGCGGTAGATAAGCGACTTTCTAGAATCCACCCCAAGGCTACAAGTGGCATGTAATGATGACTAGGTAACATAATTGTACTTAAATTTAATTCCAAATAAAGACACTATAATTAGAACGTGTCTAGGTGAAAAAGTATACTGATCGAATTCGTATGGCTCCTAAGTTTCCAAAGTGTTTGAAGATAGCGAATCAAATTGGTGATCGGCGAGTTCATAGTGTTCTTCATGCTATCTTTTTGCAAGAAAAGGAGGCTTATAGGGGTGATGAAAACAATTACAATGAAAGGATTGAAGAAGTAGAGGCTAGGGTTGAGCATAGGCATGGAATAATTCTTGAATTGAAGAAGTTTATGAGTTATGCTGTTGTGGATGAGTGTGTGGCAGCTTTGATGGTTGCTGAAGTAGGACGATTTTGATGAATTGGGTCGTCTGATTCAGATGAGTCATGCTGCTGCTTTACGTGTTGGTGAGAAATCCAGAATTATCAAGAAACTTAACAAATTGAAATAACTATGGAAGTTTAAATATTATTGTTAATCTTTGGGACTTTTGTAAGTTTATATGCGATGATGGCTGACAGTTTTTTTGGTCGCTTGCGGGGTAGAAAGGGTAAGTTCAGTTTAAACGGTATTAGGGTTGTGTTTGTATTGTATGTTATGTATTTTTAATGGCTCGAATATTAACAATGTCTGTAATGTATAAGTGTTTTTAACGGTATGAATGAAAGTATTAGTTATTAGCTTATTTGATACATTGTTTTGTCTTTAATTGTTGTTTATTTTAAAGATTCTAAATATAGTTGGATGAATATTATGAGTGATGCATGTTTTGCTGGTTTCAAGTTGGAGGAACAGGGAGACATATTTTGTATGATACTTTGTGCATGTTTATGGCTGTCATTGTTTTGAATATATATATATATATATATATATATATATATATATATATATATATATTATGATAAGTATTGGTTGTAACTGAATGTTGGGAATTAATTGTTCTGAAGATTAAGTATCTAGAATTACAAGTATTAACAGTTCCAACTGCTGTGAAGAATACTCTAACAGTTACAACTGCTGGTGTATATCTTAGGACTGTTCAAGTTATATCTAACCATACTAACTGATTTTGGTACTGGTAGTACAAAGAAGGGACTGCTAGTTGATACTGCTGAGTGGATAATTGTCACATATACAACTGCTGGTTGGATAAGTATTGAAAAGATATTTGTGTACTAAAGTCAAGGATATACGGTAGATAATATCTTTTAGCAAAGTGATCAATATCAAGTTGTGTACTCAGATACATGTTGTATCTTATGTACTGACACACTCAAGATAAGTAAGCAAGTAGTTTGACTAGACTTAACAATATTGTAAAAGATCTTTCTTGTAATATAAAAGAAAGATCTTAGACTAGAGATATATGTGTGTGTTAAAACTTATAGTGAAAAATATATCTCTCAAGAACATAGAAACTTAATATTCAAGGTTGTAACCCTAGTGATATCTCAAGATCACTCGTATTATTATCTTAATAATATTGAATCGTTTGGTGTTAATCTTTCATTGTTCATTGACATATAACAAACACAACTGTTCCATTTCCATAACCATAATAACCTTCTAAGTGTGATTAAGTAGATTCCGCATACTTAATCATATTAACTCAATATATCATACACACAAAGTACAAAAGGTTTAACCACCTTAACCGTGTGACGAATCCTAACAAGTGGTATCAGAGCTCAGGCTGATATTTGATTTAGAAGAAGAAGTAGAAATGGACGTTGAATCTATTCAGACAAATGTTGCTGCGAAGAGTCCCATGCTCAAACAGAATGAGTTTGAGATGTGGAGGCTGAGGATAGAGCAATATTTCCAAGTGCAAGATTATGCACTTTGGGAAATCATTGAAGATGGAGACTCTTACCAGCCTACCACCACTACATCAACAGTGGACGAAAAAGTGGTGTCAACTCTGCAGACAAAGCCAACATCTGCAGAAGAAAGAATAAAGAAGAAAAATGACTTGAAGGCAAGAAGCATGCTGATGATGACCATTCCCAATGATCAACTTCTAAACTTCAGCAAGTTCAAAGATGCCAAGTCATTATTTGAAGCTATTATTGCCAGGTATGGTGGAAATGAAGCCACCAAGAAAACCCACAAGACACTGCTCAAACAGCAGTTTGAAAACTTCTCCTCTACATACAATGAATCTCTTGACCATATGTTTAATAGGCTTCAGAACATTGTGAGCCAACTTGCTATTCTTGGGGTTGAAATACGTCAAGAAGATTTGAACTCAAAATTTCTGAGAATCCTACCAGAAGAGTGGGCTATGCATGTTGTTGTCTGGAAGAATAAGCTAGACCTTGATATAATGGAGCTTATAGATTTGTATAGCAACTACAAAATTGTGGAGCAAGATTTGAAGAAGAATGGAGGTACTAGTTCTAATACTGGGAACATGGCATTTATGTCAACTCCTAGTACCTCAAAATCAAGTGAAGAGGTGAAAGTTGTTGATGGTGTTGGTACTGCTAGTTCATGAAGCAGTACCATAGGTATTTTAGATGAAAAGACTTGTTGTGCATTTCTTACAAGTCAAAATAATGGGTCCATGCTCACCTATGAAGACCTCCAAGAGATCCATGAAGATGATCTGGAGGAAATGGATCTAAAATGGCAAATTTCTCTTCTTAGCATGAGAGCCAAGAAGTTCTATCACAAGACGGGGAAGAAGCTTGTAATCAGCAACACTGATGCTGCTGGTTTTGATAAGTCAAGGATAGAGTGCTATAACTGCCATATGATGGGTCATTTCTCAAGAGAGTGTAGAAGACCAAGGCAGCAAGATAGCAAGAACAAAGGTTTTGGAAGCACATTTAAAACAAGGGAGGTTTCTGAGCCAAACTCAAAGGCTATGGTAGCTATTGATGGCTTAGGTTTTGATTGGAGCTTCATGGCAGATGAAGAAGAAACTCCTGCTCAGATGGCACTTATGGCTTTTTCTGCTACTGAGGTACAAAATCATAAAGCTTGTTCAAATACTTGTTCTGCTCTTAATGCTCTACAAGTTTTAATCAAACAATATGATGATCAAAAGAAAGAGCTAAGCAGCACTTTTCAAAACTTTATAAACTATAAGTGTGGATTAGAGACTCTAGAGAAACAAATCACACACTATAAGGAAAATGAATTAGCTTTTTCTGATGACAAACCTCTCCTAAGACAGGACATATTCTTTAGAGATGCTGAAATTAAGCTTTTGAGAGAAGCTTTTGATAGGGTCAAAAAGGAAAATGGAAACATTCACTTGACTACACAGGCACTAGAACATGCTTCTAGAGGTGTGCACAACATAATAGAATGTCAAGTGATTAATAGAGCAAAGTCAGGGTTAGGATATAAGAGTGCCCCACCTCCTTATAGAGGCATCCCAAAACCCCCAGGGATTAACCTAAGGAATTCAGGTTTACCTGAGTTTCAAGAACCAATAATGGAATATGGTTCTAAGACTACTGAGAGTCTTAAGGTAGAAAAAGTAAGTGAAAGTTTAGATAAAACTTTACTTTATCAGGACAAGGTTTCCTTTGTTAAGAAATTAGATGCTATAGTTGTTGAAGACTGTAAAACTGATAGTGATGAAGAAGAACATGTTATGTCTAAACCTGAAGTAGTTAAGAAAGCAGGAACAAGGGTTCCTAAAGTGATCAAAAAGGATACTGTTAAGCCTAGTTCAAACATTAAACATGTTAGGCAACCAGTTAAATATTGTAAACAATATAGATCCACTGGCAAGCCCAGAGGTAACCAAAGAAATTGGAATGGCCTCAAGTCTAACCAATTAGGTGATGAATTTTTCTTTTATAATAAAGCTTGTTAGACATGTGATAGTTTTGATCATCTTGCAGCTTTCTGCAGCCATTGGGTATCTGGGTATGAAAACAATAGGGTGAATTTCAAAAGGCAAACTCCTCAAACTCACTTTCACTCTAAGTCCAAGAGTATAAAACCCAGAGCAGTTTCGACAGCAGTCTCTACTGCTAGGCAAGCAGTTTCAACTGCTAGACCATTTATAACTGTTAACCCAAAACTAACAGTTAAAAATGCAAAAACAAGTTTCAAAAATGCATTAAAAACTGTTACAAGGCCCATTCAATCAAAAGCAGTGGTCCAAAAACAAGTTTGGAAACCAAAGGGTTCAACTACAAAACCAGCAGTTAGTACTGCTAGTCCAGCAGTTAAAACTGCTAGGAAAGCAGTTAGTACTGCTGCTTGGAAAAACAGGGCAAATGCTGTTAAGACCTCAGCATGTTGGATTCTTAAATCCAATGTTGCATCAACTGTCCTTAAAAGATTAAATTACATTGATGCAAGAGGCAGATCCAAGTCAGTAATGGCTTGGGTCCCTAAAAGAAACTAATACTTCTCATTTATGTGCAGGAACATTCAACTGATAAACAAGAGGATCAAGGTTATTCAGATAGTGGATGTTCAAGGCACATGACAGGCAACAAGTCTTATCTCTCAGATTTTCAATCAATAGATGGAGGCTATGTTACCTTTGGAGGAGGTGTTGGTGGCAAAATTTCCGGTAAAGGTACAATCAAAACTGGAAATTTAGATTTTGAAGATGTGTTCTATGTAAAAGAGCTAAATTATAATCTTTTTAGTGTCTCACAAATGTGTGACAAAAAGAACAATGTTCTTTTCTGTGAGACTGAATGTCTTGTACTTTCTCCTGATTTTAAGATGCCTGATGAAAGTCAAGTACTTCTTAAAATTCCTATAAAGGGCAATATGTACAGTGTTGACATGAAGAACATTGTTCCTAAAAAGGATTCAACTTATCTTGTTGCAAAGGCCACATTAGATGAATCAATGTTATGGCATAGAAGGCTTGGTCATATTAACATCAAAACCATAAATAAAATTATTAAGAATGGTTTAGTAAGAGGTTTACCTCAAAAATGCTTTGAAAATGATCAAACATGCATTGCTTGTCTTAAAGGCAAACAACACAAAGCCACTTGTAAGCCCAAGATTTTTAACTCTATCAATCAATCATTGTTTATGCTTCATATGGACTTATTTGGACCTGTTTCAGTAAGTAGTATAATGCATAAGTGATATTCTCTTGTCATAATTGATGACTTTACTAGATTTACACGGGTTTTCTTTCTGTCTACTAAGGATGAGACTACAAGCAACCTTAAGACATTCATTACACAGATAGAAAACCAAGTAGACAAGAAAGTGAAAGTAATTAGATATGATAATGGGACAGAGTTCGAGAATAGAGTTATGGATGATTTCTGCAAACAAAAAGGTATTAGGAGATAATTTAGTGTTGCTAGAACTCCACAATAGAATGGTGTTGTTGAGAGGAAGAATAGAGCTCTAATTGAAGCTGCTAGAACTATGTTAGCTGATTCTAGGCTACCTATAACTTTTTGGCCTGAAGCAGTTAGCACTGCTTGCTATGTTCAAAATAGAGTTTTAGTTGTACAACCTCACAATAAGACATCATATGAACTTTTTAGAGGTAGAACTCCTGCAATAGGATTTCTTAGACCTTTTGGATGTCATGTGACAATTCTCAATACCTTAGACCATTTAGGAAAATTCGATGGTAAAGCAGATGAAGGATTCTTTATTGGATATTCTCTTAATAGCAAAGCATTTAGAGTATACAACACAAGAACTATGATTGTAGAAGAAAATCTACATGTGGAGTTTTTAGAGAATAAATCCAATGTAGAAGGTCAAGGACCAAAATGGCTATTTGATCTTGAAACTCTAACCAATTCAATGAATTATGTGCCTGTTGTTGTAAAAACTAATGATTTTTCAGGTTCACAAGCAACAAATGAGGCAAGGTTAGAAAAAGAGACAAACCAAGATCATGTATGGATGCCAATAAGTACAAGTGTGGAATCAACTTCAACAACTGATGAATCTTCTTCTGGCAAAGCTAAAGAAGGTGTTGAAGATGAAAGCAAGGAAGATGGAACTGAGAAACAAGACAGTCAAGTTAGCAGTTCAAAAGCAGTTTGTACTGCTGAGACAGAGCATTCAACTGCTGGCCCTTCAGAAATGAAAGAAGCAGAATTCTCAGACAATGAGGTGGATTTCAACAATCTTCCATCAAATTATCAAGTTCCTTCTACTCCACAAACAAGAATTCACAAAGTCCACTCCCTAGATAATGTGATTGGAGATGTACAATCAGGTGTGAAGACAAGACAACAACTGATGTCTTCAGACCAACAAGGGCTTCTTGATGTCCTTTATGCTTCAAAGCAGCATGAGTTTTCAAACTCTTATTTGTTTGTATGTTTTCTCTCACAAGATGAACCAAAGAACATTCTGAAAGCCTTAGATGATTCAAGCTGGGTAGAAGCTATGCAAGAGGAGCTTCTTCAGTTCAAGATTCAGAAAGTTTGGGTGATAGTTGATTTACCTAAGGGTGCAAAGGTAATTGGCACTAGATGGGTTCTCAAGAATAAAAGGGATGAAAGGGGTATAGTGATTAGGAATAAGGCTAGATTAGTAGCCCAAGGGTACACACAACAAGAAGGGATAGACTATGATGAAGTTTTTGCTCCAGTAGCAAGAATTGAGGCAATTAGGCTTTTCTTAGCTTATGCTTCATTTTTAGGTTTCACAGTTTACCAAATGGATGTCAAGAGTGCTTTTCTATATGGTACTATTTAAGAATAGGTTTATGTCTCACAACCTCCTGGTTTCATTGATCCAAAACATCCACATAGAGTGTACAGAGTAGTTAAAGCTCTATATGGCCTTCATCAGGCACCAAGAGCTTGGTATGAAACACTTGCTTCCTATTTAAAAGAAAATGGATTTCAAAGAGGAAAGATTGATCAGACAATTTTCATCAAACAACACAAGAAGGATCTTCTGTTAGTGCAGGTGTATGTGGATGACATTATCTTTGGATCCACTAGGAAGGAGATGTGTTTAGAGTTTGAGAAACTTATGCATGATAAGTTTCAGATGAGTTCTATGGGAGAACTTATATTCTTTTTGGGTTTGCAAGTTAAACAATCATGTGAAGGCATATTTATTAGTTAAGATAAATATGTTGCTGAAATACTAAGGAAGTTCAAATTTGCTAATTCAAAAATGGCAAGCACACCAATGGACTCTGAGAAGCCTCTTCTAAAAAACATAGATGGAGAAAATGTAGATGTACACACTTACAGATCTATGATAGGTTCTTTGATGTATCTTACATCATCAAGACCTGATATCATGTTCTCTGTTTATGCTTGTGTAAGATTTCAAGTTACTCCAAAGGTTTCTCATTTAACTGCAGTCAAGAGAATTTTTAGATATCTCAAGGGTCAACCAAGGTTGGGTCTATGGTATTCAACGGAATCACCTTTTGATTTGGTAGCATTTTCGGATAGTGATTATGCTGGTGCTAGCTTGGACATAAATTCAACAACTGGAGGATGTCAATTCCTTGGGTGTAGACTTATCTCATGGCAGTGTAAGAAGCAGACAATTGTGGCTACTTCAACAACTGAAGCTGAATATGTAGCTGCTGCAAGTTGCTGTGGTCAAGTTCTATGGCTTCAAAACCAACTTCTTGACTATGGGTATAATTTCTTAAACACTGTTATTCATATTGATAATAGTAGTACAATTTGCATCATTAAAAATCCAGTACAACATTCTAAAATAAAACACATTGAAATTAGACATCACTTTATAAGAGACTGCAATGAGAAAAGATTAATTCAAGTTCTTAAAATTGCTTCAGAATTTAGCTTTGCAGATCTACTAACAAAAGCTTTTGATGTTGGAAGGTTTCAGTACTTGGTAGCAAGTATTGGAATGCTTAATCCTTAAAATTTCTAATCTATGTGGTTTTTATATATGTTAAGGTTGTACTGATATCTTTGTAAATTGATACTGTTAATGGAATAGTTAGTACTGCTAGTACAAATTTTGTTTAAACAGTTCATACTGTTGGTCATATATTGATACTGCTATAAGACAAATGCTATGCATTTTGTTTCTTGGTTTTGGACTAACAATTTCAGGTATGAACTTTGAGCAATAAGGAAATTTCAAGTGAAATGGAAGCAGAAGAAAAGTGATTCCAGTTGCTTTCATAACAGGTTTATGATGGACTGAGTTTGGGAACTCATTAACAAAGGTTTACACCTAAGTTAATTAATTCTTTAAAACTTCTTTCTTGAAACCTGGTTATCATATTTCACATTGAATTGATGACTTAGTTGGTCAGATAGTAACTGACTCAACTCACTTTCTATCATTTTATACTTTCAAAGTATAATGAGCAAGTCTAAGGACATCTGATAGAAAGAACAGCTAGTAAAAGTGAATCTAACACTTGTGTTAGAGGTAACAATTACTATGAGCTGGAAACCCTGTCAGGAAAACTCTTTGAATAAGTTTATCTGCACACAGGCAGTTATTTATAACTGAAAACATTGGTTCTCACACAACCAGAGGTTGCATTAAACCGAAATTTTGATTAAGTGTCTGTTATACACTTAATCCCTTCAAAATGGTTGAAAGCAGTATGGTTTTTCATAATAAAATCATATACATACTGCTAAGGCAAAAGTTTCTTAAAAAGGATTTTAAAAGAGACTCACAAAAAAAAACCATCACATTGATGGACCATGAGTCAAATGTCCAATGAATCACCTCTCATAGGAGTTAACACACCTAGAAGTGATGAGGGCAGCAACTTAAACTCTTAAGGAATTGATGGCTTCATGTACAACATTGTCTGAAAACAAGTTCACATTGATAGATCAGATAATGATGGGATGATGGTGAGAGATCTTCCAAACAGGGGAGGATAAAATGTTATTTGCTTCAGGGGAGGAAACATCTCAGGGGAGGAAATAAAAGCCCAAGAAAGGAAGATTAACCAATGAAAGGGAGGAAAAGACAAGAGCATACAAGATGATGACATGGAGGTTGAAAATGACAAGAATAGAGCTTATTCTAGAGTATTATATATACATATTTAGAAGGGATGAAGCATTCCAAAAGAGAAAGTTCTATCTAGGTCAAACGAAGAAAAGTTTCAATTTCAGTTTACCACGTTTGTTCATCACTTGCAAAGGCATGCTGATAGATGATTTCACTTGTTGAAACAAGCATCCAAGATACACAGCACCATTGCCTCTTATAATTCCTCCATCCAAGGAAATTGCACCATCTTTAGGTCAATATTTGAAGACTAAAGATTAGTGTATTGATATTGTTGAAGTCAAAGATCAGAAAGCAGATGAGCTACTGAGAAAGATATTCAATCTCTCAGAACAGAAGAAAGTTCAGATCAAGGGTCTGACTATGAAGTGTTTGAAAGATCTTCACAATCCATAATTTAATTCAGAAACATGTTGAAATGGATTCACATGTTTAGGGGAGGATTGTTGGGAATTAAATGTTCTGAAGATTAAGTATCAAGAATTACAAGTATTAACAGTTCCAACTGCTGTGAAGAATACTCTAACAGTTACAACTGCTGGTGTATATCTTAGGAATGTTCAAGTTATATCTAACCGTACTAACTGATGTTGGTACTGGTAGTACAAAGAAGGGACTGCTAGTTGATACTGCTGAGTGGATAATTGTCACATATACAACTGCTGGTTGGATAAGTATTGAAAAGATATTTGTGTACTAAAGTCAAGGATATACGGTAGATAATATCTTTTAGCAAAGTGATCAATATCAAGTTGTGTACTCAGATACATGTTGTATCTTATGTACTGACACACTCAAGATAAGTAAGCAAGTAGTTTGACTAGACTTAACAATATTGTAAAAGATCTTTCTTGTAATATAAAAGAAAGATCTTAGACTAGAGATATATATGTGTGTTAAAACTTATAGTGAAAAATATATCTCTCAAGAACATAGAAACTTAAGATTCAAGGTTGTAACCCTAGTGATATCTCAAGATCACTCGTATTATTGTCTTAATAATATTGAGTCGTTTGGTGTTAATCTTTCATTGTTCATTGACATATAACAAACACAACTGTTCCATTTCCATAACCATAATAACCTTCTAAGTGTGATTAAGTAGATTCCGCATACTTAATCATATTAACTCAATATATCATACACACAAAGTACAAAAGGTTTAACCACCTTAACCGTGTGTCGAATCCTAACACTGAAGATGGTTAATGATTATGTAAAATTATGATGTTGGTTATTAATGTATTGTGTTATTTGTTATTGTGTAATGAGGTAAATAAGTGTGAATATTTCTTAATTTGATTGTTTGAATGTTTAGACTGAGTATATTTTCAACGTTGAGAGTATAACATTAGTGTATGTTAGTTTTAAGAGGTAGCACTGGATGTGTAAATTCGATTGCTAAAAGTGCTAAATAAAGTTTTTAAAAAAAGATTAGATTTTTATGCTTTTTATTTTATTTTTAATTAATAAAAAACACTTTTATCCTAAAAATAATATTAAAAATAGTAAGTTAATACGAAAAATTATGAAAATTTATGAAAAACTACTTTAAGGTATAAGTAAGTTATGAAAAATAAAAAAGGAATCGACAGCTTATCCAAGGAACGAAAAATGTCTATTATGAAAGCAACTTTTTTATATGTATTTAAATAAGCTAGAAAATAGCTGAAACACCCAACAGTTTAGCTAAGGAACGAAAAAAATCTATTATGCGACTTTTAACTGGGTAGATAAGCGACATTCTAATTTCCAACTATAGGGTGCAAGTGGCATGTAATTATGACTTTCATTGTTTGTCAGGGAAAAAAGGCGGGTTAATATAGAAATTTGGCGGGAGCAACGTCTTTTAAGCGACTTTTAGGCGGTACATAAGCGACTTTCTATAATCAACCCCAAGGGTACAAGTGGCATGTAATGATAACTACGTAACATTATTGTGCTTAAATTCAATTCCAAATAGGGACATTATAATTAGAACGTGTCTAGTTGAAAAAATATACTGATAGAATTGTTATGGCTCCTAAGTTTCCAAAGTGTTTGAAGATAGCGAATCAAATTGGTGATCGGCGAGTTCATAGTGTTCTTCATGCTAACTTTTTGCAAGAGAAGGAGGCATATAGGGGTGATGAAAACAATTACAACGAAAGGATTGAAGAAGTAGAGTCTAGTTGAAAAGCATACTAGACGTGTAAATTCGATTGCTAAAATTGCTAAATAGTTATTTGAAAAAAAGATTATATTTTTATGCGTTTTTTTTTTTTTTTTTTTTTTTTTTTTTTTTTTTTTTTTTTCTAATAAAAGACACTTTTATCCTGAAAATAATATTAAAAATATTAAGTTAATACGAAAAATTATGAAAAGTTATGGAAAACTACTTTAAGGAATAAGTAAGTTAGGAAACATAAAAAGGAATCGACAGCTTATCTAGATAAGCTGTGAATAAGCTAAAAGGGGAAATTCACCGTGTGATACTACTGCTGGTAACAATGATACTCCTGTTAGTGTATTTCATAGTACTGCTGGAGATGCTGAAAATGTGAAGTATATACAAGTGGATACTACTGCTAGACGTAGAAGATACTACTGCTAGAGATAGTTTCTACTACTTATGTGATAATGATGCGTGGGTTTTGCAACCTTACAACAGGTTTTACCTCTCGAGGGATCTCAAGAGGCTTACAACCCCACCAGGCAGTGTACCTGACCGATGTAGTATAGTGTAGTGGTAAGTACGGGGGATTGATCGTTCTCCACAGGGAATAGTGTTCGTTAGGTGTGAAAGACTACTCTAATTAGGTATAAGGGTTGAGGAAGATTCTTTTTATGTTTTTATATTTTTATGAAAGCAAGTAAAATCTCGGTTTTGAAAGAGTGGGCGGAATTAGTTGCTAGTCAACTAACCCAAAATTACTACAGACGCAAATAAAATAAAATAACAAAAATGAAAATGTGGTGAGAAACTTATGTGTAGAGAAATGTGTTTACTTAGATTTCCTTACTCCCTAACTATCTTTTACCGGTTAATTAGTGTGTATTAGTCGCGTGGATGACGGGTGTATTCCTTAATACCATTCGTGGGGTGGCGTACTTACTTCCCCAACTCTACAAGCTCCTACTTCACTCCTATGTCGAGCCGGCTAGGAAGCTCCTAACATGGGATCACTAGAATTCGCTTGTGCATTAAATACAACCATAAAAACCTTTAGTACGCATTTGGTTCATGTTTCTTAAGACGTTCAAGCAAGTTACCGAATAGGAAGTTAGCCAGTTTTCTTAAGCCTAACATAGATAAACAATCATCCAATACAACTAATAACACACTAACAACCAATAATCAATAGCTAGGTTTCATTAGATCTAAGCAAACACAAGATAAATTTAGCCTAACATGTTAATCAAAAGACAAGAATAAGATAAAATCAAACAACACATAGACATATTGAATGATTAATTGATAACTTATCTTCAATGTAACATGGAAGATCTCAAGGCAAAAAGCCTTGAAAAAGAAGCTAAAATCGTCTTAGGGTTTTCTCCCAAAATTCCACACACTAAGCTCTCTCTTAATGACAAAAAATTAGAAAACTATATATAGATTTTTGGATCTGACGGCGTCACCTTATGGAGTGTGACGCCGTCACCTCGCCGCTTCTAGGGTTCCCGGGTGACCTTCTTGACGCCGTCCCTCTTTAGCTCTTCAAAAATCCATTCTGGCTTATCAAGGCTTGACGCCGTCGAACCTTGAACGTGACGCCGTCCCCTTTTGATTTAAGCCGTGACGCCCTTGATCAAGTTAAAGCGTGACGCCGTCAGAATTCACATGGTATTTTCACTGGCTTATCATGAGTAAATTTTACGTCCATCTTTTCTTGCCAAGGCATGACGCCGTCTGGGGTAAATTGTGACGCCGTCAAAGGTAACTTTTGGCCGATTTTTGAGACTTTGCCGTTTTCTTCACTTTTATGCTCCAAAAATGTCCAAAATGCCTCCTTTTCCAGATTTCTCCTCAAAAGTACCTAAAATGACAAAAGGAACGATTTAGGGCAATATTTGATCAAATAAATACGATTTAAGGCTTAAATGACCCCTTAAAAGCGGTACACTTTTCGCTTCATCAAATACCCTTACACTTGAGATTTGCTTGTCCTCAAGCAAATGCGCTTTTATTCTAATCAAAATACAAGTTAGGGGTCATTTAATGCAAACATAAAAGTAATTACAACAAATATTCGTTCCACTTCAATCATAATAAGCACGGAGATTACAAACTAGCACCTCACAAGTAGTGTTTAGATACTCACATCTCTCAAGTGTCATCAAAATAAATCTCATAAATGAAAACGGATAATATCTCTCACTACCGGTCATAGCAAATAGATTACCATAGGCTTGGGAAAGGATCGATAACCTCCTCCACTAGGCGTAAGCACCTAAGATAAACTATCAAAGAGGGCTTTTAAATGGGTTATAACGTTAGGTGTAGGGAAAAGGAAAACACGGTTTTGTTGGATAAAGGATATTTTACTGGTGGCGAGTTAAAGATCTTGATCAATTACATGTACTATACAATGTTGCTAAGCCAAGATTAGACTCGATCTTAAGCTAGAAACGAAATAACAAAAACATAAAACAAACATAAAATAAACATAAAATGAAACGGGATGGTAGTCCGTATGTTTTTTCTCTTTTTCTTTTTCTCATTTTTTTTGTATTTTTCTTGATTTTTCGAATTTTTTTTTTTTTTTTTTTTTTTTTTTTTTTGCATACACTTTTGCCCTACCATCCAAAATAATACATCATAGGGGCATTGCATCCCCCTTACACTTGAACTTTTACATAACTTTACAAATACTAATCTAATGACTCGAATTAAGATAATTGAAAAACTTGGAGTACTTTTAAAACATTTAGCACATATGGGGGTAATAAATGATGTTCTTCCCCATTACTCCATTACACTAGTACTTTACCCATGAGTCCCAATCGTCCCAAAACAATATGTACAAGGATATGACTCGACTTAGCAACCATGTAATCAACTAGATAATTAACTTGGGTTTAAACAAATGTTGTAACAATAATGCACTAAAAATGAGTGCATACAAGGTAGGCTAAGGCGATTTGGGTGTACATTTTAGTGGGGTGTAACAAATTCTTCCTTTAAGTAAAATGCTTAAAGGTTGAAACGAAAAGATAGGCTCTGAGGGGTGTACTAGGGGTATCGTGTACTAAAAAATGAGTACAACGCAAAGGGTGTGGGAGAATTACTTGACCAATGTAGCCAATGTAATTATAACAAAAACACAGGTGTAAAACAATGGGTTAATCCTAATGCCTCTTATCATGTAGTAAATCTAACTACACGAATGTAGTCTCACTTGTGGCCTTGGAATGGTCCTAACGCAAGTTCTAGAATCTAAGTGCTACCGGTACACACATCATAGCATAAATGCTTTTCCTACCAATTCTAGGGGCGAACCTCACATATTTGGGGTGGAAATTTTTTTTTGTGGTACGGTTTTTTGTGCTAGTCATATAACTCCTATCCGTGAGACGCTCATTAAGATCAAAGTTTCACTCCTATATGTTGTAAAAAATTTTAAATTTGGCACTAAAATTGCCCTAACAGGTATTTATCTCAGTTTTATTACACATCTACCATTAAACAAACAAAAATCAAGCGCAATGGCATTCTCTAAAATCGTACTTTTACCCCCCCCCCCCCTTACACTTAAGATGAACATTGTCCCCAATGTTCAAATAACAAGATGTAAAAGTAAATAAGGTAAAAGAATGAAATCAAATACTCCCCTGATTCGCTCGGCGGATAATGAAATTACACGGTTAGATTTTCCTCCAAAGTAATGTAGAAGCTCCATGACTAATGCATCGCCACAAGCTTGATTCAAAACATTTCCTTGTCCAAAATAACCTGTTAAACCTGAGAAAACAAACACGAAAACCTGCATAACATCGGCGGGATAAAATCTATATATAAGGATATAATGCTTGTGGAATGATAACTTTGCAGATTCCTGGAGATTATAAGTTGGAGATTTTAATAATTTTTTTTTTTTTTTTTTTTTTTTTTTTTTTTTTTTTTTTTTTTAAAAACAAAACTTTCAAAAATTTCTGAAAATTAAATCTGACGCCGTCAGGTTATAAACCCTGACGCCGTCAGAAATGACCTGACAAAAATTTTCATTTTAAGTTTCCGGAAAATTTCTGGAAAAACCTTTACCTTACTTCCTGGAAATCCTGCAAAACATCATTATGACTCGATACAAGCATTTGACTCAAACACATACGAATATGTATGTTAATTTATTATTATTACGATTCATGTTCATTTGTGTTCCAACAAACCGATTTAGATTTCCCTTACACTTATCTTTTGCAAAATACCTTTATATGTAGTTAAGACGAAGTTAAAAACAAAATAAAGCATTTTCACAATTTACTTTTGAACATGAATCAATAAGAATAAAAATTAAACACACATACGGAAACAAATAAAATCAAACAAACAAACAAATAAACACACAAAGCAAATAAAACAAATAAAGCTTGGGTTGCCTCCCAAGAAGCGCTTTTCTTTATTAACGAGTCTTGTAGCTAGACTCAAAGTCACGTACATTACGTGATTCCATCATTCATAATGACGTATCCCTGATAGATATGATCCTTGTTATCAGGGTGGTGGTGTCTCAATCGCTCGACATTCGCAGTTACTTCACCTCCTCCTTTGCTGGTCAAGCTTACTATCCCATCTTGGTGTAAACTTTTAATTGTGAATGGTCCGTACCACCAGGGACTTAGTTCATTGGTAGGTGCTTCTGTTTCTGAATGCCTTAGGAGCACTGAGTCTCCTTTTGTAAATTCAACGGGGTTATTGGGTTGCTCATCAGCCTCAATATAATCGTTATTTCCATCCTTACATTCTCTAATCTCATTTTCCATATAACTCTTAATCCTTGCCTCCCATGCAAGAATTTTCTCTCGAACATTACCACGGACTACATTAGTGTTAGCCTCCATCTTCTTCTGCAGAGCAACATCTCGTATATGTCGTGGGATCGTTGGGAAGTTTATTGTTTTCTTCCCCTTCTTCATTTGGATGGTGCTATTTTCGTAATTGATTTGTGCTCTAGTGGTAGCGAGAAAGGGTGCCCCAAGGATTATTGGCATATTCATATCATTTCTCTCAATGATCATGAAGTCGACCGGATACAGGAATCCGGCAACGTTGACCAACACATCTTCTGCAATTCCTAACGGATACTCATAAGAATGTTTCGCAAAGGAGAGTTTAGTATGGGTGATGGATGGCAACTCATCGGTTAACTGAACATAAACGGATAAAGGCATCAAATTTACGTCGGAACCTTGGTCAGCTATCGCATCCAGATACTTGTGTTTTCCAATGCTGCATGGTATTTCAAAGACCCCGTAGAATTTCTGCTTTTCCACTAACTTTTGTCCTATGAGGCATTCATACAATTGCCCACCGGGTAATGTGTCAGATTTATCATCCGGTTCCATCTTCTTGGACTTCTTGTTGGGTAGATGAGTACGTCGATAGTTTCTCACCCAATCGTTTATGGTCTTCTTGTTTATTTCGTGCTTCAAGTAATGCTTCACTTGTTGTGACACTGGCGGTTCAACCAATTGGCGCTCCTCAGAGGGCGCCTCCTTTCCCTTGTCGGAATCGCATTTGTAGGCATTGGTGTCTCCATTATTAAATGGGATGAGGTCAATTTTGTTAACTTCCATAGTTATGGATTTCCCTCTTCCCTCATTTCCGCCCTCTTGGACGACGGAGGTGGCCTTGACAAATTTAGTGTTAGGAACATCAACGTCATTTCTCACCAACACTTTTTCAGGGGCTTTTGTATTTGTGTATTCTTTCAAAAGATTCATCATCTCCGCCATCTTCTCTTCCATTTCCTCCTTCTGTTTGTAGACAGCTTCCTCAAATTTTGCCAACCGTTCGGAGTGTTTCGACATGTACTCTCTCATTCGAGCTTCGAATGTTGGGCTAAGTTCCTGAGGTGGTGAGTTGGGTTGAGCGTGCTTATGGAAGGGTTTAGCATTTTCCCTAAGGGGTGATTCGGACAATGGTGTTTGCTTAACGCTTGAGACTGAGTTAATTGTCGCTTTTTGTGGACTTAAGGGTCTCTTTTGCTTTTCCATAAGATATGCAACCCTTTTCTCAAGTTCACTAACGCTTTCCTCAGTGATTTGATTGGCTGTATCGGGTGATGAATATGTCTTGACTGTCGAGCACACGTCGTGGGAGACTTGCCACAATTTATCATCGTCGGATGCAAGCTCATCAATGATCTCCCATGATTCCTCGGCGCTTTTGTCGCGCAATCTGCCCCCGGCAGCTCGATCGATGGCACGCTTGGTGTGGTAATCAACATGGTCATAGAAGATTTGGATTTGAAGCCAGAGATTTATGCCATGATGAGGGACTTTTTGGAGTAAGTCCTTGAATCGAATCCATGCCCCGTAGAGAGTTTCGTCTTGACGTTGTTGGAACATCAAGATATCATTCCTTAGCTTAGTAGTTCTTCCCGGTGGGAAAAACTGAGCAAGGAAACGAGTGGTGAGATCATCCCAAGAGGTAATGGATCCTGCGGGTTGACGTTCTAGCCACTGACTAGCTTGGTCCCGCAGAGAGAATTGGAAGAGACGCAATCGGGTCGTCTCTCGAGTGGCAACATCAAGGTCTATAGAATCAACGATTTTAAGAAAGTCCTTGAGATGTTGATTAGGATCTTCAGAACGAAGTCCATGGAATGCGCATCCGCTTTGCACCAACCGGATGGTGTCGGATCGCAAGGGTGTGATATTGGCTCCTTGAGTGAGCTCAATGGTGTTTCGATAGCCATGGTGGCTAGGAAGGGAATACTCTCCTAAAGTACGGGCTCTAGGAGGTGGTTGTGGTTGTTGTGGTGGTGGGTTGTGGGGGTTAAGGATATTACCATCTTCCATGATGTCGGATGGTAATGGTTACGAACAAAGACACGAAGAAAATAGATAGACTAAAGAAAATCTAGAAAAAGAAAATAAAAATCTCACTAGAAAGGAATCTAGTGAGTAGACTAATAGAAATAAAAATTCAACCTAAACAATAACTATTCCCCGGCAGCGGCGCCAAAAACTTGATGCGTGGGTTTTGCAAACTTACAACAGGTTTTACCTCTCGAGGGATCTCAAGAGGCTTACAACCCCACCAGGCAGTGTACCTGACCGATGTAGTATAGTGTAGTGGTAAGTACGGGGGATTGATCGTTCTCCACAGGGAATAGTGTTCGTTAGGTGTGAAAGACTACTCAAATTAGGTCTAAGGGTTGAGGAAGATTCTTTTTATGTTTTTATATTTTTATGAAAGCAAGTAAAATCTCAGTTTTGAAAGAGTGGGCGGAATTAGTTGCTAGTCAACTAACCCAAAATTACTACGGACGCAAATAAAATAAAATAACAAAAATGAAAATGTGGTGAGAAACTTATGTGTAGAGAAATGTGTTTACTTAGATTTCCTTACTCCCTAACTATCTTTTACCGGTTAATTAGTGTGTATTAGTCGCGTGGATGACGGGTGTATTCCTTAATACCATTCGTGGGGTGGCGTACTTACTTCCCCAACTCTACAAGCTCCTACTTCACTCCTATGTCGAGCCGGCTAGGAAGCTCCTAACATGGGATCACTAGAATTCGCTTGTGCATTAAATACAATCATAAAAACCTTTAGTACGCATTTGGTTCATGTTTCTTAAGACGTTCAAGCAAGTTACCGAATAGGAAGTTAGCCAGTTTTCTTAAGCCTAACATAGATAAACAATCATCCAATACAACTAATAACACACTAACAACCAATAATCAATAGCTAGGTTTCATTAGATCTAAGCAAACACAAGATAAATTTAGCCTAACATGTTAATCAAAAGACAAGAATAAGATAAAATCAAACAACACATAGACATATTGAATGATTAATTGATAACTTATCTTCAATGTAACATGGAAGATCTCAAGGCAAAAAGCCTTGAAAAAGAAGCTAAAATCGTCTTAGGGTTTTCTCCCAAAATTCCACACACTAAGCTCTCTCTTAATGACAAAAAATTAGAAAACTATATATAGATTTTTGGATCTGACGGCGTCACCTTATGGAGTGTGACGCCGTCACCTCGCCGCTTCTAGGGTTCCCGGGTGACCTTCTTGACGCCGTCCCTCTTTAGCTCTTCAAAAATCCATTCTGGCTTATCAAGGCTTGACGCCGTCGAACCTTGAACGTGACGCCGTCCCCTTTTGATTTAAGCCGTGACGCCCTTGATCAAGTTAAAGCGTGACGCCGTCAGAATTCACATGGTATTTTCACTGGCTTATCATGAGTAAATTTCACGTCCATCTTTTCTTGCCAAGGCATGACGCCGTCTGGGGTAAATTGTGACGCCGTCAAAGGTAACTTTTGGCCGATTTTTGAGACTTTGCCGTTTTCTTCACTTTTATGCTCCAAAAATGTCCAAAATGCCTCCTTTTCCAGATTTCTCCTCAAAAGTACCTAAAATGACAAAAGGAACGATTTAGGGCAATATTTGATCAAATAAATACGATTTAAGGCTTAAATGACCCCTTAAAAGCGGTACACTTTTCGCTTCATCAGATAACTATGTATACCATGTTTAGATAAGTTTAGAATAGATACGAAAAAAAGTCTATTATGCGAGTTTTAACTGGGTAGATAACTGAGTACTCATTTCATACTCTTATCTATCCAACCTATCATATCAATATGTAAGAAATAAGCAATTTACACCACGGGTCCTTAAAAGTTACACAAGTCTTATATGGAATTAAAAATTGCAAAACACAAAAAAAGAGTAAGTATCTGGAAACAAAGGCCAACATATTTTTAAATTACAAAATACATAAGCGCAAAACAAAAAGTACATGGGATAAAAATTAAAACCCATAAAAAAGAAGCCTATAACAATTTCTTCCTTTTTCCTTGTTCGTTATAGACTTTCCATATGGTTGACTTGCCTCTAAGTGTTTCCTCGATAGTTGGTTTAACACTGCCACTTGGTTCAGCATATTGTTTAACAGCTTCTACTTGTTCCTCACCGTTTGGGCCATATCTCTCATAAATCTCTGGAGATATGACCTCTCTTAATACCTTGTTTGACCATTCCATATCATCGACATTATGCTCGAACCTAACTCTTTTACCAGTTGACATATTTTGGACGAAGTGATGCTAATATGGCGAAGAAAGTGATGAAAATGGGGAGTAAAATGAGATGAAGGAAAATGCTTTTTTCAACACTTTGTTACCCCACTTGAGAGTTGAGATCCAAATTTGTGGTTGGGGTTGTATGCTTTTTTCAACACTTTATTCCCCCTTTTCAATGGTAAGTTAGGTTGAATAATTCGTGGTTGGGGTTGTATGCTTTTTTCAACACTTTAGTCCCTATCTACCTAATTATCATATTACGCACAAAATAAAACATAACAAATGGAAAAAATAAGTAACAGTGTGCATATAGATTCCATTGGATAAAGGTTTATAGTACATCATGGTTGGATAAGAAAAGCTTCACAAAAAAAACGAGAATGATAAACATAAAACAAGTTATACAAACAAAAGCTTGACAAAGAGAATGCTAAACCTAGACCTAAAAAATACATTCGGGCAAGTTGTTAATGAATGAATGTTTTCATTTTCTCAATTGTTAACCTGGTATGGTCAACCAGTTCCATCATAATTAAAGAGTAAGAAACCAGTAATTGTAAACATCTAATACACAAACATGAGAGTTTTGATTTAATACCATAATACATACTTCAAACCATGATTCTTGTACAAAATATAACATAACATAACATCGGTTGCCCAGAAGTTAACCATTAAATTACATAACTAGCCCAAAAAAATATGCACCAACCTAAACAAACCCTAACATAACCTAAAACCCCAAATTAACATCTGCAAATCATAAACGATTGCCCATCAAAAGAAACCCCAAAAACCACCATGCAACACATCAAAGACTGTCAATGAAGTGAACCAAATCACGAATGCGCACACGCATTTGTGAAGCAACAACAAGGAGCCTATTAGTGTTACAAAGATCTTCAGCATTCATACGCAGCATGTCATCAATAATTTTGATTGATGAGTCTGAACCACTAAGTTGTAGAAGTTCCTCAATAGTTTTGATCCTACGATCAAGACGAGCACTTATTTTTGAAGCTTTGGACCTTACGTCTGATTCATCTCGAACAGTTTCTTTAACTTCCTCCCAGTAATGTACAAGCATGAGGTCTTTAACTAGCCTGGTTTTCACACTTTTAACTAATTTATCTATAATTAGTACGGAGGTATCCATTTTTTGAATAGAGATATTGTGATATTAGATTTCAGAAACTGTGGTGGATGACGAATGGAATGGGTAGATGTTTGTATATATAACTATGATAACATCAAGACACACAAACCACTAACAATCGCTTCTTCCCTTTTCCCATGCAAATAATTTTGTATTATTATAAGGTTTTAAAATTTTAATTTTTTTTTTCTGTTAAAATTTTTATTTTGATTAATTTTTGTTTTTTTGTTTTTTTTTACGTATGAATAGACATAAAACTTGTAGTAATTTTCAATTATTGGTATTATAACGTTTTTAAAATGGAAAAACGTTGTATTTTTAAAAATAAATACACAAAAATCTTTTAAAGAATAATTACACTACAAAATATTGTGGTGTTTGGGTGAGAAGTCGCGTATTTGAAAGGTGTCGATCTTAACAAATTTATCAACCTAAATTTATTTGTGTGAAGTGCGACTGAAGTCAGCATTACATGCCCACGAGCACCCTAAATATTTTTTTTAGAAAGTCGTTCACTTCCTCAGTAATAAGTAGCTTAAGCGACTTTTTCCCCGCCTTTTTTTCCTCTACCCTCACAGCAGAAGTCATCATGGCACTTGCTTACTAGGACTAAAGTCATCATTACATGCCACTTGCACCCAATACTAGACTTGATTAAATCGCTTAAATACCCCTAACAAGTCGTTTAAGAGACAATTATGTTACCTCTTGTTTAAAGTCATCGTTACATGTCACTTGTACCTTTGAAGTGGATTTTCTAAAGTCACTTATCAACCCCTTGAAAGTCGCTTAAGATAATATTTTGCCACGTGTACCTTTGAATTGGATTTTATAAAGTCGCTTATCAACCCATTGACAGTCGCTTAAGAGAATATTTTTTCACCTGTACCTTTGAAGTGGATTTTATAAAGTCACTTATAAACCCCTTGAAAGTCGCTTAAGAGAATATTTTGCCACCTGTACCTTTGAAGTGGATTTTATAAAGTCGCTTATCAATCCCTTAAAAGTCGCTTAAATGTCGTATTTCCCACCTTAGTTCTCCGTACAGGAAAATAACGTAGCTTTAAAAAGGGTCGCTGCACTAAACTGCAAATGAAAGTGCAAGCTGAAATATGTAAACATTATGAAAAGAAAATTTTCTATCAACTCATCATGATCAAATCGATTAACCCAAACTTAACTACGATTACTAATTTCTATTTTTTCATCATAAAAACAACCTACAAACTACTATTATCACATCTCGAAAACCCCATCGCAATAGTTCCAACAATATAATCATATCGATGAACAACAACAATTACTCGGTCACAGAAATTAATCACATACTAAAAAAAATTACATAATAAAACACAAGATTAGATTAAAGATAGCCATACTTCCATTCAGAGCATTAAACTGTTCATCATTACAGCCCAGTTACTTACATAAAAATCTAATAACCTAATCATCTTCAAACCCAACAAAAGAAACTTTGATATAAATAACACACATTCTTCTCTCACTAAACTGCTTTGTTGCTTGACGTTGTATGGAGTCTTTTGATAATCGATAGAAACTTTATTAAATTAATCATGCTTCAATTAGTCACACTAGTGGAAACCCTTACCAATATGTCACTCTCCCCACCAGTGACAGCCTCATCCGCAACATTGGGTGTAGAACCACTAGCCTGAGGTAGCCTGCATGGGATAAACTCTTTTATGACTTTTGAGCTCATCCCTAGCCACAAGTGCTCTTCTCATTCTATATCTCGCTTCCGTGCCCCTATGGTTGTCCTCTCGATCAACCATTAAACATTCCTACTTTTTACCACTTTGATGGCCAACAAAAGCCTAGTTGGTAGTGAGGCTTTGCAGGTTAGTGGTATTGGGAATGATTGTAATGGAAGGATGGAGGGCGGGCAGATGAGACGCCTTTCGGTAGAAGAACGGTTTGAAATTCACCGTATTGCTTGAAAGGACGCTCGAGGATGTTATGGAAGGGGTTTAGGGTTATTAGTCGTCATTTAAGAATGACTAACTGCTATTAGTAGTCATTTAAGAACATGTCTGGGCCTTGAGATGACCCTCTTGACGCTGCTTGCTAACCCACGTAATGTGTGAGTACATACTTGAATTAACTCTGAGTATGTAAATGATGGTCATCAGCAAATGACGTTTTGTAATTGAGTGAAGACCTTGGTTATCATATATGGTAAACAGCTTTATATTTTTATTCAGGAACCAGTTGTAAAAAATCGATAACATCTTCAACTTTGTGTTAGATGTCTTTATTGTTTTTGTGGGATTGGTTGCGCCTTCTTTCGTTGTAATAACCTTTTATAGAGGAGGATCCAGTGTTGTTTCTAGTGTCAACAGTGACTATGCCTAAATCTTTAGGCTGTAGGCACGTGCCAACACGCGTAACTGGAGTGCCTTCCTGGATTGTTGGATTTGACATAAAGTAGTCTGTCCTGTCTTTTCAACGCCTTAGGAAGCGGCATGATGAATGTATAAGGCGGGAAAATAGTCTCTTAATCGACTTTTAGGGTTAGATAAGCGACTTGGTATTTAACCCATTTAGCTTGGTGGATCCTTTTTAGCTTATTCACATCTTATCACGCTAAGATGTCAACCCAATTTTATTTTTCCTGTATTCCTCATTGTTTAAGATACTTTCCATTGATTTTTCATATTTTTTGTTAAATAGATTTATATTTTGAATATATATATATTTTTTTCTAGGGTCAATTTATGAATTTTAATGAGTTTTAGAGGTTATATAAGCGACTCTATAAAATAAAAGTCTAGGGTGCAAGTGGCATGATGACTTCATTAGTGTCAGGCGAACCGTGTCAGTCATAACTGTACTTAAGTCATAATTACCTTCCTTTTTTATGGTAAAAAATAAAAAAGCGGCAAAAGAGTCTCATAAGCGACTTATTGGGTGGTAAGAAAGCGACCTAATAAAATCCATGTGTAGGGTGCAAGTGTGGATTTTAGAAAGTCGCTTATGAGACTATTTGTTGGTGACTGACATGTGTCTGTCGCCATGCGGTTGGCCTATTATGCCCTTGAAAATATAACACAAAACGTGCGTTAAACTGACCACGTATGAAATTAAAACCTTTTGTAACAATTTAAAAACCTTTTGTAACAATTACGAAAACAAAATGTGTGAAATTAAAAATTATTAGTACTCTTAAAAAGTGTGAAATATAACACAAAACATGCATTAAACTGACCATAAATGATAAAATATCGCTTAAAAAGAAATGGCTTTAAAATAAGCACAAGTCTGATTGAATGTAGGTTGTATTTTGGAATATAAACAGTTTACTTTTTTGAGTATTTAAAATGACACGAGTGGCTTCATCATCTTCTATCATATTTTCAACTATTTAATTATATTCTGATTTCAAAGTAGAATGGCTTCATCATCTTCAAATACTGAATCAAAGAAACAAAAATGTGAAACAGATACTCCTCCTCCTTCTATGCCGTCAAAATACCAAATCTTTGGCATCCCCAAAGCGATTTGGCAAAAATGTAGTTCTGTTCAATTTGGAACACACAAACTTCTTATTGAACTTTATAGTGACCGTATCAAAAGGCTTGAAGAAAAAAACAAATAAGATGAAGCGATTATATTGGTGCATCAGAAGAAGATTGAAGATCGTAATAAAGTCATAGAAGAAAACCGACGGAAAATTGTTGGAGTTTATAAAAGTATTGAAGATTATTCATCTATTTAAAATGTATGTGCTAACATATTTGACAATATGTGATGTTGGACTATGATTGATTTAAATTATATGTAATGTTTGTTATATTATGTCAATTTTAATTTTCAAATGCTAACCTATATGTAATGTTTGGTTTAAAACACCTTTCTCCAAATTTTCTTCAGCAGTAGGAACTTGTTCCTTTGGTTAAGCAGCAGTATGTTGTACCTTAGCAGCAATATGATTAACATGAGCAATAGTATCAACCTTAACTGTTTCTTAAGTGTCACCAATAGCAGGACCAACTTTTATTCAACAGTAGAATATCCCAAGCTTTAAGTGTAAGATCAAATTCAAAATTAAATGCAAACTTAAACTTCAGATCAAATATTCAAAAATCAAATAAGAGCACTCCGTTGTCTTAACGTGACACCCGACTTAAACCAGTTTTTTAAAAACTTTTTGTTAGTACGCCTTAAGGTTAGTAATCATAGTGTTGCAATTATAACCTAAGTGGGCACTTAGCATCTGATGTATGGAACATATGTTCAAACCATACCCAGTAATTGTAAAAGGTTACATGTATTCAAAATGAAAATGCTAATCCAAACACCCACTATATTCCAAAAGGCAAATCGTTTTGCTTTGTAAAATCCAAACTAAACAATTACAAACAACAACCAAACTTTTATTGGTCGGTTTCATGTTTACAACCATTACAAACTTCCCTATCATCTATATGTACTTTTCGACATATTTGCTTGAGCAAAAGTAAAATTAGTAGTGTTTGTGTTAGATTTAACTAGATTATAATAGTTACGAATGGAATGGGTAGATGTTTGTATATATAAGTAATGATAACAACGAGACACAGAAACAACTAACAAGTAAGGCTGTAAACGAACTGAACGTTCAGTGAACATTTCATGAACCGTTCGGTAAAAAGTTCGTTTATGTTCATTTATTTATTAAATGAACGAACATGAACGATATTTTACGATCGTTTAGTTAAATGAACGAACATGAACAAAAGTCACGTCGTTTATTTATGTTCGTGAACGTCCCTTTATGCGATCGTTAATGTTCCCTTTTGTTCATTTATTTATTTATGTTCGTATATCATATATTTTAATTGTATAATTTTAAAATTAGTTTGTTTAAACAAAACAACACTTATAAAATAATATTAGATGCATAATTTAATAAAGAGTATGTTTGTTTGTCTATGTTCATTTATGTTCGATCGTTTATGTCCGTTTAGCGTTCGTTTATTGTCTTAATAAACGTACATAAACGAACATGAACAAGTTATTTTGTTAATAAACGAACATGTACAAGAAAATTCATCCATTTAAGTATTCGTGTTCGTTTTTTTGTTAAGCGACTATTTTCCCGCCTTTTTTTCCTTTACCGTCACGAGCACACTAGATTTATTTTTAGTAAGTCGCTCACTTTCCCCGTAATAAGTAGCTTAAGCGACTATTTTCCCGCCCTTTTTTCCTTTACCCTCACAGCAGAAGTCATCTTGGCACTTGCTTACTAGGACTAAAGTCATCATTACATACCACTTGCACCCAATACTGGATTTCATTAAATCGCTTAAATACCCCTAACAAGTCGCTTAAGCGACTATTGTGTAAGAAGGTTGACGTTGAATAGAAGTACAATTATGTTACCTCTTGTTTAAAGTCATCATTAGATGCCACTTGTACCTTTGAGCTGGATTTTATAAAGTCGCTTATCAACCCCTTAAAACTCGCTTAAGAGACTATTTTCCCACCTAATTCGCGCTACAGGAAAAGCAAATCCACAAATGCAAACAAAGGATGTTTTAAAGTGCTTATTTTAAAGTTGTTAAAAATTTCCGTAAAAAGTTTTTGTTAAAAAAAAAAAAAAAAAAAAAAAAAAAAAAAAAAAAAAAAAAAAAATTGATAATTTGGGAAGCAAAGGGTGAGAAAGGCTCGAACCCGTGACCTAAACAAAGTCAACCATTTAACAAACACACCCATCTCAACTGCGACCTAAACAAAGACAACCATTTAACAAACACACCAATCCCAACTGCGCCCTGGGTCTTTTTCGACTAATGTTGTATTTGAATTTTACGTAAACCTATTTCACCATTTTAGCTTGGTGGATCCTTTTTAGGTTATTCACATCTTATCTAGCTAACATTCTTGGGTCATTGCCCTAGTGCCTGCACGTCTTATTCACTTATGTAATTGACGTTGTAAAGTAAATATTGAAAACTTGTTAAAGTAAACTAGTGAAGGTAGCTAATCTCCCCTTTTTTATTAAAATCTTTAAAATAAAATAATACAATAAGAGAATTTTGAATACAAATATCTACTACGGAGTCCGCATAGATGAACTATTTATGCTTTTGTCTATATACCACTTCTTATGGTTACAAATTTTCCATGTTTGGGTTGTGGATGACTACTTCCTTTGTTGCTTGACGGCATCCTTTTCATCCTTTGTTGCATGACGTTGTAGTGACTCTTTTGATAATCGGAAAAAACTTTATGCAGTTAATTGTCCTCCGATGTATGCTTTGTACCTATCCCTACCCAAAAGTGCTCTTCTCATTCTATAACTCTTTTATGACTTTTGGGCTCTCAAGTTGATTGTCCAAAAAGAGTTGCAAACCGATGTACGGTTTGTACCTATCCCTAGCCACAAGTGCTCTTCTCATTCTATATCTCCCTTCCGTGCCCCTATGGTTGTCATCTTGATCAACCATTAAACATTCCTGCTTTTTACCACTTTGATGGCCAACGAGAGCCTAATTGGTAGTGAGGCTTTCCAGGTCAGTGGTATTGGGAATGATTGTAATGAAAGGATGGAGGGCGGGCAGATGAGACGCCTTTCGGTACAAGAACGGTTTGAAATTCACCGTACTGCTCAAAAGGACGCTCGAGGATGTTATGGAAGGGTGTTTAGATGAATGGGATTTGTAGAGGATTATGGTTTAGGGTTATTAGTCGTCATTTAAGAACGACTACCTGATATTATTAGTCATTTAAGAACATGTCTGGGCTGAGATGACCCTCTTGACACTGCTTGCTAACCCACGTAATGTGTGAGTACATACTTGAATTAACTCTGAGTATGTACATGATGATCATCAGCAACGGACGTTTTGTCATCGAGTGAAGACCTTGGTTATCATATATGGTAAACTTTATATTGTTATTCTGGAACCAGTTGTTAAAAATCGATAACATCTTCTACTTTGTGTTATATGTCTTTTTTGTTTTTTTTGCAATAGGTTGCGCCTTCTTTCGTTGTAATAACCTTTTATAGAGGAAGATCCAGTGTTGTTTCTAGTGTGAACAGTGACTTTGCCTAAATCTTTAGCATGCAGGTACGTGCCTACACGCGTAGCTGGAGTGCCTTCCTGGCTTGTTGGATTTGACATAAAGTATAATGTCTTGTATTTTCAACGTCTTGGGAACAGGCGTGATGACTTTATAAGGCGGGAAAATAGTCTCTTAATCGACCTTTAGGGTTAGATAAGCGACTTGGTATTTAACCCTTTTAGCTTGGTGGAACCCTTTTAGCTTATTCACAACTTATCTAGCTAATATGTCAACCCAATTTTATTTTTCCTATATTATTCATTGTTTAAGCTACTTTCTATTGATTTTTCATATTTTTGTTAAATAGATTAATATTTTCAATATATATATATATATATATATATATATATATATATATATATATATATATATATATATATATATATATATATATATATATATATATATATATATATATATATATATATCCTAGGGTCAATTTATGAATTTTAATGAGTTTTAGAGGGTATATAAGCGACTCATTAGTGTCCGGCGAACCATGTCACTCATAACTGTAGTTAAGTCATAACTACTTTTTTTTTCTTTTTTATGGAAAAAATAAAAAAAGCGAGAAAAGATTCTCGTAAGCGACTTATTGGGTGGTAAGTAAGTGACCTGATAAAATCCACGTGTAGACCGATATTTAGTTTTCTACGTTACTCGACCAAAATCCACTTGTTAGCAAAAACAACACAAAGGGCGGGACCGAATAAAATATCCGTCACATTTGGTGATCGGCCCATATTTTCGGGTCTATCATTAATATCACGATAGGCTATGCTATTTATGGATTTTTTAAGTTACTCTATCAATTTTATAAGTTGTTAATTCCTTAAGATAAATTAGTAAATCATTGAGGTATATCATAAACATCATAACAATCTTTTAGAAAATATTTACACTGCAAAACATTTTGGTGGTTGGGAAATAAGTCGCTTTAATCAAAGTTTCAAACTCTTTTTCACCACACACACACACACCGTCGTGTGAGACCCTAAAAAAAATTCGCTACAAATATATGTCACACATAAATTTCGAAGTTTGGAAAAATGACCTGGAATTATGATTTGTCACACATAAAGTGGCCAAAAGTGTTAATAAGTGTGACCATATGTTGTTTAAAGTGAAGAAATATGTATTTTGCGTGACTATTGTTCATCCAATGGTCATATGAATTTTTAGTTTGTGTGGCATTTTGTAATATTTAGTCACACATCGAATTAAACAAAGAGTGACCAATAATGTTGATAAGCGTGACCATATTATGTGAGTTCATCTTTTAGTCATAGTGTTACTACTGCTATTACTAAGTTAGTATTGTTGGAGCAGAGTTGCTACTGCTAGTACTAAGTTAGTCCTGCTAAAGCAGAGTTATTACTGCTAGTACTATGCTAGTGCTGCTGGAATGTATAGTTAGTACTGATTATGAGATAAACATGTATAGTTGAAAAACACATTGTGGAGTGTTTGGAATAACTCAGTTTGACCTATAAAGTCAACACATACAAAAAAAAAAGTAGTAACCATACTGCATTGTTAATACTCCCTCCGTCTCAATATAATTGTCAGGAGACAAGAATCACATAGTTTAATAAAAGTGGGGCCACTTTTGTTTTCAACCACTCAAAGAGAATATTCCCCTACTATATTCTCTAGTTTTTACTTAAAAGGGAAAGTGGACAATTATTTTGAGACATCCCAAAATGGAAATATGAACAATATTTTTGAGACAGAGGGAGTAACATATTAATTACAACATATCAGTTAAATTACATTTACACTGAAAGGCAACATAGCATTTCTTGCAGGTGATTCAATTGGTTAATTGACTAGCAGGTGAATCACTTGGTTTATGAGTTGGAGGTTCTTCATTAGGTGTTTGACTTGCAGATTCTTCACTTGGTTTTTGAGTAGCATGTTCCTCACTCAGTGCTTGACTTGGGCATACTCCACTTGCTGTTTGAGTTGCAGTTGGTTCTGTTTCTTCATCACCACTGCCCAAGTAAGCACCAACTTTTGTAGATGCATTAATATGTAAGCCAATTACATATCCACTACTATCTGTTGTAGTTGTGTTTTCCCTTGTAACACCACCTCTACCAGTATAAGATGGGGTTCCCCTTCTTTCAAGGCACACTGGACAAACATACCACCTGAAATCCGTATAAGGGGGACGCCTTGCAAAAAAGGTCAAACCAGCCTTGTTTTCACTTTCAACTCAACAGTCAATGCAGACCATTTGACAACCATTTTGTGCATCTATGGTGAAAAGCAATTGATATGATAAAGAGTTGATGATAACTGGGGTATTATATAATGCAGGAAAAAAAAAGGATATAATATGGTACAATGTGGTTGTTGAACAACTAGATAGGATTAAAGACAACATAAATGCTTATAATGGAGCCAAAACATTGAGATTTTGAAATTTTTGACTATTGCATACTAGGACCATTTAGGACAAAGTTTTTGTTAAAAAAATAAAAAATAGTCACATGAATATTTCACAGTGTGACTATTTTGAATGTATTGGTCACATATAATACCCTTATAATGTGGCCATAAACATAATTTAGATACACATTTGTGGTATGGTGTGACTATTGTATAGCCTATAGTCACATGATTGTGCTACAATTAAATGTGACCATACACATTAGGATTTGGCAGGCAAACACACACTAAACTTTAGACACACATATTAACTTACGTGACCATATGTATCGAATTTTGGTTACACTTAATCATGTATGCCTATGGTTTAGTGTGACCATATATGACATTTGGTCACACTGTTCAAGTGTGTGACATATATTTGTCACTTTTAAATGCATATCGTGACTAATGCTTCAAATTTACTTTTCAGTTGTCACACATTTCAAATTCATATGTGGCTAAATTTTCAACAAAAACTAGCAGTCACATTTTAATAATTTGTGACAAACTTGAGTATATGATTTAGACACATACACAATTACTTCATGTAACCATATATGGATTTTGGTCACACTGTTCAATTGTGTGACATATATTTGTCACATATGTATATATATAATGTGACTAATGTTTCAAACACATATAAGTTGGATTTTAGAAAGACGTTTATCTACCTACATGTAAGTCGCATAATAGATATTTTTTCCTTCCTTATAATTACTCCCTCCTTTCCCCCAATCATACATAGCCACACATAATAGATTCTAGTTATAAATGTGATTGGACTATTATGCCCTTCAAAATGTAACACAAAACGTGTGTTAAACTGACCATGTATGAATTAAAATATTTTGTGACAATTTAAAAACCTTTTGTAACAATTACCAAAACAAAAAATATGAAATTAAAAAGAATTAGTAGTACGCAACAAAATTTTACCTAAATGTCGCATAATAGATTTTCGAAATATAATATTTCTTTTTCCTTTTAAATGTGATGCAGTATTTTTGTCACTTTAAAGAACACCAAAATTCTGAATTAAAACCACCATTCAACACTTAATAAAACAATTAGATAATAACTAAGAATTTCATTAACATCATTCTGAAGATAAATAGTACACATTACATAAACTTCATCAAAACAAGTTTTTTTAACAAACAGCAAGATAAAGAGTAAACATAACATAAAATTCCCCACGACAAGTTTTTTTCAGCAAACCTAATCCATCTCGCTTAGCTTTTTCAACATTCTAGCATTCTCCAATGAACGAAGCCCACTTGCCCGACGCCTTTCAGTCAGAAATTCTATTTCTTTCAAAACTTCTTTCTCTTCCAACATGAGATATTGAAATTGTTCCTTAAAGATGCCCTTAATGCTCCCAAACTGCTCCAACTCCATTATTATATCGTGTCTTTTCTTAACACGATTTTTAAGTTCTTCAATCTTCTTCGAGTAATCTTTTTGATCAGATCTGTTGGCCATTCTTTCCCTATAAAAAATAACATACAACACCTCATGCATTTTACCAGAACGAGCCTCTTCTGCAATTTCATCAATTATTGGAAACTTAGACTCCATTCTTTTTAGAGAGAGAAGATCTTTTTCTAGTTGTTTTGTTATTATGTGATGCTATGAATGAAAAAACGTGTTTGTTTCTACCTATATATAGAACTAAGAATGACGTTTAGTTTTTAAGAACCGTTTGGTTTCTAATGGATATTTTGTACTATCACTAAAGAGAAGAAAAATACGGAGTAAAAAAAAGATAAGAAAAATACGGGTATTTCTAACCGTTTAGTTTTTAGGAACCGTTTGGTTTCTTATCTCAACATTATTTTTTAATCTAACATAGTAAGCATTATCCGTTCCACTTAGAAGAAAAATAAAAGATTGTGTTTGTTGGGGAAAGTATTTTAAGACAAAATATAAAAATTACATGCAGTTTACTTCTCTAATCTTGTCAATCAAGATTTGAATTAAGGATGTCGCTTAGCAAAAAGGTGTGAATTCAGGATTTCATTTGAGGTTTAATTTTTAAACTTCATAAATGATTGAAAACAAATAATAAAAAAGAATTATGTTTAGTTGATTAATACGGGTATTTCTAACCATTTAGTTTTTAAGAACCGTTTGGTTTCTTATCTCAACATTATTTTTTAGTCTAACATAGTAAGCATTATCCGTTCCATTTATAAGAAAAATAAAAGATTGTGTTTGTTGGGGAAAGTATTTTAAGACAAAATATAAAAATTACGTGCAATTTACTTCTCTAATCTTGTCAATCAAGATTAGAATTAAGGATGTCGTTTGGCAAAAGGTGTGAATTCAGGATGTCATTTGAGGTTTAATTTTTAAACTCAATAAATGATTAAAAAAAATTATGTTTAGTTGATTAATATTTTATTTATTATGAATTAAAAAAAATAGAAAGAGAGTATTGATGTGTGGGAGCAGCAGCAACTTCATTTTCACCAGCATTAGGATGAATCACTCCAGCAGTAGAATCAACCTTAGCTTTTTTTATCACCAGCAGCAGATTCAACTTGTGCCATAGTTAGTTATTTTGGGCTTTTGGTTGAATGTGTGTTGTTGTTTATTTAGGGTGAATTTAAGTAAAAGGAAAACAATACTATGGTACAACTTTTGGGTTAGATTTAACTAGATTATAATAGTTATGAATGTGGTTGGATTATTATACCCTTGAAAATATAACACAAAACTTTTCGTTGACCTCACCATTGTAATTTAAGGATTAGGCTATTATACCCTAGAGACCAACACGAAAATTACCAAGTTAGGGTTGAGGCTAAATAAGTTTCGGGTCATTTTTTTGGGTCAAGTATGATTAAATCGGGTAGACACGATAATCCGTTTAAATTTTATAGAAAATATAAAAAAGAGTAAATACACATTCGTTGTTAGCTACTCTAGTTCAAAATGGACAATTAGTTAGAAGAAAAATAAAAAGCAATTGATTTGAAAGTTGAAATGATGTACTTAAAAACTGAAAAGGCAAATCTTAAGAAGGCAAATCTTGATAATCGGAAAGAGATCTTTTACTTCCCTATCTTAACTGTTGGCAACATCACTACTTCCCTAGCTTAACTGTTGGCAACATCACTAGTCCCACTTGCACCCAATAGAGGATTTTAGAGAGTCGCTTATCTACCTACCGAAAAGGCGCATAATAGACTTTTTTCCTTCCCTAGCTTAACCGTTGGCAACATCACTAGTCCCACTTGAAGCAACAGTAATCTCTCTGCTATATAAACCAGTTCCAACCAAAGCAGAGCGTGCGCATTCAACGAGAGTAAGAAGTGAGAATTCCATAACATAGTTAGAGTGTTAGAATCCTCAACAAACTTAGAACCCAAGCCTAGCTTGTTTCTTTCTGTCTCTTAATTGTCTCTCACCATAGTAACCTTGTAATTTTGTCCTTCATGAATCATAAACTCATTATTCTTTCAATGTCCAAATGGCACGTGTTTATGTTTATCTTGTTAATTCATGAGTTGCTCAAGTTTAAACCGGACCAACAAGTGGTATCACAGCGGGTGGATCATTCTTATGATCTAGATCTGTTCTTAAATGACTACTAATAACTTTTAGCCATTCATAAATGACGGCTAATAACATACAACCACCATCCTCTACAAAAACCCTAACATCAAAATCCCCTCCATGTTGCTGTCGAGTATCTCCTCACATTTAACCTTTTAGGTGCGTGAAAGTACTCGAACTGCCTATCCACAATCTTTCCTTTCACTCCACCTCAGCACCACCAGTTCTTAAATACTGGTAGATTCTTGTTGGGAACTTAGTCCCGTGCAAGACATGAGAGCGGAACATCCAAGGGTGTAATATGGTTGATCTCAGTAACAACCATATTTGAAGCGAAAAAATGGTGGATCATCAGAGGCTATTAAAGGGGAAATGATACGTCATTGGTGGATCATTATATGGCTATAATCCCTGATCTTCAATGAACATCACCTAACGATGTCAAGCGACAGAGGATGAAATCAACCTGGATCAATCTAGACTGATTTCATCCTTTGTTGCTCGACGTTGTTAGGTGATGTTCCTTGAAGATTAGGGATTATAGCGATCCCTAATGTATGATTATTATATCCTTGTTGCTGCCCATCTGAGCAACCAAGATCAACCACAGAGGCCAGAGTGTTTGCTTGTTCACAAAGCACTGAAACAGATTCAAAATGAAAAGGTTGCAGAACTGAAGATAACAGATTCAAGCTCTAGTGTCTATTTGTACTTCATCAACATCAATAGAATTAGGTATAATAAATATTGTAAATCATTGATGTAATAAGCAGTATGTGAAAAGAAGCCAAAGAAACTAATCCCCTTATCGTTTTGTGCCATTGTTAGTTATTTTGGTTGAATGTGTGTTGATGGTAATTTAGGGTTGTTATAGAATTTAAGTAAAAGGGAAACAATACTACGGTACAACTTTTGGGTTACTAGATTATAGTTATAAATGTGGTTGGACTATCATGCCCTTGAAAATATAACACAAAACGTGCGTTGAACTGCCACATTATAATTTAAAAACCTTTTCTTCAATTACCAAAACAACAAATATTTTGACAAGTGTTCAAGTGTCGTTCTACTGCTGGGCTTAATGATATGGTACTACTGGTTTCATTCTACTACTGGGCTTATTGATACTACTGCTGGTGTCATTCTACTGCAAAGACAACCATGGGTTTTCTAATGAGAAAAAGGTGTTTGGACACTTCAAATTACATTCTACTGGTGGTTACAAAGTTTATACTAATTAAAATTCAAATTCTTCAAATAACTAGACATTCTACTGCTGGTTACAAAGTTTCAGCTGGTTACAAAGTTTCTATATCAAATAACAGTTTGAGGTTAATTCTAATCCAAACACCCACTATATTCCAAAAGGCAAATCATTTTGATTTGTAAAAGTCAAACTAAACAATTACCAACAACAACCAAAGTTTTATTGATCGGTTTCATGTTGACAACCATTACAAATTTCCCTATCATCTAAACATACACTTAGCTAGACCCACAACTTTCCGTATCACCCTTTTCCTTCATTTCCTTCCTTTCCTTTAGATATTTAAACACAGCTTCAAGATTCTTAATCCTTGTTTCCAAATCAGAAACCTTTGACAACCCGATGTCGGCAGCCTCTTCCTTGTCCTTTTTAACACCCAAACGGTCTTCATTGTATCAATCCTATTTCCTCAACCCACTGTACAAAGCCTTTCCCTTATCGTTTTGTGCCATAGTTAGTTATTTTGGGCTTTTGGTTGAATGTGTGTTGCTGTTTATTTAGGGTGAATTTAAGTAAAAGGGAAACAATACTACGGTACAACTTTTGGGTTAGATGTAACTAGATTATAATAGTTATGAATGTGGTTAGACTATTATACCGTTGAAAATAGAACACAAAACTTTTCGATGACCTCACCATTGTAATTTAAGGATGAGGCTATTATACCCTAGAGACCGACACGAAAATTACCAAGTTAGGGTTGAGGCTAAATAAGTTTCGGGTCATTTTTTTTGGTCAAGTATGATTAAATCGGGTAGACACGATAATCCGTTTAAATTTTATAGAAAATATAAAAAAGAGTAAATACACATTCGTAGTTAGCTACTCTAGTTCAAAATGGACAATTAGTTTGAAGAAAAATAAAGAGCAATTTATTTGAAAGTTGAAATGATGTTCTTGAAAACTGAAAAGGCAAATCTTGAGAAGGCAAATATTGAGAATTGGAAAGAGATCTTTTACACCTGCCACTTAGATCTTTTACACCTGCCACTTGTACCCAATAGTGGATTTTACAAAGTCGCTTACCGAGCCACCGAAAAGTCGCATAATAGACATTTTTCCTACCCTAGAATAAGTGTTGGCAACATCACTAGTCCCAAGTGAAGCAACAGTAATATCTCCTCTATATAAACCAGTTCCAACCAAAGAAGAACGTTCGCATTCAATGAGAGTAAGAAGTGAGAATACCATAACATAGTTAGAGTGTTAGAATCCTCAACAAACTTAGAACCCAAGCCTAGCTTCTTTCTTTATGTCTATTAATTGTCGCTCACCATAGTAACCTTGTAATTCTGCATCATGAATCACAAACTCGTTATTCTTTCAATGTCCAAATGACACGTGTTTATGTTTATCTTGTTGAATCATGAGTTGCTCAAGTTTAAACCGGACCAACAAATGGTTTCAGAGCGAGTGGATGATTCTTATGATCTAGATCAGTTCTTAAATGACAACTAATAACTTTTAGCCATTCTTAAATGGCGGCTAATAACATACAACCACCATCCTCTACAAAAACCCTAACATCAAAATCCCCTCCATGTTGTTTTCGAGTACCTCCTCACATTCAACCTTTCAGGTGCGTGGAAGTACTCAAACTGCCTATCCACAATCTTTCCCTTCACTCTACCTCAGCACCACCAGTTCTTAAATAATGGTTGATCTCAGTAACAACCATATTTGAAGGGAAAAATGGTGGATCATCAGAGGCTATTAAAGGGGAACAGAATGGGAAGAGGCTAATTCGATATTGATTCTTTCCCAACTTAATCCCTGATCTTGAAGGAACATCACCTAACGACGTCAAGCGACAAAGGATGAAATCAACATAGATCAATCTAGGTTGATTTCATCCTTAGTTGCTTGACGGTGTTAGGTGATGTTCCTTGAAGATCAGGGATTATAGCGATCCCTGATGTATGATTTCTCATCCTTGTTGCTGCCCATCTGAGCAACCAAGATCAACCACTTAGGCAAGAGTCCACACTGTTTGCTGGTTCACAAAGCACTAAAACAGATTCAAAATTACAAGGTTGCAGAACTGAAGATAACAGATTCAAGCTCCAGTGTCTATTTGTACTTCATCAGCATCAATAGAATTAGGTATAATAAATATTGTAAATCTTTGATGTAATAAGAAGTATGTAAAAAGAAGCCAAAGAAACTAATCCCCTTATCGTTTTGTGCCATTGTTAGTTATTTTGGTTGAATGTGTGTTGATGGTAATTTAGGGTTGTTATAGAATTTAAGTAAAAGGGAAACAATACTACGGTACAACTTTTGGGTTACTAGATTATAGTTATAAATGTGGTTGCACAATCATGCCCTTGAAAATATAACACAAAACGTGCGTTGACCTGACAATTATAATTTAAAAACCTTTTATTCAATTACCAAAACAACAAATATTCTGATACTACTGCTGGTGTCATTCTACTTCTGGGCTTAATGATACTACTGCTGGTAGTTTGCTAAAAACTGTATGAGGTTAATACTGACAAGCAAAATATTGACTTGTTCTCTTTCCAAAAATATTTACTTAATACCGTCATTCTATTTCTGGGCTTAACTAGCCGTTGTAACTAATGTGTCAGTAACATTTTTTTCTAGCCGTTTGGGTAAAACCGTCATTTACCATATTTATAGGGATTTTCTAGACAAAAATTATCTATTTACTTTACCAAAGATAATTTTACATGTTAAGTAAAATTCTCAAACCCTAACAGTATAAATATAAAAACCCGATTGGCTGTGTACATCATCAATTAACCCACATACGATCATCTTTCTGATATAAACTTACAAAAAGCATCACTCATCATGGCTGTTTTGGACTTTGTTAAGTCGCATAATATGGTTGCCTTTTTGGAGAAAACAGAGCAAGGGGATGGACCTAAATTCTATGAGGTTGTGGATTTTCTCAACAATTGTCATATAAGGTATGCTTTAACTGTTTCCCCTACTCTTTTTGTCTCTCACATCACACAATTTTGGCAGACTGCTACTGTCATAACTAGTGAAGATGGAGACATAGAAATCCATTCTAAGGTGGATGGCATATCATTTATTGTTACCGAATCTACTGTTAGGAGACATCTTAAGTTAGAAGATTCAGATGGTATGAATAACATGCCAAACACTCAAATTTTGCAAGAAATTGCCCGGATGGGGTATGATGCATTCTTTAAGTCCTAAAAGAACATCATGGGAGCAATTCAGTAGCAATATTGCTATTGCTCTCATATGTTTGTCAACAAACAGAGTTTTTAACTTTTCAAAATTCATATTTGACTGTATGGTTGCTAATGTGAAAAGTAAAACAAAATTTCTTATGTATCCAAGATTTGTTCAAACCTTTTTGAATAAGAAAAAGAATCTGCTTAAGCAACATAAAAAAAATTCCTACTCCTAGCCTACGAAAAAAAGTTTTTCAAAACATGGCTATGGCAAGTAGACTCTTTAATGGGGTAGAAATACCTCTCTTTCCTGAAATGCTTCAAACTGAACAGGGTGAAGGGTCAGTTAACCCAAGTGAGCCCCAACAATCACCCATTGAGGTTCCTAATGTCACTCATGCACCCCCAATCAAAACAACATTTAGGAGAAGAACCAGAAAGGAGACTATGATTGCTAAGTCTAGTCCTCCTACTCATACCTTTGAAGCAGATGAGCCTATCTTTCTTGATAGTATGGATGGGGCTTACACTACTGCATCTGGCTTAGTAGCTAGGCAGGTCAGTGTAAACATCAGTAAGACCTCTTCCATGGCAACACCTAATGTGCCAAGTATTCGAACACTTGCCATAGGTGGTGTAATCCCAGGCCAACGGGAAATTCTGGGTGGTTCAGGTGTACATCCTAGTCTCACTAGGGTGGAATCTGAATCTTTGCCCCATGACTCACCTCTCCTAGCTGGTCACACAGTTAGAAGTGATGAGGGCAGTTTGTAACACCCCCTAATTTTGGATATCAACAGCGGAAGACTTAATTGGGTGTTACGTAGAGGATCGCAGTCATAACAATAGAAAATGACTTTAAAAGAAGTTTTAAATTTATCATTCAAAATACAAGTATTTGAGATACAAAGATGTTTCATAGTTAACATGTTTATTTAAGTTTGAATGATAAAACATTTATTTAGAACCCGTGCCGGTTTTAGTGCCCACTCCGTGCCTTGAGTTCCAGCCCTTAGTTACCTGAGATAACATGCTAAAAGTCAACAAAAGTTTAGTGATATTCATAGGTTTAAGTTTAATAGTTTGAACACAAGTATAAGTGTTAATTGCATCGAATTACAATTAAACAAGTTAAAATCAAGTTGTTATTGCATTAAGCTCATGACACGCAACGCTTAACAGGCATAAAAAATGATGTAAAGTATATAGGCCCTCGGGATGGGTATTTGCCAATAACCCATAAGTTTGTTCAAATAAAGTGCGCCTGGGTGGCTCATCCTAGCAGACCCAAACGGGGATTGTCAGTCCCAAATAGATCTATTCACAACTATTTACGTTCACTCGCAAGTGATTAAGGTTCATGATAGAGGGACTTTTGGCAATAGCTACTTAAGCAATAATAACATCAGTCATAGCATACGAAAAGTTTGTGTTCATGTTTGTAGCATGTATCTCCCCACAAAAGATTTAAAAGTTTAAGTGTGGGCTATGAACTCACCTTAGTAGTACAGTAGTGGTAGTAGTATCGTAACTCAAACGATGAAAGGAAACGGCTTCAACACACGACCTATATAGTATATGGCAAGTTTTAGTGGTTTGATAGTCTAAGTGTGGTTTATCGCGAATCATAACATTTAAGGTTTTATCGATTGGTAATTAATTTGTAACGTTAAAAATATGCGTGTTTAAATGATCAAAGTTATATATAAAAATATAAAGTTATATATATATAAATATACATATATATAACTCTTGGATATGTGCTCGTTCGTTGAAGTATATAAGTTTGGCTAAAGAGATCGTTGTTTATAAATCAAAGTTGGTTTATGATAAGTTATGTTATGCGTTAATTATTAAGTGACTACGTATATATATTTATAAGTTATATCGTTACGTATATAATTATTAGAAAATGTGACGTTAAATATCGACTTGTGAGACTAAACATATTTGTTTCGGGTTTTGGGTTCGTAAAATATTATTACAAGTACAAAATCAGAAATAACCTTTGGGTTTTTACAAAGTTACATTTTTTTACTCTAACGGCATAATCTTTGCACCGTTAGTCCTCGGTTAAGTTTTATTTATATTTTAAGTCTAAAACTTTTAATATTTACATTTTATACTCAAAAGTTCCTAAATTTACAGTTTTCATCACAAGATATCAAAATGACAGTTTTTACTTTAAGTTTCCAAATTTGGCAGTTTTAGTCCTTCGGTTAGCAAATTTTTGCAAAACAAGTCCAAAATTTATAAAAATCAAAGTTCACTATTTTTATTTCATAATAAGTTTAAAATAGCTTATGTAACTTATAAAAACTGCTTAATTTGTCAACAGCTTATTTTTCGAGCTTATGGGCTTTTAACGAGCTAAATATATAGCCCATTATGGGTTTTCGATCCAATGGGTTTAGAGAGGAGTTGGGCCTGATTATGGGCTTGTTTAAAGGTTACATTTTCATATCGAGTGAGCTTATAAAATCAGCTTATACGAAAAGGTTATAAATAGCTTAGTGGGCTTATAAGCCCGTACGTTATTATTTAGTTTTTGTGAAAGCTTGTTTCTAGATCGATTGCTTTGGGTTTAAATAATGTTCGAGTTGAATTTTCTAGGTCGAATGAAATACATGGTTCGTTAGTTTGGTAGCTCGACAATCAAGTCGAGTTATAAAATGCATGGGTTGTGTGTCGAGTTTGGGAAATACAAGGCCAAAGTTAACGTAACTTAGCTCATGTTGAAAACAGTTTTAAAGCTCAAAATAATTCTAAGTGTTTTGTTATTATTCGAAAGTGCCAATGTGACTTAGGAACGTGTGATTTTTAGAGTTGATACATTTATATAGAGTTCGAATAATTGTTGTTCTCGATAGTTAGCATGGCAAATATTTAGAGTGTCGAATAGAACGTATGTGTTGTTAAAGGAGTTTACGAAATATCGAAGCCAAATGAACGTGACATGCAATATATAACTCAACATAAGAAATTTGAAAATAAGGAAATGGCTTACTTCACCTCAAAAGGTAGGGCGTATCACCAAGTCGAAACTGAGTTAGGCCAAAAGAATTGTGTAGCTCGATTCTCGGTACTTCAAAGATTTAAGGTCGAGTAAAATGTGACTCGTTGCTTGACTCGAACACCTCCCAATTTGTGCCAAAGCTAGGCGTGATCAGCAGGTTTAAAGACTTAGAAAATATTTGTATGTGATATGTTTTTGGTGTGCATGTTTAGTCGAATGCATGCATGCATTTATAGGAGAGTTAGAAATTAGCATGTGCCATATTATAGAAATGAAAGTAGAGAGTTAGTAGTATGAATCGTCCTTGTGCTAGTTCGAACAAAAGGAAGGATACAAAATAAAATCATAAGGTTTTGTCTTGGTCTTGTTTGGTGTATTCAAGGTCAACTAGTTTTCAAGATGGAATTGTGATAATTTCTCATTATGATGGAGTGTGACAGTATGTCATTGCATGAGTGGAAATGATGTTTTCTTGTGTTGTGTTAGTCGGCAGCTAAGGACAAAAAGGGAAGAGACAAAATAAATTTTTAGGTGTTGGTTTATGGTTGTGTTCGTTGGTGTGATCCAAGGGGTTCAGCAATATGGAAAACTTGACTAAGACCATTTGTGTGGCTCGTTTGTGACTCTTAAGAGTCGAGGGCACTATAAAGAACTGTCCAGAATTTCTTATGGCTCGAGTGGAGTCGTTGGTGGGTCGAACAAGGTAATTCCTTAGGCGAAATGTGATTTTGAGTTAAGTTGAACAATATCAACTCGTTGGTCTTCGGCTAAGCTTGGATAGATTTTAACTAGGCAATTGTTCGAATTTTGAAAGGTGGTTTATCACACTCGATTCTTAGTTGGGTCGAGAATTGAGTGACGTAAAGATATTATGTTGTCGTTAAGCTAGATTGCTCGTATATTAGCCAAAATGTTCGGTCCTCGTCGAGTTTATAGTTAAAATTTTATAGTGTTGGGTTGGATTTGTTTGTGGGCTTTGGTTTGTATTTTGGGCTCGATTGGTGGACTGGCCCAATGAACGAAAATAAGAAAAATAATAAGGTCCATTTGTTGTGTTCGGTTGTCGAATTATTGGGTTGAGGCCCAATGAGTCTAGCAACCCATTTGGTATTTATCGGGTATAGAGTCGAGGTCCAATGTAGTTACTGAGTATTTGTGAAAATTTTCGTGAGCTCGGAAATGTATTTGATCACGTTCGGTTAATTGACGAAACGTATAGACGTTAAGTATTAAACGTTAATGGTTTTAGATAATTTCGCGATTTTAGACTATCAAGGTTCGTGTGTAAGCATCGTTTCTAGGTAAATGGTAATCACAAGTATCGTTGTGATTAAAACTAGTATAACATGAATAACAAAAAAAAATTGTTACCAGTAGAAATGGTTATTAAGTAACGTAATGATTCGTTAATCATTTATTAGCATTCACTATTCATAGGGAAAATTACGAGAGGTTACAGTACCTACCACTTACACTAAATTCCGTCCCAGAATTCTAGTCTAAGATAGGTGATAGGAATGTCTACGAAAATAGGTGTGGGTATTTGGCTCGAATCTGGTCTTCGCGTTCCCAAGTATATTCCGGTCCTCGTTTAGAGTTCCATCGGACTTTGACAATGGGAATGCGGTTCTGTTTTAGTTGTTTGATCTCTCTGTCCATGATCTCCACGGGTTCTTCTGTAAAGACAAGTTTGTCGTCGAGCCGAATCTCTTTCAAAGGAATTACAAGAGATTCATCTGACAAACATTTCTTAAGATTTGATACGTGAAAGGTGTCGTGAACTCGACTAAGTTCCTCTGGTAGTTCGAGTTTGTAAGCAACTGGTCCTATCCTTTCTAGGATTTTGAATGGACCAATGTATCTAGGGTTAAGTTTTCCACGTTTTCCGAAACGTACCATTCCCTTCCAGGGAGATACTTTCAACATGACCTTGTCTCCAATCTGGAATTCCATAGGTTTTCTCCTCACGTCGGCATAGCTCTTCTGTCTATCTCTTGCAGCTTGCAGTCGTTGCTTAATCTTGACTATCTTTTCTGTTGTCTCATGAATGAGATCGGGTCCGGTGAGTTGTATATCTCCGACTTCAAACAGGCGATCTGCACTTTCGACCGTAGAGTGCTTCGAATGGTGTTGCCTTAATGCTGGGTGGTAACTGTTGTTGTAGGAGAACTCGGCTAGAGGTAAGTGTCTGTCCCAACCTTTTCCGAAATCAATAACACATGCTCGGAGCATGTCTTCTAAGGTTTGGATTGTCCTCTCGCTTTGTCCATCGGTTTGTGGATGATATGCAGTGCTCATATCCAGTTTGGTTCCCAAGGCTTTTTGCAAAGACTTCCAAAAATGAGATGTGAAACGACTGTCATGATCTGAGATGATTGAGATCGGCACTCCATGTCGTGAAACTATTTCTTTTAGATATAGCGTTGCGAGTGTGTCTATCTCGTCAGTTTCTTTGATTGCTAAGAAGTGAGCGGATTTGGTGAGACGATCAACGATGACCCAGATGGTGTCAAGTCCAGTTGATGTCTTAGGAAGCTTAGTGATAAAGTCCATTGTAATACGTTCCCATTTCCATACAGGAATTTCGGGTTGTATGAGTAATCCTGACGGCTTTTGATATTCCGCTTTTACTCTTGAACAGGTCAAACATTTTACGACATACTCGGCTATGTCGGCCTTCATGTTTGGCCACCAGTAAAGTTTCTTGAGATCTTGATACATTTTGTCGGAACCTGGATGAATGGAGTACTTGGATTTGTGAGATTCATTCATAATGAGATCACGTATACCTTCGTATAGAGGAATCCAACTTCTTTCTTTGAAACAGAGCATCCCGTCTGCTCTTTGCACAACCATTCTTATTTTCTGGCATGCCGTGGATTTTTCACAGGTCGGTTCTCTTCCATTAAGAGCTTCGGATTGAGCGATGAGTATTTGTGAGGGCAGGGGTGAACGAATGGTTATTCCTAACGATCTGACTCTAAGAGGTTTCAGTCGTTCCTTCCGACTTAATGCATCTGCCACAACGTTGGCTTTTCCTGGGTGATAACGGATTTCACAATCATAATCGCTAAGTAACTCTAACCAGCGACGTTGTCTCATGTTCAGTTCTTTCTGATCTAAGATGTGCTGAAGACTTTTGTGGTCGGTGAATACTGTGCACTTGGTGCCATACAGGTAATGTCTCCATAACTTAAGGCGAATACTACTGCTCCTAACTCCAAATCATGAGTCGTGTAGTTTGCTTCATGCGTTTTGAGTTGTCGCGAGGCATAAGCTATCACATTGTTTCATTGCATCAGCACAGCTCCTAAACCATGATATGAGGCATCACAATACACTACGAAGTCTTCACTTCCTTCAGGTAGCGCTAGTATTGGTGCTTCACAGAGCTTTTTCTTTAACGGTTGGAAAGCTGATTCCTCCTCTTTTCCCCAGATATACTTCTTGTTCTTCTGAGTTAATTCAGTCAAAGGCTTTGAGATTTTTGAAAAACCTTCAATAAATCTTCTGTAGTAACCGGCTAGACCCAAAAATTGGCGTATCTCTGTGGGGTTTGTAGGAGATGTCCAACCTTTGACGGCCTCAATCTTTGCAGGATCTACATGAATGCCTTGACTGTTGATAACATGCCCAAGGAATTGTACAGTTCGAATCCAAAAGTCGCATTTTGAGAACTTGGCATACAATTGTTCCTTTTTTAGTAACTCTAAAATAATCTTTAGATGTTCGGCATGTTCTTGCTCGTTGCGGGAGTAGATTAGGATATCGTCTATGAATACAATCACGAATTTATCCAGGTATGGTTTGTACACTCTGTTAATCAAGTCCATGAACACTGCAGGTGCATTAGTTAGACCAAATGGCATTACTTGGAATTTGTAATGTCCGTAACGCGTCCTAAAAGCTGTCTTGGGAATATCCTCCTCTCGAACTCTTAACTGATGGTACCCTGACCTTAGTTCGATCTTCGAGTATACACTCGATCCTTGTAATTGGTCAAACAAGTCATCGATCCTAGGTAGTGGGTAACGATTCTTTACAGTGAGTTTGTTCAATTCCCGGTAATCAATACACATTCGGAAAGATCCATCCTTCTTCTTAACGAATAGTACCAGAGCTTCCCAAGGTGATGAGTTGGGTCGGATAAAGCCTTCATCAGACAACTCTTTCAATTGTTTTGACAATTCCTTCATTTCAGACGGTGCTAACCTATAAGGTGCTTTCGCCACAGGTGCCGCTCCAGGCACTAGTTCAATCTGGAATTCTACTTGACAGGGAGGTGGAAGACCGGGTAAATCTTTGGGGAATACTTCTGGGAATTCTTTAACGATCGGAACGTCTTCAACTCGCTTATCTTTCGATTTATTTTTCGTTACATGAACCATGAATGCTTGGCATCCTTCATTCATGTATTTCACCAATCTGATATATGAGACGATACCGTATCGCGTTTTATTCTTGTCACCATGGACAATAAGGGTTTCACCATTTCTTGGAATATGCACGGCTTTCTCGTCACAGAGTATTCTAGCGCGGTCTTTGGATAACCAATCCATACCAATGACTACGTCAAAACTACCGAGCTGAATAGGTATGAGGTTGATGGGAAAAGGGTTGTCTTGTAGGATTTTGGTACAACCACGAATTACGGTGTCGGTGCCAATTAGGTTTCCGTCCGCCATTTCAATTTCAAAAGTGGTGTTTAGTTTGGAAGGGGTAATGTTAAGCAAAGGAGCAAACGTAGTTGACACAAAACTTCTATCTGCTCCAGAATCAAATAATACCCTAGCACTATGTTGATTGAGTAAGAACGTACCCGTGACAACGTCAGGGTTTAGTGGGGCATCTTCCTCCTTTAGCACATATGCTCTCCCTCGAGTGTTGTTTTGCTGACCGTTTCCTTTCGGACAGCGGCTCTTGAAGTGACCTACTTCTCCGCAGGAGTAGCAAGTTGGAGTCACAGGCTGTAGGTTGCTACCAGTAGCGGGGTTCCTGCAATCCTTTGTCTGATGACCCACTTTCTGGCATTTCAAACATTTGACTGTGCAAGGTCCACTGTGGTGTAGTTTGCATCTGTTACACTGGAGTTTCTGACCTTGGTATCCCTTGCCTTCAGTAGCAGCACAGGCCTTGGCGGTTTCTTGTCTTTGGTTCTGGTGATGGTGACGATTGTTTCGGTTTTGATGGTACGGGTTATTGTTTCTATGGTTGTTGTTATTGAAGTTGTTGTTATTGAAGTTGTTGTTGCGGTGGTTGTTGTTACTGTGGTGGTGAGTGGTTCTTTTGTCATCGAGTTTCCTCTTGAGCTCATTGTTGTACTTGACCTCTCGGTCCAGTAGTTTTTGAGCAAGTTCAATGGCTGCCTCCAGAGTTGGCGGGTTCGATGAAGTGACATTTCCCTCAATACTACGGGGAAGCCCTTCGATATACTTCTCCAGTTATTTTTCAAAATTTGGTACAACAGTAGGACATAGTATCTTAAGCTCTTGGAATCTCCTGTTGTAAGTTTTAAGATCAATTCCTTTTACTACCAATAGATGGAATTCATCTTCCAATTTTCTTAGTTCAGAACGGGGACAGTATTTCTTCAGCATCTTGGTCTTAAACTCAGCCCAAGTGAGCTGGTAAGCTGCTGTCATTCCCATGGATTTGACTGTAGCATTCCACCATGACAAAGCATCTTGCATGAGAGTTCCAGTAGCGAAAACGACTTTGTTGTCCTCGGTACAACCGCTTCTCTGAAAAACAGTTTCAGATCGTTCGAACCAGTGAGCAAGTTCAGTTACTCCTTCAGTACCTTTGTAGGAAGTTGGTTGACAACTCATGAAATCCTTGTAGGTACACTTGCGGTTTGCAGCAGTCACACTTTCTCCTGTCGGTAGGCTAGTGTCACTGTTGCGAGCATTTGCTGCCGCCTGTTCTGCCAAGACTGCATTTACACCGTCAGCGATTGCCTTTCGGATAGCTTCTGGAGTCATAGCAGGCGTAGCCGTTGAAGTTTCATGATTTGCGGCTGAGGTTGCTTTCCTTGTACGTGCCATAGTTCTATCAATATTGCAAGAGCATATTTTTAGAAATCTCATAATGATCACGTTAGGTTAGAATAAATTGTAAGGTAATTGAATATGGGTTATAATAATATAATATTAACCACAACAATTTGGGTTTATGAGGATAATAATTCTGGTTTATATTTGTAGGCACAACAAGTATCATATCATAAATACATTCACGACATGTCTGAATCAAATCACAACACACATGAGAACATAAATGATTGAATTGCACTGTATGAACCAACATTTCACGAGACAATATATATGGCGAATCATAATGCATATGAGTGTAAGAAACAACCATGGAATACATAAATCAACATCAATATAATACATCCACACAACATAAGATTAATAACTTGTTCGATTTGTTTTACAAAACATAAAGATACAAGATTCTTTATTAATACAACATTGGTAGACTAAGACATCTCTTAGTTATACTGACACATCCCTGATCTATGGTCCTCCTGGTGCACCATCTAAGCGGCGCTGAAGATCTGTAATCACTGCCATTAAGGTCTCCACTGTCTGGTCTCGAGCTCTTTCCCTAGCCTGGGAATCCTCAACCATAAGTCTAAGAATCAGAACCTGAGAGCTAACCCGGTCAAGCTCAGAGTCTAGTGTCTCAATCACTGTCTGCATCGAAGTAGTGGCCTTTCCTAGTATAGAAATAGTCTCAATGGCTTCTTCTAGACTAGTACCTACTTGATCGAAGACTGTCTCCATCGCCAACTGACCAATCACAAGGTTCTCCACTTCTTCCCCAAGTGTCTCAACCTGCTCGAGTGGTAAGTCATCAAGAATCTCTACAATGTCGTCAAGACGATCCTCATGTCGGACTAATCTGGCTGCCAGTAGGGGTATGGTGTGATGGAGGGGTTCTCCGGTAACCGGAAGAATCCTCGAAGTAGCTGTAGCCGAACTCTCTCCTAGTTCCATAGCTCTCGGTGCTCCCTCCTGGGATCTCCAGTGACGGATGATCGGTAGCAAGAAAGACCATCGACGAGCATCGACCCTCTTGCGGGTCCCAGTGCGAACTGCGGCCTCATCTCTGACCTGGGCATAGGGGTCTGATGAAGATGGAACCAAGCGGTATGTCCTCTTGCAAGGTAGCAGAGGCTCACTGAGAGTAGCTGAGGGTGGAGAAGCAAGTGGTGGAATGGAGGATGGTAATGGAACAGTGGTGGTCTGGTGATAGAAGATAGTAGGTGGTGGAACTGAAGATAGTGGTGTAAGTGGTGGTGTCCTGGAATGCTCAGGACCTGGGGGTGGTGATATCACTGGAGTCGAAGTTTGTATGAGTGGGGCTGGTGGTGGTATGATCAGTGCTGGTGGTGTACGTACCCGTTTTCGGGGAGTGTGTTTGCGAACATGACCTTCTCCGGGGCGTCGGTAAAGCTGGCCAAAGGGTTCTGGTTCATATGGATGGAGTTGTCGCACTCGTCCATGCTGGCGAATCGGGCCAGGTGATGGGATTGGTGATGCTGGAGGGGAAGTCTCCATGTCGGATGCCGGTAGAAATTGCTGGCTTTCCATGTACCGGTCAGTAGCAGGTGACATCGGTATATCTGCCGTAGCAAAGTCTGAGGTGAAAAGCATAGGATCCTCATTCTCTGAATCAGATGATACAGCGATAGGATGGGGTTTCGAAGACATAGTACTGTAATAATCCCGAATAGTAAATGTAAGCTATTAACATAATCATAAATATGTTAAACTTTGTTAAGAACTCGTATAGTAAGCAACATCTAAAAATGTTGGAAGTGTGTAGGCACGGAGGGCATAAGGTGGTTTTTCTTTAAAATGGTCCGTTTTAAAAATGTAGTTATAGTCCAATGTTTGAAATGCATCTGGTTCTCTATAACCATGAGCTCTGATGCCAATCTGTAACACCCCCCAATTTTGGATATCAACAGCGGAAGACTTAATTGGGTGTTACGTAGAGGATCGCAGTCATAACCATAGAAAACGACTTTAAAAGACGTTTTAAGTTTATCATTCAAAATACAAGTATTTGAGATACAAAGATGTTTCATAGTTAACATGTTTATTTAAGTTTGAATGATAAAACATTTATTTAGAACCCGTGCCGGGTTTAGTGCCCACTCCGTGCCTTGAGTTCCAGCCCTTAGTTACCTGAGATAACATGCTAAAAGTCAACAAAAGTTGAGTGATATTCATAGGTTTAAGTTTAATAGTTTGAACACAAGTATAAGTGTTAATTGCATCGAATTACAATTAAACAAGTTAAAATCAAGTTGTTATTGCATTAAGCTCATGATACGCAACGCTTAACAGGCATCAAAAATGATGTAAAGTATATAGTCCCTCGGGATGGGTATTTGCCAATAACCCATAAGTTTGTTCAAATAAAGTGCGCCTGGGTGGCTCATCCTAGCAGACCCAAACGGGGATTGTCAGTCCCAAATAGATCTATTCACAACTATTTACGTTCACTCGCAAGTGATTAAGGTTCATGATAGAGGGACTTTTGGCAATAGCTACCTAAGCAATAATAACATCAGTCATAGCATACGAAAAGTTTGTGTTCATGTTTGTAGCATGTATCTCCCCACAAAAGATTTAAAAGTTTAAGTGTGGGCTATGAACTCACCTTAGTAGTACAGTAGTGGTGGTAGTATCGTAACTCAAACGATGAAAGGAAACGGCTTCAACACACGACCTATATAGTATATGGCAAGTTTTAGTGGTTTGATAGTCTAAGTTTGGTTTATCGCGAATCATAACGTTTAAGGTTTTATCGATTGGTAATTAATTTGTAACGTTAAAAATATGCGTGTTTAAATGATCAAAGTTATATATAAAAATATAAAGTTATATATATATAAATATACATATATATAACTCTTGGATATGTGCTCGTTCGTTGAAGTATATAAGTTTGGCTAAAGAGATCGTTGTTTATAAATCAAAGTTGGTTTATGATAAGTTATGTTATGCGTTAATTATTAAGTGACTACGTATATATATTTATAAGTTATATCGTTACGTATATAATTATTAGAAAATGTGACGTTAAATATCGACTTGTGAGACTAAACATATTTGTTTCGGGTTTTAGGTTCGTAAAATATTATTACAAGTATAAAATCAAAAATAACCTTTGGGTTTTTACAAAGTTACATTTTTTTACACTAACGGCATAATCTTTGCACCGTTAGTCCTCGGTTAAGTTTTATTTATATTTTAAGTCTAAAACTTTTAATATTTACATTTTATACTCAAAAGTTCCTAAATTTACAGTTTTCATCACAAGATATCAAAATGACAGTTTTTACTTTAAGTTTCCAAATTTGGCAGTTTTAGTCCTTCGGTTAGCAAATTTTTGCAAAACAAGTCCAAAATTTATAAAAATCAAAGTTCACTATTTTTATTTCATAATAAGTTTAAAATAGCTTATGTAACTTATAAAAACTGCTTAATTTGTCAACAGCTTATTTTTTGAGCTTATGGGCTTTTAACGAGCTAAATATATAGCCCATTATGGGTTTTCGATCCAATGGGTTTAGAGAGGAGTTGGGCCTGATTATGGGCATGTTTAAAGGTTACATTTTCATATCGAGTGAGCTTATAAAATCAGCTTATACGAAAAGCTTATAAATAGCTTAGTGGGCTTATAAGCCCGTACGTTATTATTTAGTTTTTGTGAAAGCTTGTTTCTAGATCGATTACTTTGGGTTTAAATAAGGTTCGAGTTGAATTTTCCAGGTCGAATGAAATACATGGTTCGTTAGTTTGGTAGCTCGACTATCAAGTCGAGTTATAAAATGCATGGGTTGTGTGTCGAGTTTGGGAAATACAAGGCCAAAGTTAACGTAACTTAGCTCATGTTGAAAACAGTTTTAAAGCTCAAAATAATTCTAAGTGTTTTGTTATTATTCGAAAGTGCCAATGTGACTTAGGAACGTGTGATTTTTAGAGTTGATACATTTATATAGAGTTCGAATAATTGTTGTTCTCGATAGTTAGCATGGCAAATATTTAGAGTGTCGAATAGAACGTATGTGTTGTTAAAGGAGTTTACGAAATATCGAAGCCAAATGAACGTGACATGCAATATATAACTCAACATAAGAAATTTGAAAATAAGGAAATGGCTTACTTCACCTCAAAAGGTGGGGCGTATCACCAAGTCGAAACTGAGTTAGGCCAAAAGAATTGTGTAGCTCGATTCTCGGTACTTCAAAGATTTAAGGTCGAGTAAAATGTGACTCGTTGCTTGACTCGAACACCTCCCAATTCGTGCCAAAGCTAGGCGTGATCAGCAGGTTTAAAGACTTAGAAAATATTTGTATGTGATATGTTTTTGGTGTGCATGTTTAGTCGAATGCATGCATGCATTTATAAGAGAGTTAGAAATTAGCATGTGCCATATTATAGAAATGAAAGTAGAGAGTTAGTAGTATGAATCGTCCTTGTGCTAGTTCGAACAAAAGGAAGGATACAAAATAAAATCATAAGGTTTTGTCTTGGTCTTGTTTGGTGTATTCAAGGTCAACTAGTTTTCAAGATGGAATTGTGATAATTTCTCATTATGATGGAGTGTGACAGTATGTCATTGCATGAGAGGAAATGATGTTTTCTTGTGTTGTGTTAGTCGGCTGCTAAGGACCAAAAGGGAAGAGACAAAATAAATTTTTAGGTGTTGGTTTATGGTTGTGTTCGTTGGTGTGATCCAAGGGGTCAAGCAATATGGAAAACTTGACTAAGACCATTTGTGTGGCTCGTTTGTGACTCTTAAGAGTCGAGGCACTATAAAGAACATGTCCAGAATTTCTTATGGCTCGAGTGGAGTCATTGGTGGGTCGAACAAGGTAATTCCTTAGGCGAAATGTGATTTTGAGTTAAGTTGAACAATATCAACTCGTTGGTCTTCGGCTAAGCTTGGATAGATTTTAACTAGGCAATTGTTCGAATTTTGAAAGGTGGTTTATCACACTCGATTCTTAGTTGGGTCGAGAATTGAGTGACGTAAAGATATTATGTTGTCGTTAAGCTAGATTGCTCATAAATTAGCCAAAATGTTCGGTCCTCGTCGAGTTTATAGGTTAAAATTTTATAGTGTTGGGTTGGATTTGTCTTGTGGGCTTTGGTTTGTATTTTGGGCTCGATTGGTGGACTGGCCCAATGAACGAAAATAAGAAAAATAATAAGGTCCGTTTGTTGTGTTCGGTTGTCGAATTATTGGGCTGAGGCCCAATGAGTCTAGCTGCCCATTTTGGTATTTATCGGGTATAGAGTTGAGGTCCAATGTAGTTACTGAGTATTTGTGAAAATTTTCGTGAGCTCGGAAATGTATTTGATCACGTTCGGTTAATTGACGAAACGTATAGACGTTAAGTATTAAACGTTAATGGTTTTAGATAATTTCGCGATTTTAGACTATCAAGGTTCGTGTGTAAGCATCGTTTTTAGGTAAATGGTAATCACATGTATCGTTGTGATTAAAACTAGTATAGCATGAATAACAAAAAAAAATTTGTTACCAGTAGAAATAGTTATTAAGTAACGTAATGATTCGTTAATCATTTATTAGCATTCACTATTCAAAGGGAAAATTACAAGAGGTTACACAGTTATTCAATAAAGGAATTGATGGTTATCTGTACCAATTTGTCAAACAAGGTAGGATCTCTGCAAGAAGAACTGAAGAGCCACACTAATAATTTTTCCAAGGTCTACACTAAGCTGACACTCAGAGTGAAGAGTTTGGAAAGATAGCATAAGAGGAAAACATCCAAAGTGGTCCTCTCAGATAGTTCAGATGATGATGGGAATGATTCTCCCAAACAGGGGAGGAAATCAGGGAAATCTGGAAAAAGAAGAAGTAAAGAGATCAGGAACTGAAGGGAGGAATGAAGAAGCTACTGGTGGATTAAATGAAGAAGGTACTAGTAAAGATGCAGATATGGGTGCTCAAAATCATGAACAAGGTACTGTTGGGAAAGGAATTCTGATTGAAGAAGATGAGTCAAAGAAGAAAAAGATTGATCCTAAGATACAAGCTCAGATAGATTATGAAGAAGTAAAGAGATCAGGAACTGAGGGTAGGAATGAAGAAGGTACTGTTGGTTTAAATGAAGAAGGTACTGGTAATGATGCAGATATGGGTGCTCAAAATCATAAACAAGGTACTGTTGGGAAAGGAATTCTGATTGAAGAAGATGAGTCAAAGAAGAAAAAGGTTGATCCTAAGATACAAGCTCAGATAGATTATGATGCTGAAGTAGCAAAGAAAATGGCTAAAGATGATGTTATTGATTTCATGGAAGCACATAGATTAGAAGACGTAAGGATGGCTGAAGATGCTAAGATAGCTCAAGAAATGGCTTCAGATGCTCAGGTGGATCAAGAACAGTTTGAAGAACAGGTACAATACTTGATAGATGCTGATCCCATTGTGAAAGCTCAAGCTGTAAAACTTCTGAAAGATAATAGGTTAAGTGCAGATGCTAGATCAAAAATGCTTACTAGCTTCATTCTATCAAAGAACAGGGAAGTATCTTGGAGTGATCTTATGCAGAAGATCAGGGATAGACAAAAGAAAGGTTATAAGAGGAAGATGCCAACAAGGAAGGAACAGGTCAGCTTCATGAAGAGTTACTTGAAGAACCAAGCATTTTGGAAGCCGAGTTACTTCAAAGGAAGATCAGATGCAGAGATTGAAAAAGCATATTATGAGGCTTATGCAAGTATTAGCGAACCATTGTTCCCAATGGAATTCACAATAGATACTGGGAATGATAAAGGAAAGAAAAGAGATCCAGAGGTGTTAGAGTCTGATACGACTAAGAAACAGAAGACAGCAGCTGAAGGATTAACAGATGAGCAGATCAAGAATATGATTGTAGTAGTCCCGGAATCCAGAAACATCAAACCAATACAAGCATAACAACCTATTATAGATTGGGAGGTATTCACTGAGGGAAGAATGAAAGGGTGGAAAATGATAAGAATTGGTGGAATAACTGAAAGATACAAATTGTTTGAGGATTTACTTAAAGGTATTGATAGGGAAGATCTCAATCAGTTGTGGAACTTAGTACAGGAGAGATTCAGAGTTGCAGATCCACTTGAAGACAAAGATAAAGAATTATGGGTACAATTGAAGAGGATTTATGATCCAGATGGTGGGGAAGCAATATGGAGATTTCAGGCTAAGATCAAAGATGTCACTTGGAAGCTGTTTGATACATGTGGAGTGCCCAGAATTTCTACCAAGGATGGGATAGAAATCTATATGCTGGTTGAAAAAGACTATCCTCTCAAAACAACAACCTTATTGGCATTAGTGGTTTCAAAATTGCAGGTTGAGACTGAATCACAAATGGCAGATACACTAGTCAGAAGGATTTTTGATATTGCAGAACAAAGGAAAGCCCATACCAAGAGGTTCACATAGTAGGTGTTTGGAAGAATCCCCCCATCATGGAGATGAAGTTAAATTCGAAGAAACTTAGTGATTTGGAGAGAAATCACAAGAGCGGATGAGTAAGATGTTAGTCAGAGTTCCAAAAATGCTTCATGTTGACCCAGTCATATCCACCCAAACCATCTACAAAGTTTAATTCAAGAAGAAACTTAGTGATTTGGAGAGAAATCATAAGTTTAGGGCAGGATTGCTGGGAATTAAACCAAGGTTTCTTGTAACCCTAGTGATCACTCATTTTGGTTATTGTCATTGTCTTCATTGTTCATAAAATACATTGTTCCACTCATTCAAAAACAACATCTTCTAAGTATAACTAAGTAGATTCCGCATACTTAGTTATATCCACTCAAAGTATCTCATACACATCATACAGGGTTAACACCCTAAGTGTAATACATTAGATCCTCTCAATAAGCAAAGATCAATAACATATGCACAATCTAATCTTAATGAAAGCATATACACAAATACCAAACAACAAAATACGAGGTTAATTGTCATAGGGTATTCAACCCATACGTAAACTACAAACACTAAAAGAATTCCACTAAGGCTGTGCGGGAAGCTCGGTGGAGTTTCAACAGCTTCCTAGCCAACTCCCAATTCATCTTCAGATTTTCAGACTCATCATTACTCAAATTGCTGAGCTTGATATAAACCATCTTCAGCAAGGGAGAACACGCATGTATGAGCTTTAGTATCGTTAATTCATTCTCTGATCTAGGAAAAGATCAAAACACCACACTCTTCAGCTGCCCCGACCTCATTCTGTTGCTACCTAAATCTAAAGAATAAACTTCCAAAGGTAGATCACTTTCCAAAGTAGCCTGCAAATTGAGATAGTATTGAGATGCATAACCATGGCAATTTAAGATGATGTATTCCACCTACTATGCATTCCACTTACTATGGTTTCTAGAGTTTGCAATTTTGGAGCTCCACAACTCATTTGAATGATGAATGACACCATTGCATTGTTCCCAAAATCGACTCCGGATAGATTTAGAGTCTTAAGGGATACAAATGCCACAGGGACATTCATCCAGGAGCTACTTTCTGCCAACAACTACAAAAGTTTGACTCTTCGAGTTTTAAATATTACATTTCATAAGTATCAGAGATTACTTTAACATTATGTAATTTGAAGTGTAAAGCTAAAATTTGTCTAACCTTGCACTCCTGAAAATCCAATGTAAGGGACTCAAGATTGGGAAGAGTTCTAAGCTGAAAGATATTGTAAGTTGTGATTGTCGTGGGATGGTTCCAAACACCGAACGACAAATACAACTTATTCAAATTTCCAAGTTGTGCAATATACAACAGTCTCATGTCGTTTGTATCAATACTATCCATTTTAAGAGACTCAATTAACGGACAACGCGAAATAAACTCCCTAATTGAACCGGTTTGAAAGTCAACAAATAACAATTATAAGCTCAATAGATTTGGAAAGCTAATAAAAGATACCAAACTAGGAAGAGTACACCAATGAAGTTTAAGATGTTTCAACTCCACACGAAGGTACAGTTGGGTTGGCAACAAAACTTGTTGAACATACCAGTTTTGAATTGTCAGCTCCTCAATTCCTTCCCGAGCCAAAAACAACAGCCAATCATGAATCTCTTCATAATTGAAGTCATCTTGTCCAAACAACAGTTTGGGATCTACAGAGAAGACAAACTTTCTTACAGGACCTTTGAGCTGAAGTAGAAGTCTAGTAAGTTGCCTCCCATCAAACCTATTTGTCAAAAAATAAAAGAAATCCTCATCAACTATAACATCGGTGAGCAAAGTCCACTTAAACCTCAAGTTTGTCGCTAAACTATCTGTCCTAACCTCTTTTAGTGGCAAGCGATTCATAATATTAGTGATCACATTATCTGGCATGTTGCTAATATAATCCGCCATTTTAGGGATAACATTACGTCCAAAAGACATGGTTTTGTTAGAATTTGATTTGGTTTTGTGAGGTCTGGAAAATGAGAGTTTGGATTTCGTTTTAGATTTGTTTTTTTTTATAAGGGTTTGTGTAATTATGGTGGGTATAGGGGTTTGGTGGGTGGGTTTATCGGTTCACGCGAAAAAGTAATTATTTGACAGAAAAAGCCCCTTATCTATGCATTTAAAAGTCGCTTAAGAGACTCTTTTGGTTCCTTAGCATAAATGTTGGCTGTTATTGCTATTTTCTAGCTTATTTAACTAGATGTAAAAAAAGTTGCATGTGTGTTGATGGTAATTTAGGTTTGTTATAGATTTTAAGTAAAAGGGAAACAATACTACGGTACAACTTTTGGGTTACTAGATTATAGTTATAAATGTGGTTGGACTATCATGCCCGTTTAAAGTAATTAGTTATAAATGTGGTTGGACTATCATGCCCTTGAAAATTAGTTAAAACGTGCGTTGACCTAACCATTATAATTTAAAAAAATTCTGCTGCTGAAGGTTCTGCTGCTCAAGTTGAAACTATTGGGATTTTGCTGTTTGGTTTGAAAGTGTAGGGTCGGTTTTAAAACTTGGCACCAATAAAGCTCTAATTAGATCCGAACGGTATAAAAACCCAATTCGATCTCACAATTAACTTTGTGCGCCCAAAATTAAACCCAATTCAAACCCTAACACATTTTCTTATCTTCCGATAAAAAACCCCCAAAATTAAAACCCTAATTCATAATGACAAAAAGAGAATTCTCCAAGAATCACAATCAAGTGGCGTTTCTGAAAAAGGTCACAGATGCAGAGGGTTTTATTGAGGTTATTGACTTTCTTAATGCTTCCCATATAAGGTATGCATTAACAGTAAATCCCACAATATACAAATCCCACATGAAAGAGTTTTGGTCCACTATCAGGGTAAAAACTAATGATGAGGGAAAATATTTGAAAGTTATGGTAGATAAACAAATTATAATTGTTTCTGAGTCAGTTGTAAGAGAAATACTTCATTTTACAACTGATGAAGCAATACTTTGCCTTGATAATGCTACCATTTTTCAAGAACTTGAAAGAATTGGGTATGAGAGGAAAAATGGTGGCTTAAAGTTTTTCAAAGGTCTTCTCTGCCCACAATGGAAATATCTTATTCACACCCTTCTCCACTGTCTTAGTCCTAAAACTACAGGGTGGAATGAGTTCAGTACAACTCAAGCATCAGCTTTGATTTTTCTGGCCACAGGACAACCCTTTAATTTTTCGGCTATGATTCTAGATGGGTTGAAAAAACAAATTTCTGTAAAAATTTATGTTTACCCAAGGTTTTTGCAATTAATCATTAATAAACAATTAAAGAAACCTAATGGACATAAAGGGACACATAACGGTCCTGAACTTATAAGGAAAATGTTTAGTTATTTGAGAAAGAATGGTATTGGCTTTTCTGGGGCTGTAACTCCTTTGTCCCAACATATGCTACAATTGGCTGCTACTCAGGGTGAGGGTGCTGAAATCCCAACAGCTACCTATGACACACCCACTCCTAAATCTTCACCTGAACAAACCCAAAAGACCCAATCCCCTAAGATTTCACCCAATAAGGACACTGAGCATCCTGAGGCGAGTGTTAGGATGGCACCAGATGAGGCAGTCACAGGAGATGTAGGTGACATGATGGGAGAGGCTAGCACTACTGATCCTGGCTTATCAGCTGGACAGGACAGTGCTAACATAAATAAGACCTCAAGCATGGCAACATCTAATGCAGAGGGTTCTATTGAACCTAATGCAGGTGATGGTAACCCCACCCAACTGGCTCAAAAGGGGGGCTCAGATGATCAGTCTAGGGTTGATACTGGGTTTAAGCCCATTGATTCACCTCTCGGACCAGGTAACACAGGTCGAAGTGAGGAGGGCAGACTTGAAAACATTGAATTGATGGATACCTTTGTACATACTGATAATGTCAATGATTCACCTCTCAGGCCAGGTAACACAGGCCGAAGTGATGAGACTAGCAAAGAAAATGAGGAATTGATGGATAAAAACAATGTAAAAAATGCCAAATCCTGTGATCCACCTCTCGGGTCAGGTTACACAGACCGAAGTGGTGAGGATATTCTCAAACTTATTAATGAATTGACGGTAACATATACAAAATTATCAAATGAAGTGTTTGGTCTCAAGAAGCAATTGCTGGTGGTAAAATCTACTCAGCGTGCAGAGATCAGAAGGCTAAAGAGAAAGGTTAGGCATCTTGAGGAGCTACAGAGATCAAGGGCTTCACAATCTAAGGATTCCAAACCAGGTTTGGGGGAGGATGCTCCCAAACAGGGGAGGAATGAGCACATGGGTACAGAGGAGATAGTCAAGGATTCAGGGAAGGTTGAGATGAACTTGGATGAAAATGTTGCTGGTAATAAAGGGGTTAATGTAGATGTGAATATGGATGATGATAGTGGTAAAAATGTTGAGGAGCTACAGAGATCAAGGGCTTCACAATCTAAGGATTCCAAACCAGGTTTGGGGGAGGATGCTCCCAAACAGGGGAGGAATGAGCACATGGGTACAGAGGAGATAGTCAAGGATTCAGGGAAGGTTGAGATGAACTTGGATGAAAATGTTGATGGTAATGAAGGGGTTAATGTAGATGTGAATATGGATGATGATAGTGGTGAAAATGTTGAAGACTGTGTGGTTAAAGGTAGATCAGGAAATGAGGTGGTGCTTGAAAGTGTTGAGAAAGTTTTAAAGGGTAATTCTGCTGCTGGTGCAGGGCATCTTGCTGCTAGTGCAAATCTTTCTGCTGCTGAGACAGAAAAAGGTTCTACTGCTGGAGATAAAGAACCTACTGCTGAGATGGATGATGAGATAAGCTTAGCAGGAGCTTTAACACTATTGAGACTAACACAAACTCAATTATCTAAACCACAACCAACACATGAGCAACAACCACAACCTCATCATACTGCTCAACAATCACAACAACCCCCAACTCCACCACCTGCAACAACACCTGAAACAACTAAAGTGTCTCCAACACCTACAATTCCAAGACAACCAGTCAAAGAAGTGGTTATTAGAGAACCTGAACCTGTACCAAAACCTGCACAACCAACTATTTCATCTAAAGACAAAGCCAAAGGAATTCTGATTGAAGAACCCAATCAAAAGTTCAAATTTCAATCACCAATTGAACAAGAACAACAAAGTGAAACAGATGAAGAAGTTGCCAGAAGGGTACAAGCACAGCTTGATGCAGAAGAAGAGGATGCAAAGAGAAAGCAAGAACAAGCTGATTGGGAAACAGCTGTGAAGGCTCAAGTAGAAGAAAGAGCAAGATACACTCCTGAAGAAAGACAATGTGCTATAGATGATCTATTGGGTGAGTTTAGAAAGAAACAGATCCAGAAAAGAGATTATAAGAAGAAGAAGCCTACAAAAGCTGAACAAATAAGGTATATGAAGAGTTATCTGAAGAATCAAGCCTACTGGATGAATAACCACTTCAAATGGATGACTCATGCAGCTATTGAACAGGCATATTTTGAAGCTTATGCAAGGATAACCAAACCTGTTGATCCAGAATTCATGATTGATACAAGACTCTATAAGAGTGAAAAAGAAAAGGCTGTGAAAGAAAAAGAGAAGGAAGCAGAAAAGGTTGATGAATGTAAAGAAAAGGTGGATAGTGAGAAGACACTAGAAGCTGAGAAAGAAGATAAGAAACATGAGGAAAAGGATGTAAAGGCTAAGTATAATATTGGTGTAAAGAGGCCTGACAGAAGATTAAAAATGCAGGCCAGGAAGAAGAAGAGATCTAAACCAGTAGTAATGAGTGATTCAGTGAGCAGTTCTACAGTTGAGAAGGAACCAAGTGCTAATGAGCATGAATCTGAAGAAGTAACTGCAGAAGATATGAAGAGGGTAATGGATTTTATAGTTATTTCTAAGCATCAAGAGACTCAGATCACAAATGCAACCCCTTCGAAAGTAAAGCATCCTATCATCTCTTATAAGTTTGACATCAGGGATGGAAGTGAAGGCTTCTGGGAGTTCAAGAGAACTAATGGTTCCTACTACAAGTATACAAGGTTTTCACAGATGTTGTACTGGATGGACAGGGATGTTATAGTTTCTCTTTGGAAGTTGTACAAGGAAAAATATGGAAATGTGAGACCAGAGGAGATTCCAGAAAGGGTGATCTATTGCTACTTGAGAATAATGTTTGAACCACAGGACAATGATATAGAATGGAGAACATTGATTAATAACAAAGTTGACAGATGGTATTTGTATCAGTCATGTGGAGTTCATGCTTTGTTTGGAAAAGGATTGGCTATTTATATGCTGACTGATAGGGATTATCCTTCATTAAATTGGCAAAGGGAAATTCTTATGCAGATGTTACAACCTGGTAAGTTAGAGTTGCAGAAGGAGTTTTTCACAGATGATCAGGCATATAAGTTGATAACAAAGTATGACAAGATCTTAAACCCAAAGAAGAAGTAAGTTTTTGGAAGCATCCTCCTGGTGTTATTCTATGCTTATAAGAAACTTGATGATTTTGGGATAAAATATCAAATTAAGGGGAGGATTGTTGGGTTTTAGGATGCTGCTGCTCAGGGTTCATCATACTGCACTTGATTGTAAGTGGAAAAATGTCCAAGTGTTATTCTACTGCTAGCCTAGTTTATTCTGCTGCAAGTATATTTCGTTCTACTGCTAGGTTACTGAACTAATCAAGGAAACGTGCCAACTATGGTTCTACTGCTAGCGATAGAAGATTCTGCTGCTGGAGACTTTATTCTGCTGCTTATCATATAAGCGTGTAAAGTTTGTTAGATAATTATGGTAATGATACGAATAGATATTATCTTGTATAGGAAGTCTTTGTAACCGACTAGGACTCCTTAGTCTATAAAAGGAGGATCTAGGGTTAGAGATAGAGTACGTATTGTTTTGTATGTCGAATAACTTCATGGTTTTTGTAACCCTGTTACTTTTGAGTAACCGTATTAATATATTGAAGTGTTTATTGAGAATTCGTTTGTGTTCATTAATAATTCTTATTAAGATTAAATACTAGATTCCGCATAGTATTCAATAGTTATGCTCAACAACAGTTTCTATACCTTTGTCTTGGATTTATATCTAAGATAATTAATAAGATCGTTAGCTCAACTGGGATCAACAAAACTGAAAATGATAGAGAAAGGGCAATGGCTCTCACAGTTTTTAAAAAAAATAGAACCTGAGACTACTAATGCAGTTCCTTTAGCAGCAAATGGTACGTGTTATGGATTTGTTAGCTTTTCACCAATGTTGCATTTCATGGATAGAGATGATGTGGTTACCCTCTGGAGGTTATACAAGGAGAAGTGTGGTGATACAAGGCCAGAGGAGGTATATGAAAGGGTGATCTACTATTATCCAACCGATCCAAACAAGCAAAGAGGTAAGTATTCAAAATTTATTCAACATAAATCATAGTTAAGTTCATCCGTTGGTGCATCTAAAAAATTAAAATGAACAATCCATGGTATCATAGTTAAGGTCATAAGTTACAACTCCCATATAATTCACTACAAATCATCCAAATGAACCAAGTGTGGGTGACCTGAGGGCCCCGGTTGTGTCTGAGTGTGGTTGTTAGGAGCGTTGACATTATTTGACGACCTCGGTTGTGACTGGCTGTCGTTGTTAGGAATGTTGCTTTGAGGAGTAGATGATTCACAATTCCATATAAAAGGACTGTTTGACTCAACAATTGGGTCTGTCCGTTGGACAGTTTCACGACTACTGTGTACTCCCTGTCCTTGTTGTTCAACTGCCTCCTCGTGAGTAGGGGTGCATGATTCTCTCTTTCTTTTACGTTTCTGAGATGTAATGTCAGTTTAAAAAAAAATATATTATACTAGAAAGTAAATAACAAAAGTGTTTACATTATACTAAACAAAAACAAGTACCTTTTTTTGGACCAATGGTACATTACATGACCGTCGTGTGTGTCCTTTCTTGTCACACCTCGAACATTTTGTGCTTTTTGGTTCTTCCCCCTGTGATCGGATACGGTCTTTCTCTTTTGGCCTTCCAGGTTGCCGCTTAACAATAAGCGGTGGTTTTACCACTTGCAGGTCATCAGGAGTACGCCACTGTTTCATGTCTTTTAGAGGATACACCTTCTCTTGGTACGTATTTTTTAGTGTTGTTTTCTTAAACCATTTTAACGCCCAACTGCTATTGTTATTCAAACTTTCAACACTAGAAACAGCATTCCTTTTTGTCAAAGTCAACAATATGAACCTCTCGTGAATCAGCAACTTGATACATTTTGAACATCTCAATCCCGCTAACAACCCAATTAGCGCTCTTTACCATTCTATCGTTTACTTTTGCAGCTGCCCATTCACTAAGTTCATCCTTTGGTGCATCTAAAATTAAAAAATAAAATAGTCTTACATAAATGAAATGTTAAACAAAACATAATACACACTTTTTTTTTAATTACATTTGTATTTTGCTCGACGATCACAATACCATTTTTGTAGAAGCTTTCTGTAGTACTCCATTAGCATGGTTATTGGAACTTTTCGAACATATGCGGTCAAAGAGTTTACTGATTCTGCACTATTTGAGGTCAAATAATTGTACCTGTCTGCAGGGCAGTAAGCCCGTGACCACTTACCAAATCCAGCGTCTTCTAGTTTTCTATAGACATCTGGTTTTCCACGTTGAATTTCGGATATTAAATCATCAAAATTCCTCTCTGTGTATGCTTTGCATGTCCTCCAGTATATAGCCTTCCACTTTCTACTCTTCAAATTGCAATTCATCATTAAAGGACAACAACAGTACCCATGAAAGGCATCAAGAAAAATGGTACTACACACATGTGCAATTGCCGGATGTCTGTCAGAGATGATGGCCAAATCGCCAACATCTCCAATGCATTCTTTAAGTTTACTCATAAACCAAGACCATGATTCGTTTGTCTCACCTTGACAAACACCAGTGGCAATAGGTATGATCAGGTTGTTACCGTTCATTCCAACAGCAACCATGTTTGTTCCACGGTATCTCCCTTTAAGATGTGCGGCGTCAATTATTATCAATGGCCGCAAAAAACCCAAGAAGCTCCGAATCTATTTTATTAAACCACATATTGGTTAGTGAATACTATATACATAATAATCAAGGTAAAAATTAAAAAAAATTTAAGACAAGCTTATCGTAACACCGAACCCTATGAATACCATCTTAAATCGATCTTCATCATCTGTCTCGATGTGTGTTACCGTCCCTTCATTTCCAACTTTAAGTTGTAGCAATAATACGGTAACTGCTCAAAAGAATCCATACAGCTACCGTTTACCAACTATAATGCAATGTTTTTCCCACCCCAAGCTCGTTTATAAGAAACGTCAATTTTCCATTCGATATTCAGATCTTTTTGTATGTCCTTACATGTATAGATCCTTCTGCTATCCTTCAGTTTGTCTACCAGCAAGTGACCCAACAATTGTTGGGTAGCGTTTCGATGATTAGGATTAATTCTAGTTCGGGAACATGTATGCACGTCATTAATGCTTGACACATAGAATCTACATGTTATAATACTTTTTCGTGTGTGAACGTACCAGTTGCAACCCTTTTCCACATAGTTTACACTCAACCTACTCTTGCTGGACCTTATTACTTTTAACTCAAAACGTTCAACTAAAGCTTTTATTCCTATTGCATAAAAGCACTCAGCCTTATCATCAACCCAAACACCAAGCTGAACTTTGGATACCACAGCGTGTCTAAGGGTATTAATCATTTTAATTATAGGATCAGGTGAATTGGGTGGGTCAGGCATGTTTTCAAATGTGGATTTCTGCCAACGGGGCTGAACATCGTCAAACACCTGTTCGCTTTTAAAATCATTATCATGAATTTCAACTTTCGGTGTTTGATAATCACATTCTTTAGGGAACAAAGAAACATTAAGATCGATATCAAGAGGCCTAGAAGAAGAAGATGGTTTTACCTCCAAAGTTTGCTCGATACATTCGATGTATATTGTCTGAACCATGGTATGCTTACGACATATTTCGTTAACAAAGAAGGCAACGTCATCATCGTCACATACTTCAATTTTTTTGGATTCGGATATGTAGTGTAAGCTGATGTCCTTATCTATGATATCGTATTTTGCCTTGATATACGTTACCAACATGATGTAATTAGCGTCTACTGGAAGTAAAACTCCACGACCTAATTTTTTAAATTCAAGTAAAACTTTTATTTTTGAGGGATTAGTTAAATTCTTCTTGTTTGGAGTGTGAAAATATCACAAGTTTTGCCTTATTTGTGGTGTGGGGTTGAGCAGAACCCCAAGTACCAGTCGCTTAAAATTTTACGATCTGGTCGCTCAATTAAAAAGTTGCTTAAAAATTTCCCTCCAAACTTTCATTTCCCTTTCATTTGCACTCTAGATTTCCCTCCAAAATTTATTTTCCCACTCATTTAGTATGTACATGTGATTGTAAAAAAATTGGCCAAATAACTTAAATAATGGCTTCATCTTCTTCCACTTCCAAATCAAATAAAAAGAGCATCGAATACTACCTGAATGCTACACATTGCAAATGTCCAAAACCATCACCAGTCGCACTACAAACTGCTTCAACCCTGACAAATCCTGGTAGAAGATTCAAGGGTTGTCCCATTTATGTAAGATTATTATCCCGAAATTTTATTATACTTGTTTAAATTGTTATATTGAATATGTGAATCTGAAACATAACTTGTTTAGGACAAGGGCATGAAATGTAAAGTTTATGGGTTCATAGACCCGGAACTACCATTTGAATACTACAAAGATTTGTTTTACAATGAACATGCGGAAAAGAAGCGGATATACAAGAAGGTGGGAAAGACTACAGTTCCCAATGAAGGTGTTGCACTTTCACAAAATGAGCTTATGATAGAAATGTCTGAGGAGTTGACTTTTATCAAGTCAAAAGTGAAAGTTCATGACAAAGTTGCATTTGTTTTATCTTTCGTTGTTCTCTTCATTGCTTTTGTTATAGCAACAAGTGTTATGTACTAAGTGTTATGTACTGGGCTGTAATAAACTAGTAATGGCTGTTTAAAAGTCAATGTGTCATTTTAATGCGCATCACATGCACTCACAGTTGTCGTGCTCTACATAGTTAAACAATCTAAAAATATACAGAAACCTACAATCAATATATAAAAACATACAGAAACCTACAATAGTTAAACATACATGAGTTCAGACTAGACTACCATCTGAGACCAAGTTAGTTGTTGTAGTTACATGATGTAGTTTATAATTCCCATTGCCATAGAACACAAAACCAAAGTATAATCCCACGCCTCCACTATATTAACACCCTTTTGTGAAGCTCCACACGAGCTTCGTCCAAATCGTCTCTCGGCTATCGCTGCCCTAACACAAAGTTCGTTCCTCCACCTCCAAAGATCCCTACAAACATCAGAGATCGCAACATTTTGTAACAATCCTACAAGATCCTCTACATCCCCACATGCTCTCCCTCTAAGATCCCTGACCAAATCACATTCCCATTTCAAAACTCCATCCAACCATCTCCCCTTGTTGTAGTTACATGACTAAACCATCTCAGACCAAATTACATGTTGTCGTTACATTAGTTAACAGTAAAAAAAAATAAAAAAAAAATTCAACCAACATATAAACCATAATCTATTCAACATCTGTATTCACAGGCACCTTATACTTCCAAAAGTATCTTACCATGTGCTCTCGATATGCTAACGCTACCTGGAGAGGATCATCAGCCGTTATACTCAAGTTGTTAGCTAACCGATGCAAAAAAATGCACACCCAAACTCCACAGTCACCATATTCGGCAGCTTTTCTAGGGATATTATCTGCCACTCGAAAAGTTATCTTATAATCTGAAGCAGATATGGATTTGGCGTCGAAAACTTTACACGACTTTAGATATTTGGGGATCATTTTCTCGAAAGCGGCCCTCATCTTCAGATTGTCCTTTCTGGTCTCTGGATCTGGCGTACCAAGTGAGTCGTAAATCGTTACTACTCTGGTACTAATTTCTAGCTGTACGAGAAACCAGTGGTCAGATGGAACGTTGACCGGAAAGTAGACCTGCATTTGAAAACAAAAATACTATGATTAATAAAAAAAATATGACTAATATTTAAAAAAAAAAACATATGCAGTTTATAGACCCATCTTGTCAACACTGGTCCATGGCACAGGATACCATCTTCCATTTGCATAACAGGCACGCACTCTTCCCTCGAGAAGAATAGTCGAGAAGAACGGACCCGCCATACCCCAATCAGCATTGGATGGTCTGAAGTGCCACATTAGATCAACCCAAAGATCTAAATGTTGTAAGGTTTATATAAAAATCATACTGTTAAACTATTCAAATATAAAGCCATTATATTATGTAAACTAATAAATATTTAATAAAACACAGACATCAACTAATTAATTTAGTACCTTATCCCCAAGCCATCCTCCTTTGTGACCTCTTCCATATGCCAACAAAGCTCTCCAAAATTCGCGACAGACAACAATATCAGATTTACCCCAAGAAAACGTATGAGCTGCTTTTCTTACTTTATCTAGAAAAAGCTCCATACACTCTGGCTTAATTACGCTCTTGTGTGCCTTCTTGTTACTAAGTAAACCAGCAGGACGTGACAAATTCTGAAAAAATTAAAATTTAAAATAAAACATATTAATGCATCGTCTAGTTACTTTGATTACCAGGATCCTATATGACCAATTGAGTTAAGTTGTAGTATACCTCTACCCAAGGCTCCAACTGATTGAGAGGGGGGAAGCTAATTACTTTATTCAGTCTTTTGGAATGCCTTTTGGCCACTGGTGGAGTTGTAGGTGGTAGCTTCACATAGGGGTCCTTCAAAGACTTACCAACCTCTTTCGTCCTCTTTTGTTGAACGTCTGGTTTCAACTCAATTGTCTTCTTTATTGTCACATTTGGCCTACCGCGTTTCTTTTTTTTTGTTGTCCATCGTACGGTGACAGTACAGCCTTACCCAGCTTCCTCTTCCTTTTTAGACGCTTGAATGTTAACTGTACGCAAAGTTCAGCATTCATATTAACATCGTTTTTGACCTTTGATATTTGTAATAACAATGATACTACTGTTAGTGTATTTCATACACCAAATGGATACTACTACTAAGTAGATGCTACTGCTGGTAAGAATTATACTACTGTTACTGTATTTCATACTACTGCTGGATATGCTGAGAAAGTGAAGTAAATACACTAAGTCATATATTTAAAAAGTACCTCAGGCTCCCGGTCGACAACCTCCTAACCGGAGTTATTTTGAGATTTAAGGAAAATGACGTTTCTTGCTATCTCAGCATCCCGGTCGATTTTGTCAATATATACCTTTTCTTTGTCAAACACCGTATCCGTTACTTTCTCACCAGCAGCAATGTTTTCTTCATTTTCTAATGATGCCTTTCCCAAGTTATCAGAATCATTACCACTTCTGTCACCAACATGGCCATCAGCCTTGTTGGTGACGACATCCTTGTATTCACCAGCCTTCGTCTCTTCCATAACTAGGACAACCTCGCTTAATTTCTCAAGACCGTTATCATATGTATCAGTAACAAGCCCATCCGCAATGTTCTCTTCATTATCCAACACATACTCGCTGACTTTCCCACCATCATGAGCTTCTCTATCTGCATGCCCATCCTCATTCTTATCATCCATTTCTAACACAGTGTTGTCTGCAATATGAAAAGCCGCATCTCCCACTTGGTCACAATTATTATCATAATTGTCAAAAGCATGCCCATCAGCCTTGCTCTCTTCAACAGCAGACACCGACTCTCCTAATTCATTCGGACCTTTTGATTTTTCTTCTAAACCCATTGATTCATCACCCGGTTCTATCGTATTAGCAGAATGACAATAAACTTGCGGCTTTTTTACTTTTGGCAAAACTGTAGGAAGGAAATCATCAACAAAGTTTTTGGGCTGTAAGTTTACATGAAAACACAAGTATAATAAGAAAGTGAATGTAACAAACAACTATAACATGTGGATTTTTTACAAACTGCATACTTACATCAACAGACGATTGAGAAAAATGCTAATTTAAACGGGGTAAATGGATATCACTAGCATTTTCAAGTTTCATGTGATCAACTACCGGGTAATCGTCAATTTGAAGATAATTGTCAAGTTGTGACATGGATGATGGATACGCGGCAGTGTCAAGATAATTAAGCTTCCCATGTTCGTCATTCTTTTGAGCAACAGATATTGATGTCTCACATATTACCTTTTTAACATCGTATTTGTCGTCGACATGAGTACGAATAGGGCTTTGGTTCTGAGTTTCATTCTCAAAGGGGATTGAAGTCTGAATTTGAAAATATACAAAAAAAAAGTAATTATAACAAAAGAAGGATACCTAACGGATTAAAAATTTACCTAAGGATACCTAACGGATTGAAAATATATTACCTTGGCATCTTTGGAAACAAAATCTTCATCCACTTGAAGTTGTACCTCTGAATTGTTATGAACAGGACTTGGAGTCTGAAATTCAAAATATAATATGAATTTACTATAAATAAAAGAAAGATGGATATATGTGACAAATTGAAATTATCTTCTTACATTTGCAACTTTGGAGACAAAGTGATCAATAGATGTTGAACACTGTTTCAATAAATGTATATATTTTCTTCATACTTTTGGTGAAAAAATACAATAAATATGGTATCCTCAAAGTCATTTTGTTGATAAAAATATAAATTTAGACAGCTAACCCCTTGAAGTTGTACCTCGGAATTGTCATGAATAGGACTTGAAGTCTGAAATTCAAAATATAATATGAATTTACTATAAAAAAAAAAAAAAAGGAAATAAAGATGGATATATGTGGCAAATTGAAAATATCTTCTTACATTTGCAACTTTGGAAACAAAGTGATCACTAACATTTTCCCTAACTTCAGACGTTTCATGAATAGAAGTTGAAGCCTGTTTCAATAAATATATATATTTTCTTCATATTTTTTGTGAAAAAATAAAATAAATATGGTATCCTCAAAGTAATTTTGTTGATAAAAAAATAAATTTAGACAGCTCACACCTTGATGTTCTATGTTCAATGATTTCTCAATATTCGTAATTCTTTTTTTAACTTCATTAATCATGTTAACATCAACCTCGGTAACTAGTGATTTCACGGCCACAAGCTCAGCAAGTATGTTACGTCTTTTGAGGTTTTCTTCTGGTCCATCATCTACACCACCATTTGCATACAAGAAAATGAAAATTGGTATCAAAATAATTTTGAAGTACGGTTATAGACCCCAACTGGTGCAAAACTTTCAAGTTATACAGTATATAGTTAAACCTTTTGTCCACTAACTGCATTTATTAGGACTTTAATGCTCAAATGGCATATACGGTTGTCTGTATAGGTAGACCATTTCTTAGAACTATGTCTCAGTGTTTAAAGGGTTTCGGATCAATTTTTTTTTTTAAATTGACAATTTACCTGAACGGCATCATCTGCAATGTCTGCTTGGCTTTGAATACAATTGAGCTCAACAAAATACTCATTACTATGTATAAACCATGGTTGCAACCTTTCTTCACTAGTTGCAACAAGTTTCAATAGTGGATTCGAACCCTAGATAACAAATTCTACTAATGTCAAAAACAAATATAGAGAATTCGTAAGTTATTTACTAATAACAAAAAATAATGGAAATGCTTACCGAACCACAAAGTAGATCATGATCACATTTTCGGAACCTTTTACCCTTTGACCAAGAAATACCACGTGGGATCTTACTCGAGTCTTTCTTCCACCATGAGCTGTTGTTGGGATAACTCTCAAGAATCCAATCTAACAAGAAAACAATACAACTAATGTTACTCTTAGTACACGAAAACATGACAATAATTACAAAAAGTTTTCTGCCAAAATCATACCTAAAAAGCCCAAATAAAACCAAAGAGAGTATATGTGACAGGGTTAGATGGGCTTGACTTCTGATTCTTCTTGGAGTAAGCTTCACGACGCTTATGAACTACATTAGCTAAATGGACGTATAAACTTCTCCACAAGAACTCCCCCCATGGATAGGCATTCCAAGCAGAAAAATTCTCAACCAGTTGGAAAAAATGATTAGGAACAACGTACCAAGATCCACGACCATTGAATATGACGTCGGCCACTATCAACAGGCAAACTCTAACCGCATCCTCATTAGATAATGCATCAAATTGTTTATCATTTTTGAAAAGTGCTAAAAGCTCATAAGCTTTCACAGTGAACTTTTTATCAAATTTTTTGTCAGGAAAGAGTCGCAAACCTAACGGGGTATTATCAACTTTTCCAAGGTCAGGCAAAGGACCAAAAACTAAACCAGTAATCAATAGAAACTCCCAACGACCAAATTGCAAAACATTATCCCCAATTCTGAAGGAAATAGGGGGGCAATGATCAAGCAATTTTGGAATATATACCTGGTTCTGTAAAATGAAGTTTAGCAAATGGTTATCATTTGCATGACAAGAGGGTATATCTAAATCTAACCATGGACCGAAAACACTTTCTCGAAACAGGCTAATTCTAGATTGATTCTTTTCCAGCTTACCTTTAATCTTTCCTAGATAATGTACCTGCGACCGAACAGTGATCTTTGCATCAAAGTATTCATTTGCCATGTGGGTCTTCAATAATTAATAATGGTTGCGTCTAGGGTTAGGGGTTATTGAAATTGATACCTCTATTGAAATTGGAATACAGAATTTGGGGTTACGGTTTATACTTTGATTTTGATTTTATTAAAAGTATAAAAGTTGGAAAGTACAAAGTTAACTGGCAAAAGTAAAAAAAGTTGGCAGGTGAAAAAGTCGCTCAAAGTACAAGCGTCAGTCACTTAAATTAAAAATAAGTCGCTCAAGGTGTGGAAGGAGCAAAACGAATAAAATAACATTTTTCGAAGTTTGACTTTTTGGCTGGAAAAGGACAAAATAGAAAGTCGCTTAATTAACATAAAGTCGCTTAAGGAAAGTCGCTTGAAAGGTACACAGACATATGTCACTCCCACATTTAAGCGAATTTGGCTAGGGCTATTTTGGGAAAGCGACTTATTTGAGGCCAAAAAAGCCCAACACCTCAAGCGACCGGGCTATGTCTATATTTGCCCCTAAATTATTTAGTTAGTGAAAGAAACATACTCACTTATTGGTAGGTGTAGTTTACACCACATTTTGAAAACACATGTAAGCTGTGGCGGATCCTCAAGGATCGCCCCACATGGTTTCATGACTGTCGAGCTGTTGATGTTCTTGACGTGCGACCTACTATATATCTTCTATTTTTTGTGTCAAAAAGGAATAAAATGTGTGCTTGTAAGTGTCTGTTAAGTGATCAGTTAGTACTTATAATGAAGATCTATTTTGGAATAATATAGTTTTTTGTTATATATGTGAAGGTTGCTCCAAAGCGGTGGAGATTGGAGATTAATTTTAGCCAAGATGCGACATTGATGCTTTCTTTAATGAATTTGCCTGATGGCATCGAGGTATACTTACTACTATCAAGGTGTAAAATCTTTGGATTCACACATTATAACCAGTAACTATCAACTTCATTTTTGTTTTATCTCCAAACTTGTCTTGACTGGTATTTATTGCCCTTCTCATTTTGTTTCGGGAATTGACAGAGGTGACGAACTGCGATTAAATGCGATTTGTTTGGAATCATATGTGATTTGTTTGGAATCACTTGTGATTTGTTGTGAATCACATATGATTTGTTTTGAATCACATGTGATTTTGTAGTACAAATCAGAGTAATCAATTCAAATTACATGTGACTAACTACAAGATTGTATGTGACTAACTACAGGTCTTGCTTAAAAAGGTTGAAGAGAAGCCTAAGCCGAAGGCTGAGTCCAAACATATTCAGAGAAAAAGGAAGCTATTAGATTCTGAAAGTGATGAGCGTATGAAGGTGTGAAATAAATTCACACGGAAGATGATTAAAGAGTTTTCTGAAAGTGATTATTCTTCTGATGAAGGTGAAAAGAAAGCGAGGCTAAGAAGCAGTCAAATAAGTTGAAGGGAAAAACGAAGAAAGAGTCTCCAGATTCAATTTTTTGTTAGAATTATACATGTGTTTTACCCATACACGGAAAGAAAAAAGAGGCTTCTGAGTCTGAGAGCGAATCCGAATAAGAGAGGGCTAAAGATAAGATAGTATATGGTCGTAGTTTGTTTATCGTATTCTAGACAAGTTGTACCGATCTTATTAAAAGTATGTAATGATCTTTGAACAATTCGTATGTTTATTAACTGGTCTTTTGCTGAATGTTTTAACATATGTCTTCTTAATTTTGGTAAGTATCATCTTAATTTTGGTAAGTATGATAACTGATGGTCGTATCCTGGGCAAGTTATACATCTAGATCACATGTGATTCATGAGAAAATTATATGTGATTTTCACATGAATCACATGTGATTTTGATATGAAAATCGTATGAATTTTTTTTACAAGAATCACATGTGATTTTTACATGAATCACATGTTATTTTGAGATGAATCACAAGTGATTCTATTCAGTATAATACCAAATCTGCTAGAACATCAAACAAAATAGTAACCAAGTAAAATTCCATATATTCAAATTAAAGTCCATATAGCACTATTGCAAAAGTTCAAATGAAATGAAAAACTAGAATATTAAAAAAAAAAGTATGAAATTCAAGAAGTATTAGCAACATGTTTAGCCATTTTCAATTGTTTTGCAAGGAATTTTAGATTTAATGAACATGTTGACTTGCTGTGTGCTCGTTAGTCTTCTCTCCGCAGCATCCACGTTTCTTTCTCGGCATAGATCTAGCTTCAAGTGCTATTTATCTTCTAGTTTTTCTACATGCTCCTTTCACACCACCATTGTTTCATTTTTTTTCCTTCATATCTGTTTGTATTTCTTCTCAATGCAGGTGGTATTACATCCCTTCTCCAAAGCATCAAATAGTACTTTTCTTGTAACACCCCAACCCTGCAAGGGTAGAAGTATCACACTAATGGCTCCATATCAGATCAAACAAAGCATACAATCAAAAGTAATACAATGGTTCTCAAAGGTTACAAATGAAATCTTGCAATACAAAAGGGTTACAAAGGAAAATAAAAGCTGCCTATCAAATCCATAAGTACATCTCTTCTAATGGCTTCTACTCAAAGTCTTCTAGGTCCAAAGTCTCTTCACTCTTACCCAGCTTCCAACTAAAACCTGCCGCGGGAAAAGAAACGCGGCTGAGCTACTAGAGCTCAGTGAACAGATATAACGTAACAAGCAATAGTATAATGTATAATTTACATGAGTAAAGAGTGTGAAGCATGAATACATGGTATCAAGATGAAAGGTAAGAGTACATGGTATCATAAGAAAAGGTAAAAGGGTACATGGTAAAGGAAGTCAGAAATACACTACGAGCCCATAACATAACATGAATCATAATCATAATCATAATCGTAAACATGCAGAGGGGAGACCTCTTAGTATCCTGTGAATATGAGGGGTGTCCTCAATCATGGGTATCCTGTAAATATGAGGGGTGTCCTCAATCATGGGTTGGAGTAGCTAGCTCCCGGAGTGTGAAAGACGTGTATCGCACACACCATCAGTCACCATGAATAACATAACATAACATGAACATGAACAAATCTAGGATGCATCCATACGCCCCAGGTGGCCATAATCTGCCTCTACATAAACATGAATCATAAACATAAATGTGCAGGGACGGGACAGGTCATCACTCTCCTGCCCTAGAGTCATGCCATCGGTGCATCGACTGACATGGACATGAAACCCTCATGCCTAGTGAGTGGCTCGTAGTATCAAACTGAGGGTCAAGGTCAAGTATCGTGAATCATGTATTTAGTTTACTTGCATAGGTCAATGTCTTGTTTCATAAGTTCATAATCATAGGTTCATAATCATGGTTCATAAGCAAGGTTCATAAGCAAAGGTTCATAAGCAAAGGTTCATGGTCAAGGGTTCATAATTAAAGGTTCATGAATGAAAGGTTCATAATCATAAAAGGTTCAATATCATGATGGTTCAAAAGATCGGAGTTCATGAATGAAGGGAACATAGCAATGGTATAGGGAACCCTAATACGAATCATAATCAGAGAATGAAGGCCTCTTATCAAAGAAGCAGAATATATGTACCTTATTCAAATAGCAAGCACAACAAAAGAGTAGCTGACAGGGATCAAGATCACTCCCTCCTTGAACCTAAAGGAGTTGAAGACAGAAATACGAAAGGGGTTCAGTTATCTTCCCATTATAAGTAACTTCTATTTTTAGTAACTTTCTATTTTTAGCAAGTTTCCATAATTAGTAAGTTACCACATTTAGCAAGGTTCAAGTGATATAATTCAAGTCAAGTCTTTAATTAGCTTATTATGGAAGTAACATTCATTTTAACAAGTTACACAAGTTCAGGGTTAGTTATGACAAGTTTTCATAGTTCAGGGTTATAATTGTAATTTCATCAATTTCAAAGGTATAACATGAAAATACTTCAATATACTGATTTAATACCCTTTTTATTCAGAAAGACATCATAATCCCCTCAGTTTCATAATTTTACAGTTTATACCCTTCTAGTTACAACATTTATAAAACAAACCTTATATATACCTAATTTACTCTTTAACACTTATCATGATTTCATTTACACATAAGGTCCTTTAATTTCCCAATTTACAGAAATAACCTTCATTTTTATCCATGTTACCACAGCCCCTCAAAGTTTCGGTATCTTACACTTTTAGTCCTTGTAGTTATCAAACTTGTAATTCGATTCTTAAATTAACAATAATTACATTTTAAACCCTTAATTTCCCAATTTTACACAATGAACACTTATTTCAACATGTTATACGAGCACACCCTTAAACATTCACAATTTACACATCAAGTCCCTCTAGTTATCAAAGTTACATATTTAGTCCTTTAATTTACCATTTCAACCTTTAATTATTAACAATTACATATTAAGCCATTAAATTACCAAAATTACACATAACCCCCTGAATATAATTTATTACTCAAAACAGCACCAAGTTTCCAGAAATTACATATTTAGTCCCTCATTTTTATTTCTTTTCAATTCGATTTAACTAATATATATATTTATCAAATAAACCCTTTATATGCAAAATTAACACATGAGACCCTCCTTTTATATTTTATTCAAACTATATCAGGTCTAAAATGATTTACAAAATTATCCCTTAAGTTTTAAAAATTACAAAACACCCCCTTAACAATTAATTATTCAATCGGTTTACATAAAACTTCACCAAAATCAAACCCTAGCAACCCCAATCATTAGGACATCATTTTATCATCATTGTGCATCAATTATTACCAGAATCCATCTACTATAAACCCTAGATCGATTGGTTCAATAATTTTTTTCACAATTCCTCCTTTTTATTTATTAAATCCGGTTTCAACATAAATCCATAATTCATGATTTCGACTCAAACAAATCAAGAAACCATTTTTCTCATGTTATATGAAGTATATAGAAGCCACGAAAAATAAGTATACACCTCAGAAAAATCGCATACATGTTTTATTGATTTAATTCGATTTTAGGGTTTATAACACATAATTTTCCATACGATTAATATATAGTGCATGGCTCATTTTTATCATTTTTACCACATTATATATGATTAGGAGAGGGCTAGAAAATTACCAGCAAAATTATAGATCAAAGGATTTACACGCTATGAATTCTTGTTGCTCGGTTAGGGTTTTTCGAACCAATTAATTCACCAAGACCAAACGATCGACCCTAGAACTTTTTGGCTATTTTTCCCACCTTCTTGGCACTATGAAGAACTCCATAAAATTATCTCCTTGCCTCAGAAAAATCGGATGTGATGTGGGTGATTTTTGAGAGTGGCGGCATATTAGTTTTAGGGTTTATTTGGTAGAAATAAATTAGGGATTAGTATTAAAAGTGATTGACCGGTCTTTGGGGAGGGGGAATGGGCCTTGGATACCGAAAATTTTAGTTAGGAATTTATTTGGGCCTTAATTGCATCTTTAATGTATTTTAATTACATTTAATGTCTTAATGTAAATCATAAAATTCAAATTGGCGCACAAAGGGTATTTTAGTAATTTTGTAGCTTGCAAAAATATTAAATGGGTTTGTCAAAATTATTTGGGATCATAACTTGTTCATTACCCGAAGTTTGGAATCGATTCGGTACTTTATAAGCTTTTAATTAAATTTTTAAACTTGCAGGGGCAATTTGGTCATTTTACATGTTTTCAGATTTTCAGGTATTACATTTCTGGTGTCACTTCAATATGACGGTTCTTCACATAATATGTGGCGACATAGAAATCTGAACAGAAGAAAATGCCTACAAGTACATTACGTTGACTCGTCTTCAATAGAACGCAGAACCTTATTACAAAACAGAAAAATATTAATACTTATGCTGGAATCACATGTGATTTTGACCAAAATCACATGTGATTTACACCAAAATCACATGTGATTTACATCAAAATCACATGTGATTGTTATAACATATAATAACAGCTAATAAATGTTACAAAACAGCTGATATGCAGAATAAGGTACACTTGTTGCCACGACCAAATGTGTATGAACTTTATTTGGAATAACATAAGTCAAATAGAAAAAAGTACATTTTCCAATTAAATCATGCATCATTGCTCAGATTTGCATCTGAGCTAGTTTACACTTTTAAATCGACTAAAGACAACTACTCGACTCAACTAAACCACATATAGTGAACAAACAAAGCTTGTTAGGATAACCAGCAACATAAAAAATTGCATGAACTATAGGTTTTAGCTATGATGTTCTGCCCCAATTAGAAGTATACACGAACACTGAAAAAATATAATACAGGAGATGGTACACTTTTCACCACCCTTTTTACCCCTAGCATCAAACATGAGTCGCAATTTATCAAACACCAAACTGTTTGACAATCAACATACAAATTAAAAGGGTAGCCAACATCACATCCAACCAACCAACCAACTGTATAATAACAAAAATATGTACAAAGATACACATCTACAATGTGATTTGGTAATGACCAATGATAAACATTTTTAGAGTTCGTACTCTCGACAAATACATCAAGTACGGAACTGGTAACGATCATATGGGTGATTACCTCTCATATAAATTACCTGTTACAGGATCACATGTGATTTTGCTTCAGAATCACATGTGATTATCGCAGGCGCATTTCATCAAACACATGGTGTGCATCTGAAAACTTCATCCATAACCTGGATTTCAAAATCCACCACACGATTTTCAACATCTATAACTTGAGCACAGAGTAAATCACACGTGATATGCATTTTTCGATAACAAAAAAAAACAAAATCACACGTGATTTTACCTGCAATTTCTTGTACATCATCTTCTAGATCTGAAATTTCTGGTTCATCATCTTCTAGTTCAATAACCTCTATTTCTTTCAAGTTTGTTCAATTAACTGATTTTAACCATTTTTAGATCAACAACGTACAACGGATCGACGGTGGATGACGACGGCGCATCAACCACGACGGATGACGACGGCAGATCGACGATGGATGACGGCGGCGGATCGACGGCGGATGACGGTTTTTGGAGGTTAAATCGGAGATGATGAAGGCGGATTGAGAGTGTTTTTGTGTGTGTGTGTTTTTGCCCCAATTTTTTGGGGAAAAAATGAAGGTTAATTATTTTTTATTTATTTATATAATTGTCTTTTTTGCCCTTCAAGTGTAAATAGATGATTTGATCTCAGCCTTTGGATCAAATTGGATTGGATGGTTGGGATGGGTTCAATGGTTCTATGGAGAATGGTGGATCTCTAAGGATCTCAACTCTAGTTTCATTACGAAAACATGTTTATATGGGGCAACACTTTTTAGTTTGGACAACTGGTAAACGTGTTTGGCAGTTGTTTTCTATCCATTTTTCAAACATATACAACTCCAAAACACAAGCACCACCCCATTTTGTAAGACAACCAAGCAAACTCTACATATTAAAGGAAAAATCTTGCAAAACTTAAAATTCAACAGCAGCAAAATTCAATAAAAAGGACATGAAAAAAAGTTCATCTGAGCTCAAGTCAGGTCAAATTTATAGCATCCAACAAGGAAAATAAAGCCTCGGACAGAAACATCACGTGTAACACCGCCTGATTCATGAAACAGAAACTTGTGTGCAAACCTGGACCTGCAAAAAAAAAACAATTCTTCACTTAGCTTTAGAAAAATACAAATCAACTATATCAAACTTTCAGTCAACATGTTTAAATACAACAAAGCAACATCCAACATTTAAAGTATGAATTTGCATTATGCTAACCATGTGAAACAGGTATAGAAACAGAAAAGAATTATATTTTGTAGGTTTTCGACTCCATTTATCACTTGACATCCTCATCTAGGGGGAGCTAACGTCAAGGGAGCGTTTTACATTTTGGGATCCAAATCCCGTCATACTATCTCTTCAACACTATTTTTGTTTCGACAAAAAGGGGGAGAAGAGAGTAAAACTTAAAAAATCTTTTGAAAAACTATGAAACATCTAATCTTTAAGTTTTACTCACCATAATTTATGTTTTGTCATCAACAAAAAGGGGGAGATTGTTAATACAATTAAATCGTAAAAACGTTTATTAATATTTATCAATCTCTTTAAGTTTTTTCGATAACAATCATAAAATTATGTAAAAGTATAAATCTAAAGATTACATGTTATTACATTTACTTTTACTATTTACTTATATTAGTTAAAATATATTTACTTGTAATAAATGAAATGTATATAAATGAGTTGGGTAATCAATAACCCATAACCCATGGAGCTTGACCCAAAACCCATGACCCATTGCATGACATCAATAATGGGTAAAACCCATGACCCATGACCCAAAGTCCATAACCCATGACCCAAGACATCTTTGACATCACATGACCCATGGACCTTAACCCATAACCCAAAACCCAGAATTGTAACCCAAAATCCGGACTGGTACTACCACATAGCCGGATCCCTAGTTTTACACTGGTCGGATCCCTTTGGGAAGGGATCCGCCGGATCCGGGTGAACAGTGCTCAGAATTACCAATAAATAGTGAGCCATTTCTCTCTTGTTTCTCACCCCTCTTAGATATATCTTCTCTCTATATTCTAAGCTTCTCTAACCTCATATCTAAAGATCATTCTTGTAGCTTTCTTTCTCTTGTGTTCTCAAGGTTCTTCTTACAAGACGAGATCACACCTCTTGTATACGAGTAATCCATTCTTCAAGTGAAGATTTTGCTCGGCTTCTTCATCACCTCAAGATCACTGAATTGTCTCTTGTTTTTGATATTTTTTCTTGTATTCTCAAAGTAGTTGTGATAGTTGTGTTGTTGTGCTGGATTGGTTCTTCCGTGTAAAGGACCCGGTATTTAGCTTAGTACCGGAAAAAGTGTAAGCGACGTTGTGAGGTTTCTCCACCGGTTGAAGGAGCTTGTTGACATAGTGCTTAAGAACTCTCGAGTTGGAAACTCTAGGAGTGGAGTAGGGCAAGGAAGGTGTCCTTGTAGCCGAACCACTATAAACCATAGTGTCTCGCTTCTATCCTTTTACTTTCTTTACTATTCTTGTACTTATTTCATTTTACATACTTGCTTGCATTATCTATATCTCAACATCCAAAGGTTTCACATACTATCAATCTAAAAGTTTTATAAACTAAATTAAAATCGGTAAAAACTATTCAACCCCCCTTCTAGTTTTCTACACTGCGTATCCAAAAATTGGATACATCGTATTGATGAATATGGTGCATATGTTATATATATGGTGTATAGACGATACAACGTATTCACACAAAGGAATACGGCGTATTTGGTTAAATAACTAGCATATTTGGATCAATACTGAGTATTGTCTATACGGCGTATCAAAGTTCATGGATACAACGTATTGACATATGCTCCCGATACGGCGTATTCTATTTATGAAAATGGCGTATTGGTCTGTGTTCACATAATGTTTTTATCTCTCTCGTGTTTTGAGTTTTCATTTTTGAGTCTTAGTATACTGTTCTTATAAATTCTCTTGAGTTTGTTTATGTCATTTACACTATTGTATGTCCTTAAATCTAATTAGTTTGTTTGCAATTGTTAAAATGGTGATATTTTTTTAAAAAAAATTACAGAGTCATTTTGGGGGGGGGGGTAACAACTTGGTATAACTCCAGAACGTATTAGGTACTCATCAGGATATGAGCACTGCAAATCACCCTCAAACAGATGACGAGAGTGAAAGAACTATCCAAACCCTGAAGGATATGTTACGTGCCTGTGTAAATGATTTTGGAAATGGTTGGGATAATCATCTGCCACTAGTCGAGTTTTCCTACCCCAATGATCTTAAACTTAGGATTTGAATAAAAACTAACCTAAGTGTTAGATAACCATCTTGAACATAATCAAGTCACTGAATGAACAGTCATACAGTGACTTACCTTCTAGATGCTCAGACTGAGCCTAAGAAGAAAGGCTCACCATTCACTGAGACAGTTCTCAGTAAATGATCCCTGAACCATAGAAGAAGGTAACGGGTTCAGTGAGACTCACTGAACCCCTCAGTCTCCTGAACACAAAGAAGACCTGAATACTTAGACAAATGTCTAAAGGACTGAAGAAATGGTGGGACAAGTTTGAAAAGATAAAAACCAAGTCGTTGTCTATCATAAGTCAAAATTTCCCTGAATGGTTAAGGATTAGAACAGTTGTCAATACTATTCTATCAAAAGGGTATTTGTCTTATACCTATAATTGATGAACTCACATGAGTACATTTTATTACTATCATTTATCCTATTAATTTGACTTGTTTTACTATATTATGTATGAGGATTGATACTTAATCGTTTACATTTGTAATTCTCAGGTAAAAACAAGCATTTGGTAAAACTTAGCAATTTTGGACTAATTATGGAGCAAAACATGCATAAAGTTAAGAGTCTACTGAAATGAAGAAGATCAAGACTAATCTGCTCCAGATGCGCCGCATCTCACTCATGACATGCGCCGCATCTCTATCAAGATATCACCAGATACGATCCAAGATACAAGAGAACATGCGCCGCATCTAATCATGGAGTTACGCCGCATCTTCTGGCGGTGTACGAATATTCCTGAATATTATAATCTTGGACCCCACGCGAAGTTAAGTCAATGCGCCGCATCTACTTACTAGATGCGCCGCATCTTCCCTCAGACAGAAACTATAAATACCCCAAGACCAGACGAATTCAAAAGCTTTTTGTCAGACATATATCAGAACCGAAGAGCAGAACCCTAGGACGAATTCAGTCAAGGAGGCAGCACAAGACACACCAAACGAAGATACAAGAGCTGTAAGAAGGTGCTGCATGTGTTTAATTCATTAAGTAGTTTTGTTTTATTGTGTTAGCAAACTTTAATTCATCAGGATTGGTGGCTTGTGTAATGTGACAACGAAAGATTGCACTCCCTTTAATACTTGCTTTCCCATCAATTAAAGTTTATATGTTGATGTCTTTGGTTACTACTTATTAGTGCATTGATAACCTCTGTGTTTATTAGTGGCTTGCGGGCATTTGACTGCGGAAAATAATGTGGCTCCCACGGTTATTACTAAATTGATCACTTAGGAATAACTTTTAGACATAAGTAATCATTAAGGGTTTACTCGCCGATAAGATTAGGACCAACGAGAAAGGGTTAACTACATACACTTCATATAAAGCTATCAATAAAACAAGTGACAATCTACTTAATCATAAGGACAGCCCTCTTATTGTCTCGAGTATTTATCTGTGTACGTGTGTGCTACTTGCTGATTCGTGCCTATTGGTTTATTTTATTATTTAATTGCAAACAAATCGTGCCAGTCTCTCAGGCTGAAACCCCCTTGCGTTAGGATATTAAAATACTGATTAGAATAACGAGATAATACGTTCCACTCTTAGTGATCGACACTCTACTTACCATTATATTCATACTGACCGGGTACACTGCTCGTTAAGTGTGTGTGTTATTGATAAGTCGGCTAAATATAAATTTAAAACTTGAGTAGGCATTAAAACTGCTAAACCGCAACGACACATCACGCGCATCAAGTTTTTGGCGCCGTTGCCGGGGAGTGAATTGTTATTATCTGTTAATTTGATTAGTATTTTAATTAGGTTTTTCTTTTTATTAGATTAATTGCATCATTGTATTATTTTGCATATTTGTTGTATTGTGTGTTAATTGTTTTCTTTTATTTTTGTGTGTTTATTTTTGTTTGTGTGTTTAATTTTTTTTGTTTTTCGTGTTTTCTGTTCTGCTATCGTTGTACTGTGCTAAATCAAACGATACGGCGCATCTGATCTCTCAGATACGGCGTATTGCGTTTAATTTTTTAAATACAACGCGTTTAATTAATTCGATACGACGCATCTTTTCCCCAAGATACGGCGTATCTGTTTTTAATAAGAAATTTTTTCTAAGCGATAAAGTAATACGACGCATCTGCTTTAGCAGATACGGCGTATCTGTTATTTGATAAAAAAAAATTTCTAAACGTTAACGCCATACGACGCATCTGCTTTAGTAGATACGGCGTATCTATTATTTTAATTAAAAACAGTTTGCGAATTATTAAACAGATACGGCGCATCGATCTCTATCGATACGGCGCATCTTCTGAATCAAAAATCTTGTATTTTTAAACGTAAAGAAAATACGGCGCATTAACTTTCGTTAATACGACGTATTTAATTTTAAATAAATATCGATTTTTGATTAATTAATTCGATACGGCGCATTCATAAATTCTAAGCGGCGTATCTATTTTCTGGATAAGGTCTGATTAAATTTTAACGATTATAAGATACGGCGTATCCAACTCTTTGGATGCGGCGCATCGTCTGCAGATATCAGTAACTTTAATTTTTCGTATTCCGTTTTCATTATTAATTATCTGATATATTACTTTCTCGGGCATACCCTACTGATATTTTTGTGTTGATTTCAGGAAGTGCATGACCAGGAGTTCTACGAAGAACTTGATTCAACCTTTCGAAGATCCTGAACGAGCCCTACATTCGCTTAAAAGGCTTTTCAACACAAGAAGCTTTGATCTTTCAAGTTCACTCGAGCTTGATTACTTTTCTGAAGAAAAAGAGGAAGTTGAAACAGAAACAATGGGCGAAAACACTACTATGGAGGAATACATGAACAGTACCCGTGCTGATTACACTTCAGGAGTTGCTAGACCTAAGTTTGATGATAATTCAAAATTTGAATTGAAGGGTCAGTTTCTCAAGGAATTAAGAGAGAATGCTTTCAGTGGGACGGAACATGAGGATGCTAATGAGCATGTTGAAAAGGTCCTGGAGATTGCAGATTTGTTTACTTCAGAAGGAGTGACTGCCGATCAACTCATGCTAAGAATCTTTCCAATCTCGTTAAAAGGAGCTGCTAACAAGTGGCTAAGGAATGAACCTGCTAGTTCAATCACTACATGGGGAGATTTGAAGAGCAAATTCCTGAAGAGATATTGTCCACCTGCTAAGACTGCTAAAAAGATGGAGGCTATCAATAGTTTCAAGCAAGAGCCTGATGAAACTCTTTATCAAGCTTGGGAACGATTTAAAGATTTATTGATAAAATGTCCTCAACACTATCTAACCCCTATGCAGGAGATAATATTGTTTTATTAAGGACTGGACGTGCCTACTAGACAGATTTTGGATGCTAAGGGAGCTGTACCTCAAATGAGTGCAACTAATGCTAGGAAAGCAATCCAAGAAGTTGCCGATCATTCTCAAAAATGGCACGATGGGACCTCTACTAGATCTAAGAGCAGCACTAATTTTGACGGGATTGCAGCTATTCAAGCTCAATTGGATAAAATTAGTAGAGAAATGAAGAAGCGTGATGAAAGAGCGTATGCTGCCCAAGTTGGATGTGAAAAGTGCGAAGGACCTCACTACACTAAAGATTGCCCGAACAAGAATGGAAGTGAGACGTTTGAAGAAGCATATTACACCCAATTTGGACAACCATTCCGACCTTCAGGGAGATTTAGGGAAGCTACACCGGGATTATATCAAAGGAACAACTTCAATCCCGCTTATCAAGAAAGGAGGCAGACTTTAGATGATACTTTAAAGCAAATTATGACCGATGCTGCTAAAAGACATGAAGAGAATACTGCTATGATCAAAGAAATCCGAGCTTCAACGGACACTACTACAAGAAATCAAGGAGCTTCGATCAAAGCATTGGAACAACAAATTGGTCAAATGAGCAAAGTTCTTCAAGAAAGGGGATATGGAAGTTTACCGAGCTCAACTGAAACCAACCCAAGAGATCATGTCAAGGCCATAAGCACCACTGAAGAAGTCACTCCTAATATACCTAGAAGATCGATGAATGGTAATGATGGTGCAAGACCCGAATTTTTCTTTAATTCTTCAATCAGCTTAAGGAGACTACTAAAAGAGAAGACAAAGATTGAAGAGGAGATCAAGGCAACAATGAAAGAAGAGAGCCCTGCAACCGACTCAAATGCCTTGCCTCATAAAGAAAGAGACCCAGGAAGTTTTACTTTACCTTGTTCTATTAATAATATATCTTTCAATAATGTGTTAGCTGACTTAGGAGCTAGTGTTAGTGTTATGCCTCTTAAGACATTCGCTACCCTAGGACTAGGAAAATTAGCACCAACTAAATTACTTATTGAATTGGCTGATAAAACGGTAAAACGACCTGAAGGGATTGCTAATAATGTGCTAGTTAAGATTGAGCAGTTTATTTTTCCCGTAGACTTTGTTATACTAGACATGCCCGAGGATGTTAAGATTCCTTTAATCCTCGGAAGACCTTTCTTGTCTACTGCCCATGCTAAGATTGATGTGTTTAAGAGAAAAATCTCATTAAGGGTAGGGAATAATAAACTAGTCTATAAGTGCCAAGATCCGGTTAAAAGCATAATTAGAGGTGTTTATGTGCTAGGATTAAGAGAGCGTATGGACCTCGATCTTGAAGCTAGACTTATGGGAGAAACATTGATTCAAAACAACTCAACTAATCCTAATCATGAGAACTTTGAGGAATTCATTGACCTTAATGTACCTACCGAACTTAGACGCAATGTTGTTAATGATTCTGATGATGAGTGGTATGATTGTGTAGTAATTAATAAACGTAGGAGAATAGTTGAGAAAACGAATTTGAATAATGATGTGTTTATTGAACTACCACCCCACCTTTCTTATTTGTGCCTATATGATAATAAGAATTTCCCGTCTATCATTTTGTCATCTCTGCCCGAAAGGGACAGGACTTTGTTTATACAGATATTAAAGAAGAACGGCGTGGAAATTAAGGACGAGCAAGGAGTGTTCAATATTACTGAATTGGCGATGAGGGAGCGCGATGTTTCCGACTCCTTCAATGATCGATATTAAAGAGCTGAACGTGAGTCTAACTTGAAGACTCTGGAATAAAGACAAGTGCTTACCGGGAGACAACCCGGAGAATTTTTATTATTCTGTTTTCTGTGTCGAGTCAGTCAGGCCGCATGAAGATACGGCGCATCTCCTGCAATGGTCATATCTTTATTTTTCTGCATTTTTATTTTCGACTTTAAAACTATTTATCAGTTTATTTTAATGCGGCGCATCCCTGGTTAAGGATGCGGCGCATCTTTATTCTGATCCGTATTTATTCCAGGCTCGATACGGCGTATCTTCTTCCATAAGATACGGCGCATCGACTGACCTGATGATTTTCAGTTTTAATTTTTAAGTTTTATTTTTATCTAACTACTAATGTATTATGCAAGTTTGAACCTTTCTTATCTTAGGTGTGTTTTAAAGTGTTGGTGGTATTATAGTTTCCTGGATTTCCTGTGGATACATCAAGTATGAAGCTTTAACGTTCTAATCCACAAGAAGTTGATTTTTGCTCTTATACTAATGGAGGATCATACCGAGCAAATCTCAGGGGAGTTTTCCTGTTCTAATTCTTTTTATTTTCCAGTTTTTAATCTTTTGTACAAACAACGAGGACGTTGTTTAACTTAAGTGGGGGGATTGGAGAATTAGAACACTTAACAATTACTTGTCCTAAACTTTTTCAAAAATTATGCTTAAAATGTGCTTAATATATCAAACTTAAAATTTTTAGCATGTTTTTGTTTAAGATCTAAGTTGCATAGCTGCACACATGACGTTATTTTCAAAAATTGTGATTTTCCAAAATTCACAAATCTATGAGTGTGCCGGTGACTTGTAAACTTTAGAACTTGGCTTGTATACTATTCGAGACCACCATAATAAGTATTATTTTATATAATTGGAATGACTTGTCTAAATTGGTAAATTTCTAGGATTACACCCAAATAGCCTTTATATGTTATGTGTTATTAACTAACTACACTGGTTAGTTAACCCCCGTATAACCCCTTTTGTTACTCTCATTTTTAGAGTAAGATACCCCTAGAAAAACACTCAGAGCCATTCCTTTCGTTTCTTACACCTATGTTTAAAATGTTTCGTTACACCCTTACACCTTAGCCTACCCTGTAGATTAGAATCCGTGGTTGGTTAATTGCTATAGGCAAAGTGTGTTTCCTTACATTACCTGTGTTCGCGTGCGTAATTCATTATCTATGGTTAGGTCGGGGAATTGCACAATGCAATTGGAGTGAAAGTAAATATTGTATATCTTTGAGTTTGTTTTTCGTGTGTTTACTACTTTCACTATTACCGTTATTTCTGAAGTATGAGAAGTATGGAAAAATTATCCAGAATTATCATTATAGTGATGTGGTGAAATTTTACACATCTATGTCTATGTTTAATAAATAAATAAAAAAAAAAAAAAAAAAAAAAAAAAAAAAAAATCGAAAAAATAAGAAAAGAAAAAGAAAGAAAGAAAAGTTGGAAGTTTGTTTCAACCAACTTATGTAAAGTTATGTAAGTGGTTCATATGGCCACTATTTTTTGTACTATATCTATGGATTGAATGGGAATTGGCAGTTATGGGAACGCCAATTAAGGTTTATTCTTTGATTAAGATCTTGTTGAGTATAATTCGTGTCTACCTAAAGCGTGTGTTTCAAGTGTTAAAGCGTGAGTTATTCGATGATATGAGTCTTATTCATGGGATGGTTGGGATAGTGATTAACCACACTTAGGATTTTAATTTATTTGTTTTGTTTATTTTTATTTTTACACCAATTTATATCCCAAATGTTATCCATGCCCTTTATTATTCTTTATCCAACCAAACCTTTGATTTATTGAGATTAGGGATTTGAGAAATCTTAAGTATCGTAGTCGTGGATTCGGCTATGTATTTATGATTTTGTCGCCCTTTTTGATATATTATTATTGGTGAAATTTGGACCTATCTTTAGCCTATTCGAGTTAAGGATTTGAGCAATTGCAAGTATCGTGTTCGTGGATTCGATCATGTATTTGTGATTTTGTCGCCTTTTCTGGAATTTGAGATCGATAGTGAAAGAGAATAATTAACCCTTAAGCCTACAAACCCTTTTTACCGCTTTAGACTTGTTATTCCTTAGCTTTAGTGGAGGAGATGTGTATACTTGCCAAGCTTATGATAGAATATTCGTCGCGACTAGACAGTTAAACGATTAGATTTGCTTTTATCAAATTATTTATTTATACTTCTAATTCGTTAAGTGTTTAGTTGTGTGATTATGAAATAAACGAATACATGCTTAAATATAAAAATAAATCCTAACATCTTTTAGGATACATTTTCATAAGAGAAATTCTAAGGTTTACTTGGGGACAAGTAAAGTTCAAGTGGGGGGATATTTGATGAACTCAAATAAGTACATTTTATTACTATCATTTATCCTATTAATTTGACTTGTTTTACTATATTATGTATGAGGATTGATACTTAATCGTTTACTTTTGTAATTCTCAGGTAAAAACAAGCATTTGGTGAAACTTAGCAATTTTGGACTAATTATGGAGCAAAACATGCATAAAGTTAAGAGTCTACTGAAATGAAGAAGATCAAGACTAATCTGCTCCAGATGCGCCGCATCTCACTCATGACATGCGCCGCATCTCTATCAAGATATCACCAGATACGATCCAAGATACAAGAGGACATGCGCCGCATCTAATCATGGAGTTACGCCGCATCTTCTGGCGGTGTACGAATATTCCTGAATATTATAATCTTGGACCCCACGCGAAGTTAAGTCAATGCGCCGCATCTACTTACTAGATGCGCCGCATCTTCCCTCAGACAGAAACTATAAATACCCCAAGACCAGACGAATTCAAAAGCTTTTTGTCAGACATATATCAGAACCGAAGAGCAGAACCCTAGGACGAATTCAGTCAAGGAGGCAGCACAAGACACACCAAACGAAGATACAAGAGCTGTAAGAAGGTGCTGCATGTGTTTAATTCATTAAGTAGTTTTGTTTTATTGTGTTAGCAAACTTTAATTCATCAGGATTGGTGGCTTGTGTAATGTGACAACGAAAGATTGCACTCCCTTTAATACTTGCTTTCCCATCAATTAAAGTTTATATGTTGATGTCTTTGGTTACTACTTATTAGTGCATTGATAACCTCTGTGTTTATTAGTGGCTTGCGGGCATTTGACTGCGGAAAATAATGTGGCTCCCACGGTTATTACTAAATTGATCACTTAGGAATAACTTTTAGACATAAGTAATCATTAAGGGTTTACTCGCCGATAAGATTAGGACCAACGAGAAAGGGTTAACTACATACACTTCATATAAAGCTATCAATAAAACAAGTGACAATCTACTTAATCATAAGGACAGCCCTCTTATTGTCTCGAGTATTTATCTGTGTACGTGTGTGCTACTTGCTGATTCGTGCCTATTGGTTTATTTTATTATTTAATTGCAAACAAATCGTGCCAGTCTCTCAGGCTGAAACCCCCTTGCGTTAGGATATTAAAATACTGATTAGAATAACGAGATAATACGTTCCACTCTTAGTGATCGACACTCTACTTACCATTATATTCATACTGACCGGGTACACTGCTCGTTAAGTGTGTGTGTTATTGATAAGTCGGCTAAATATAAATTTAAAACTTGAGTAGGCATTAAAACTGCTAAACCGCAATGACACATCACGCGCATCTGTCTTATACCTATAATAGATTATCACATGAGGGCAAAAAGACAAAGTGTACTGATAAGGATTTATTCGGTACCTTTTTAAGGGTCATTTAATCCCAAAATCGCATAAATATGTTCAAATATTGCCTCAAATGGTTTCTTTTTGTATTTTAGGTACTTGGGATGAGAATTCTGGAAATCGGCACTTTTGGAGCGAATTTGGACGAAAAAGTGAAGAAAATGACTAAGTCGCGAAAAACCTGTCAGCCAATGGAGTATGACGGCATCACATGCTACAACGTGACGCCGTCCCTTGCAATTCAAGATGGATTTCTAGTGGAAAACTAACAAGTGATGCCTCAGAAGAATTTGAAGATTTTACAACTGATGAAGCGAAAAGTGTACCGCTTTTAAGGGGTCATTTAAGCCTTAAATCGTATTTATTTGATCAAATATTGCCCTAAATCGTTCCTTTTGTCATTTTAGGTACTTTTGAGGAGAAATCTGGAAAAGGAGGCATTTTGGACGTTTTTGGAGCATAAAAGTGAAGAAAACGACAAAGTCTCAAAAATCGGCTGAATGTTACCTTTGACGGCGTCACAATTAACTCTGGACGGCGTCATGCTTTGGCAAGAAAAAGTGGACGTGAAATTTACTCATGATAGGCCAGTGAAAATAGCATGTGAATTCTGACGGCGTCACGCTTTAACTTGATCAAGGGCGTCACGGCTTAAATCATAAGGGGACGGCGTCACGTTCAAGGTTCGACGGCGTCAAGCCTTGATAAGCCAGAATGGATTTTTGAAGAGCTAAAGAGGGACGGCGTCAAGAAGGTCATCCGGGAACCCTAGAAGCGGCGAGGTGACGGCGTCACACTCCATAAGGTGACGCCGTCAGATGCAAAAGTCTATATATAGTTTTCTAATTTTTTGTCATTAAGGAGAGCTTAGTGTGTGGAATTTTGGGAGAAAACCCTAAGACGATTTTAGCATCTTTTTCAAGGCTTTTTGCCTTGAGATTTTCCATGTTACATTGAAAGATAAGTTATCAATTAATCATTCAATATGTCTATGTGTTGTTTGATTCTATCTTATTCTTGTCTTTTGTTTAACATGTTAGGCTAATTTTATCTTGTGTTTGCTTAGATCTAATGAAACCTAGCTATTGATTATTGGTTATTAGTGTGTTGTTAGTTGTATTGGATGATTGTTTATCTATGTTAGGCTTAAGAAAACTGGCTAACTTCCTATTCGGTAACTTGCTTGAACGTCTTAAGAAACATGAACCAAATGCGTACTAAAGGTTTTTATGGTTGTATTTAATGCACAAGCGAATTCTAGTGATCCCATGTTAGGAGCTTCCTAGCCGGCTCGACATAGGAGTGAAGTAGGAGCTTGTAGAGTTGGGGAAGTAAGTACGCCACCCCACGAATGGTATTAAGGAATACACCCGTCATCCACGCGACTAATACACACTAATCAACCGGTAAAAGATAGTTAGGGAGTAAGGAAATCTAAGTAAACACATTTCTCTACACATAAGTTTCTCTCAACATTTTCATTTTTGTTATTTACTTTATTTGCATTTGTAGTTATTTGGGTTAGTTGACTAGCAACTAATTCCGCCCACTCCTTCAAAACCGAGATTTTACTTGCTTTCATAAAAATATAAAAACATAAAAAAGAATCTTCCTCAACCCTTAGACCTATTAGAGTAGTCTTTCATACCTAACGAACACTATTCCCTGTGGAGAACGATCAATCCCCCGTACTTACCACTACACTATACTACATCGGTCAGGTACACTGCCTGGTGGGGTTGTAAGCCTCTTGAGATCCCTCGAGAGGTAAAACCTGTTGAAAGGTTGCAAAACCCACGCATCAAGTTTTTGGCGCCGCTGCCGGGGAATAGTTATTGTTTAGGTTGAATTTTTATTTCTATTAGGTCTTATCACTAGATTCCTTTCTAGTGAGATTTTTATTTTCTTTTTCTAGGTTTTCTTTAGTCTATCTTATTTCTTTGTACTTTTGTTTGTGATACCTTCCACTTACCTCATGAGTAACATTGGTCATTTGATCCCTGTTATTCGTGTTTTTCGCCGTGCAAATTTTCAACTACCCGTTCCCGCCCCCATAGTAGCAAACAACAACCTTTCACTCAACCACCACTTTGGTAACAATTCTGAGATGGAGGAGTCTGACCATGAGAATGACTATGTTAGTCCATTTTACTATTCAGACTCCGATGAGGATGCTGATGATGGAGAAGTAGTTAACGAGGAATGGGGAAAAGAGGAAATTGATCCCTTTAAGTATGTTGACCCTAGGACTAAGATCGAAAAGGATAGCCTCTTTAACATGCAATTTCCGTGTAAGATTGGTTATCATGATTTTTATGCTTATCTTAACTCATCTTTGCCTATGAACATTATCTCTCGCGCTAATTATAATAAAATCATGGTAGATGAGCTAGAATATCAAGGTGATAACATCGTTGCTAGGACTAAGCCACTACACGTATTCGTTGGAAGTTTTGTGCATTTGGTGGATTTTATGGTTATGGAGAACTTAGGAGAATTCATTGATAACAAATTAACCCAAGTCATTTTTGGAGAACCCTTCAAAAGGTTGACCAACCTTGACGAAAAACTTGTGGACGGGTTAATTACATTCTCGGATGGGGATGAAGATTTTGTCTATCAAATGCCCCGAGCACATCCTAGGTTTAAGAACTACCCCATTGAATCTTGCAATAGAATTATGCCTATCGACTTGTTAAGTGAGAATGATAAGAGGAAGGGGCCCAAATATCCACATGAGAAAAATAAAAGATACTATCATGGATGTTTGGAGCTAAATGATGAATACAAGAAAGATGAGGCAACAATTAGATGGCTCACACTCGGGTACGTGAGCATAAGCGATACTAGGTAGCGTGACTTTGAGTCTAGCTACAAGACTCGTTAATAAAGAAAAGCGCTTCTTGGGAGGCAACCCAAGCTTTATTTATTTTATTTGCTTTGTGTGTTTATTTATTTGTTTGTTTGATTTTATTTTCCGTATGTGTGTTTAATTTTTATTAGTATTGATTCATGTTCAAAAGTAATTTGTGAAAATGCTTTATTTTGTTTTTAACTTCGTCTTAACTACATATAAAGGTATTTTGCAAAAGTTAAGTGTAAGGGAAATCTAAATCGGTTTATTAGAACACAAATTAACATGAATCATAGTAATAATAAATTAACATACATATTAGTATTTGTTTGAGTCAAATGCTTGTATCGAGTCATAATGATATTTTGCAGGATTTCCAGGAAGTAAGGTAAAGGTTTTTCCAGAAATTTTCCGGAAACTTAAAATGAAAATTTTTGTCAGGTCATTTCTGACGGCGTCAGGGTTTATAACCTGACGGCGTCAGATTTAATTTTCAGAAATTTTTGAAAGTTTTGTTTTCATAAAAAGTTTTTATTAAAATCTCCAACTTATAATCTCCAGGAATCTGCAAAATTATCATTCCACAAGCATTATATCCTTATATATAGATTTATCCCGCCGATGTTATGCAGGTTTTCGTGTTTGTTTTCTCAGGTTTAACAGGTTATTTTGGACAAGGAGATGTTTATGGAATCAAGCTTTTGGCGATGCATTAGTCATGGAGCTTCAACATTACCTTGGAGGAAGATTTAACCGTGTAATTTCATTATCCACCGAGCGAATCAGGGGAGTATTTGATTTCATTCTTTTACTTTTTCTTTTACATCTTGTTATTTGAACATTGGGGACAATGTTCATCTTAAGTGTAAGGGGAGGGTAAAAGTACGATTTTAGAGAATGCCATTGCGCTTGATTTTTGTTTGTTTAATAATAGATGTGTAATAAAACTGAGATAAATACTTGTTAAGGTAATTTTAGTGCCAAATTTAAAATTTTTTACAACACTTAGGAGTGAAACTTTGATCTTAATGAGCGTCTCACGGATAGGAGTTATATGACTAGCACAAAAAACCGTACCACTAAAAAATTTTCCACCCCAAATATGTGAGGTTCGCCCCTAGAATTGGTAGGAAAAGCATTTATGCTATGATGTGTGTACCGGTAGCACTTAGATTCTAGAACTTGCGTTAGGACCATTCCGAGGCCACAAGTGAGACTACATTCGTGTAGTTAGATTTACTACATGATAAGAGGCATTAGGATTAACCCATTGTTTTACACCTGTGTTTTTGTTATAATTACTTTGGCTACATTGGTCAAGTAATTCTCCCACACCCTTTGCGTTGTACTCATTTTTAGTACACGATACATCTAGTACACCCCTCAGAGCCTATCTTTTCGTTTCTACCTTTAAGCATTTTACTTAAAGGAAGAATTTGTTACACCCCACTTAAATGTACACCCAAATCGCCTTAGCCTACCTTGTATGCACTCATTTTTAGTGCATTATTGTTACAACATTTGTTTAAACCCAAGTTAATTATCTAGTTGATTACATGGTTGCTAAGTCGAGTCATATCCTTGTACATATTGTTTTGGGACGATTGGGACTCTTGGGTAAAGTACTAGTGTAATGGAGTAATGGGGAAGAACATCATTTATTACCCCCATATGTGCTAAATATTTTAAAAGTACTCCAAGTTTTTCAATTATCTTAATTCGAGTCATTAGATTAGTATTTGTAAAGTTATGTAAAAGTTCAAGTGTAAGGGGAATGCAATGCCCCTTTGATGTATTATTTTGGATGGTAGGGCAAGAGTGTATGCAAAAAAAAAAAAAAAAAAAAAAAAAAAAAAAAAAAAAAAAAAAAAAAAAAAAATCAAGAAAAACACAAAAAAATGAGAAAATGAAAAATAGAAAAAAACATACGGACTACCATCCCGTTTCATTTTATGTTTATTTTTATGTTTTTGTTATTTTGTTATTTTGTTTCTAGCTTAATATCGAGTCGAGTCTTGGCTTAGCAACATTGTATAGTACATGTAATTGATCAAGATCTTTAACTAGCCACCAGTAAAATATCCCTTATCCAACAAAACCGTGTTTTCCTTTTCCCTACACCTAACGTTATAACCCATTTAAAAGCCCTCTTTGATAGTTTATCTTTGGTGCTTACGCCTAGTGGAGGAGGTTTTCGATCCTTTCCCAAGCCTATGGTAACCTATTTGCTATGACAGGTAGTGAGAGATATTATCCGTTTTCATTTATGAGATTTATTTTGATGACACTTGAGAGATGTGAGTATCTAAACACTACTTGTGAGGTGCTAGTATGTAATCTCCGTGCTTATCATGATTAGAGTGGAACGATTATTTGTTGTAATTACTTTTATGTTTGCATTAAATGACCCCTAACTTGTATTTTGATTAGAATAAAAGCGCATTTGCTTGAGGACAAGCAAATCTCAAGTGTAAGGGTATTTGATGAAGCGAAAAGTGTACCACTTTTAAGGGGTCATTTAAGCCTTAAATCGTATTTATTTGATCAAATATTGCCCTAAATCGTTCCTTTTATCATTTTAGGTACTTTTGAGGAGAAATCTGGAAAAGGAGGCATTTTGGACGTTTTTGGAGCATAAAAGTGAAGAAAACGACAAAGTCTCAAAAATCGGCTGAATGTTACCTTTGACGGCGTCACAATTAACTCTGGACGGCGTCATGCTTTGGCAAGAAAAAGTGGACGTGAAATTTACTCATGATAGGCCAGTGAAAATAGCATGTGAATTCTGACGGCGTCACGCTTTAACTTGATCAAGGGCGTCACGGCTTAAATCATAAGGGGACGGCGTCACGTTCAAGGTTCGACGGCGTCAAGCCTTGATAAGCCAGAATGGATTTTTGAAGAGCTAAAGAGGGACGGCGTCAAGAAGGTCATCCGGGAACCCTAGAAGCGGCGAGGTGACGGCGTCACACTCCATAAGGTGACGCCGTCAGATGCAAAAGTCTATATATAGTTTTCTAATTTTTTGTCATTAAGGAGAGCTTAGTGTGTGGAATTTTGGAAGAAAACCCTAAGACGATTTTAGCATCTTTTTCAAGGCTTTTTGCCTTGAGATCTTCCATGTTACATTGAAAGATAAGTTATCAATTAATCATTCAATATGTCTATGTGTTGTTTGATTCTATCTTATTCTTGTCTTTTGTTTAACATGTTAGGCTAATTTTATCTTGTGTTTGCTTAGATCTAATGAAACCTAGCTATTGATTATTGGTTATTAGTGTGTTGTTAGTTGTATTGGATGATTGTTTATCTATGTTAGGCTTAAGAAAACTGGCTAACTTCCTATTCGGTAACTTGCTTGAACGTCTTAAGAAACATGAACCAAATGCGTACTAAAGGTTTTTATGGTTGTATTTAATGCACAAGCGAATTCTAGTGATCCCATGTTAGGAGCTTCCTAGCCGGCTCGACATAGGAGTGAAGTAGGAGCTTGTAGAGTTGGGGAAGTAAGTACGCCACCCCACGAATGGTATTAAGGAATACACCCGTCATCCACGCGACTAATACACACTAATCAACCGGTAAAAGATAGTTAGGGAGTAAGGAAATCTAAGTAAACACATTTCTCTACACATAAGTTTCTCTCAACATTTTCATTTTTGTTATTTACTTTATTTGCATTTGTAGTTATTTGGGTTAGTTGACTAGCAACTAATTCCGCCCACTCCTTCAAAACCGAGATTTTACTTGCTTTCATAAAAATATAAAAACATAAAAAAGAATCTTCCTCAACCCTTAGACCTATTAGAGTAGTCTTTCATACCTAACGAACACTATTCCCTGTGGAGAACGATCAATCCCCCGTACTTACCACTACACTATACTACATCGGTCAGGTACACTGCCTGGTGGGGTTGTAAGCCTCTTGAGATCCCTCGAGAGGTAAAACCTGTTGTAAGGTTGCAAAACCCACGCATCAACAACCTGACGCCGTCAGGTGTATTTTGGAGGAGGGCGTCACGCTTTAAGTTTACAAGAGACGGCCCAGAAGGAATTTACAAGTGACGGCTTTGAAACCATTTGTGATGCCGTCAGAGCGGCGATTACACAGACGAAACCCTAATCCAAAGCGAGTTGACGGCGTCAGAGGCTACAAGCTGACGCCGTCAGAGTTGTAATACTATATATATTTTCGAATGTTTTCATTGTTAAGTGTGACATCTTACGGTAACATTAAGGGATGAATTTTATAGCTCTTTTGAGGCTTTCTCAGCCCTTGTTATCCCTTTAATCATTCGTTATGTCTATGTATCATTCGATTATTTGTTTATCTTTTCTTTACTTGACTATGCTAGCTTAAGTTCGTTTGTGTTTGCTTAGATCTAATGAAACCTAGTTGTTGATTATTGATTTGTTGTCTCTTGTTGAGTTGATTGCCTCGTGTTTGGCTAAGAAAACTGGCTGACCTCTTATATGTAACTATCTTAAACGTCTTAGAAAATGCAACTATAGAGTGCACTATTGGTTTTTCTCGTTGTATTTATTGCGTGAATTGTTGCTTGTAGATCCTAGAAAACTTCATAGACTTTAAGTGATTTAGGGGAGACTAAGATTCATAGAGTTGGGGACTTCGGCACCTCCCCACGACCAATATTAAGGAATACAATGCTTCAACTAAAACAAGGACGTGACAATTCAACAAATCAGTAGGAGATAAATAGAGAGTAATTACTTCTAAGTAAACACGTTTGTCTTATCATAAGAGTTACCAACCAATTTACTTTTTCTTGTCTTTAGTTTAATTTTAGTTTTATAATTAGTTTTTGGGTTAGTTGATTAGCAACTAATTCCACCCACTCTTTCAAAACCAAAATCTTTAATTTGCTTTCTAAAAAATATAAAAATACAAAAAAGAATCATCCCTCACCTCTAGACCTATCTCGACATACATTTTGACCTAACGACACTATTCCCCTAGAGAACGATCAATCCTCCGGATTTACCTATACCACACTACAACAATCAGGTATACTGCCTGGAGGATTGCAAAACTTCTTAAGATCCCTTGAGAAGTAAAACCTTTTGCGAGATCTTGCAAATCCCGCATCAAGTTTTTGGCGCCATTGTCGGGGAATAGTTATTGTTTAGGTTTGATTTTTATTTCGTTTAGGTCTACTCACTAGATTCCTATCTAGTGAGATTTTTCTTTTCTTTTTAGTAGCTTTCTTTTAGTCTATCTTTTCTTCATCCCCTTTGTTCGTAATCCCTTCATTCGCCATCATGGTGGGTGAAGCCGTCTTTGAACCTATCAACCAACAACACCAACATCAAGCTCCACCAAACCACCTAGAATAACCACACCCAAACCCACCAATTAACCAAGACCCACCTCGAGCCCGTACTCTAGGTGAGTACTCAAGACCAAGCCACCAAGGTTATCGAAACACCATTGAGCTCCCCCAAATAGCCAATGTGTCTCCCTTGCGATCCGACACCATCCAGTTAGTGCAAAGTGGATGTGCATTCCATGGACTTCGTTCTGAAAATCCAAATCAACATCTCAAGGATTTTCTTAAAATCGTTGATTCCATCGACCTTGATGTTAAAACACAAGAGACGACACGCTTGCGTCTCTTCCAATTCTCACTACGTAACCAAGCTAGTCAATGGCTTGAGTGTTTACCCGCGGGATCCATCACATCTTGGGATGACCTCACTTCTCGTTTCCTCTCTCAATTTTTCCCACCGGGGAGAACTACCAATCTAAGGAATGACATCTTGATGCTCCAACAACGTCAAGGTGAAACTCTTTATGAAGCGTGGACTCGTTTCAAGGACTTACACCAAAAATTCCCTCGTCATGGCATTGATCTTTGGCTTCAAGTCTAAATCTTCTACGATCATGTCAATCAACCCACAAGGCAAACCATTGACCAAGCGGCCGGTGGTAAGCCAAGTGAACAAAATCACTTCCTTATGTGAGTTATGTAGTGGTCCCCATGACACTCGTGATTGCATGGAACTCCCCAACCAAGCTTTTGCGGATTATGCATCTTCGCGTACCGACGGAGCGGGAGACAAGTGGTTCACTTTCAAACCCGAGCAAAACACTTATGGTGATTCATACAACCCATCTTGGAAAAATCATCCAAAATTAAGGTGGAAACAAAACCAAAATTATTCTCAAAACAATTTTTCAAATCCACCTAATCGTTTCCAATCAAACAGTTCACCCTCGAACCGTACCTTCAACAATAATCCTTCCAACAATTTCAACAATCTTTAAGGATTAATCTCTAATTTTATGGCATCTCAAGAAGCTCGTTGTCTAAGTTTGAAGCCGATTTCAAACAACAAAGCGAGACGACCAAGAAAATTGACAACATGTTAAAGGTTCTCAATGATAGAGTATTGGGAGCACTCCCAACTGACACCGTCAAGAACCCGAAACTAAATGTTAACTCCGTCTCATCGGTTTCGTCTCCAAGTTCTTGTCCTCAATTTTACTCGGACAATGCTATAAACACGTGTTTCAAACAAAATCAAATTTTTCAAAACGACCAAGAAGATAAAACACACACTATCATGTCGGTCAACCAAGTGATTGAAACACCTTCCAAACAAGATCTCGATGTTGAATTCAAGGAACTTCACCTTGAACGTCCGGTTATCGATGTTTTGACTCGTGCTCCTTACTACAACGCCCTTTCGAAAAAATATAAGGAGAAGCTTAAGTTGGGTAAGAATGGGACCTCTTTTGTTCAAAATAAGTTGCCTAAGAAGTTAGATGATCCGGGCATATTCGTTCTACCTTGTAGGATAGGGAATTCCGAAGCTTTTGATACATTAGCCGATTTAGGGTCAAGCCTTAACTTACTTCCATTATCCCTTTGCAAAACTCTCAAGTTAGGGAAGTTAGAAGAAACAGAAGTGGTGATTAGTTTAGTGGATGGAAGTGTTGCTTACCAGGTAGGAATAATGAAGGACATGTTAGTACATATAGGGAAATTAACAATTTTGGCGGATTTTCATGTCCTTGATATGGTTAGTGACACTACATGCCCATTGCTAGTGGGAAGAGGATCCTTAGCTACCGCTAGTGCTATGATTGATTGTAAGACGTCTAAAATAATGGTAGGAGAAGGTGATACTAGGTCAATCTACGAGGTTAAGAAACATGCCTATGATAATGATGAGGAGCAAACACCTCATTGGGTAGATATGGATAGGAAACCATCTAGATATGGCCCTTGGATTAATGGAGACTTCATATGATGGATCGTGTTTTGGTGATATATTGTGAATCGAGAGGTTGGGGATGATGATAAAACATCATCTCCATGGTAGAGGTTAGTGAGAGAAAGAGTAGAGAGAGATAGAGGGAAACCTGGTTGTATTATTGATAATAAAGAAGAGTGAAAATTACACACATAAGCCTCACCCTCCTAGCGAAGTCTAGGAGGGTATAAATAGGCAAACAAACACAAGAGTTTACATTAATGACGCTTCTAGTCCTTGTGTTTGTGCCATACATAATAACTAATATAATCCTAAATATGTTGTCACATTTTAGTGCGAGAAGCATTCCCAACAATCTTCCCCCAATGTGGCAACATATGGGATTACTTACATCATTTCCTACAAGTACAAATACAAATAAAGAAAGGTCTTCATAAGGTCTTCACTTGTAGTCAAACGATGTAATATGCATGAACTGGATTAACTTCCCCCCAATTCATGCTGCATGTCTTTAACGGCTTCTTCATCTACTTCTTTTTGGTGAAGTTTCTGAATCAGCTTCCCCCCAAACTGACAACCATCTTCAGCAGATTCGAAACTTTGATGTAGTTAACATGTCTTCAATCTTTTGAAGGTTGTAAGTACGCAGCGGAATTTGTAGATGACATCGTAAACCACACTAATCAAATCTGACTAGTACTCAGTAACGGTTATGCTCAATGCGGAAAATCCGTTCGGGGGTAACATGCAAGAAATCAGCAAGATCTTCTCACATAAGTAGGCTACTTCACACTTCACAACCTGCGAAAGTTGAAACGATTACACCAAAATCACAAAACTGAACCACCGATCATCTCTGCGGACGTCTCTCCGGTAGTAATGAAATTGTAAGCTCTGTTGATATAAATAATGCCTAAACACGTTATTAATATTTTTCGATATCTCTACGTTTTGATAATCACAAAATGTAAAATCATTAATCGGAAAATTATGACGTAAACAAGTATTTAGTTGTAAATATCTATTTCTACAACTCAAATCACTTAAGGTATGAATGAACTAATGCTTAATGCATTATATGATCAAAGGAACATTTTCTTAATAACTAGATTTTTTATAAAACATCAAAAACATTTTATATATTTTTGAAAAACATTTTTGGCATTAAATAAAAATGTTTAATCTTTTAAAAAAATATGAATTCAAATTTTTAACCAAAATCAATTAAAATGTTCCAGAAAAACCTTCCCCACAAAAGGACAAAATTGGCCAACGGACAGAAGGGGCGGCCCCCTTAATTTTACTAGGCGGCCCCCTTAATTATTAAGGGGACCGCCCCCTATTTAAGGGGACCGCCCCCGCTCCAGTAGACTTCCAGCTGTCCAATTTTTCTCCTATAAATACCAGTCTTCTCCTGGACTTTTACTTACCTTTTGCACACTAAAACTTTCTGTTCTAAATTCATTCTAAACATTGTAAATCCTTTGATCATATTTTCTTAAGCATTGGTTTCTAAGTGATCCAAGCTTCCACCACCAAAAGTGCAAAAGAAGAACTCTACTTCAACTAGTGAAGAAGTGTTATTACTTTCCTCATTCAATTGTGTTGTTGTGTAAAGTGTTGTGTAGTTGTGATAAGTAGATCTAAGTGTAACTACGTAGTTGTGTTGTATATTTGTTGTGAAGTAGTTGTGAATAAGTAGTTGTGAAGAAGTAGTCGTGAAGTAGTCGTGAAGAACAAGTCGTGAAGAAGTTGTGAAGAAGTCGTGAAGAAGTCGTGAAGAAGTCGTGAGTAAGTCGTGTAGAAGTTGTGTATAAGTTGTGAGATTGGTTCTAGCTACGATTAGGACTCGACATCTAGCTTTGTGTCGTTAAGCCGGTGTAAGCTAAAGTTGTGTAAGGTTTCTCCGCCATAAGGGAGTTTGTTGACATAGTGTAGAAAACTCTCGAGTAGGTGACTCGAGGAGTGGAGTAGGGCAAGGAAGGTGTCCTTGTAGCCGAACCACTATAAATCTCCGTGTTGTGGTTTGATCTTTCCATCTCTCTCTTTTATTTCATTACATTTACATTACTTGCATTACTTATATATATTTGTTTATATATGTTCATATTGATCAAGAGTTGATTTCACATAAGATAGAATCGAAGCTTTTAAAAAGTAAACAAAAGTTTTCATAAATTAAAAAGACGTAAAACTATTCAACCCCCCTTCTAGTTTTCCACAATTGGTATCAAGAGCCACGTCAAACAAGATTTCTAAAATAAACTGTATTTTAAAACTTGAGACGATCTATGGAATCTGAAAAATATTTAGAAGGGCAATCTATGCAAAGACCACCACTATTTGAAAGTGATGGATTTTTATATTGGAAAAATCGATTCGAAACTTATGTGAAGTCAAAAGATCTAGATCTTTGGCATGTTATTACTAATGGTGATTTTTTACCTATTCAACATAATCTTGAAACTAAAAAGGATGAAATTGTACCTTTTGAAAAACAAAGTGATGATTTAAAAAGAAAACTTTCTAAAAATAATGAGGCTAAAATGGTTATTTATAATGCGCTACCACGTAAAGAATACGAAAGAATCTTTATGTGCGAAACCGCAAAAGAAATTTGGAACTCTTTACTAATAACTCACCAAGGTAATAGTCAAGTCAAAGATAATAAAATAGATCTTCTTGTTCAACAATATGAACAATTCACGATTCCGGAAGAGGAATCAATTGATAATGCATTTGCTAGGTTTAACACAATCATCACAAGCTTAAAGGCACTTGATGAGAGTTTTTCTAGTAAGAAATTTGTCAGGAAATTTCTTAGGGCTCTTCATCCAAAATGGCGGGCTAAAGTTACGGCGATTGAAGAATCAAAGAACTTGTCAACTCTTCAACTTGACGAGTTAATTGGCAACTTGAAAGTCTACGAAGCAATAATCAAGAAAGACTTCGAGATGGTCAAAGGAAAGAAAGAGCAAAGCAAATCAATCGCGTTGAAGGCTAGGAAAGCATCAAGTGACGAGGATAGCTCAACCTCCGAAAGTGATGATGAAGAATATGCCATGGCCGTAAGAGACTTCAAGAAGTTTTTCAAAAGACGAGGAAGATTCGTTAGACAACCATATGACGAAAGGAAAACACTCCAAAGAAACAAAGACGACAAAGGTAGCAAGAGCGAGAGGAAGTGTTTCAAATGCGGTGATCCAAATCATCTCATTGGAAGATGCCCTATGATGTCAAAGGAGCAAAACCAAAAGGCGTTCATTGGAGGAGCATGGAGTGACAGTGAAGAAGACGAGAAAGAAACCACAAAAGAAGAGAAGTGTCTTATGGCTAAGACATCAAGTGAGGTACGTTCCGAAACCAAATACTTTAGTGATGAAAATTTATCATTAGATGAAAAAGACCTAGATAACGAATATAATAGGTTATGTATATTAGGCCAAAAAGTAATGACTAAAAATAAATCACTAAAACACATTAATAATCAGTTAGAAAAAGAAATACTAGAATTAAAAATTAAACTACATAACTTAGAAAAGGGAAAAGAAATTCTTGAATGTAAAACATGTCTAGAAACAAAAAATGAAAGTGAAATGCTTAAGGAGGAAATTTGTAGGCTTAACAAATTCGAAAATAGTAGTAATTCTCTTAGGGAAATAATAAGTATTCAAAGAGTATCAAGTGATAAAACCGGATTAGGATTTAATTCAACTAAGGATTCAAATAGTCAAACTAAAAATGTAAATTTTGAATGTGAAACTAGTGAGCAAAAACCTTTAGAGTCAAAACCTAAGTATATACTTATAAAAGATAGAAAAATACCCATAGCTAGTGATGAGGAAGTAAAAACCTTTTATAAACCATCCTTAAAAAATGAAGTAAAATACTCTAAACCAAGGTTAAGGTCAAAAACACCTCCACCTAGAAGACCACCTAGTCCTCACCCTCGGCCTAAAACTCCTCAACCTAAAAGAAACCAAAATATACCAAACCGTCATAATAATAGTTACCCAATGTGGAATTACCCAAATCCACCAAGCTACAATCCTTGGGGAATACTTCCACCATATATGCATCCGAGTCAATTGCAAACCATGTTTGGGCCAAACAACTATGGACAAATGAGATCATGGGGACCAAGTGGCTAGATTGCATACTCATCGGGAAAGGCGTTTTCTCTTTCGTAATTGACTTTTATAAGTTAATACGCTTTGAAGAATTTGAAGACCACTTGTTGAAGACCAAAAGGTACGCCACTCTTTCATGCTCACCATTATATGCGTAGATAAATGAACTAGCCTATTGCATGCCCCATTAATCTTTTATGCTTAGTATGTTAGTTAGTAGATTTTTCCTTATACATATATATACCTATACTACTATTTATACATACTATATATATATATATATATATATATATATATATATATATATATATATATATACATATATACATATAAATATATACGCACATAACCTAGATACGTCATTCGTTGACTATCTAGAACTAAAAGAAATTGTTCGTCCTCGAACCTTTTCTTCCCCCTTTGCCTCTTTTGAACTTTAACGTTCAACACGAAAATCTTCCGTGTCCACTGTCACATAACTCATGGTGATGAAGAGAAGTGAGTTAAGTGGATTAACGTAGAAGTAGCACTTTGACCGTCGAGTCAAGAAAACTATGGATGAAACAAACTCCCGTCACCGCCAGCACCTATTTCCGTCATTACCTCACCATTCCTCATAATCTACTTAACATCCCACACTTACACATAATACTAATATATATATATATATATATATATATATATATATATACACACACATTTCTTCCCAATCCTTAAACCTCCTGTCGACTTGACGTCTTGAGCATTTTGTCCAAAATTATCAAGATTAAGTTTATTAAAAAAATGTTAATAAAATGTGTCAAGTATTCCTTCTTCGTGCCAATAAACGTATTTTTGATATATTATAAATATATACATATAAATATTTTGCCGTCAGAAACAAAAATCAAGAAATTCAGAAATTTGGCAGGCGGCCCCCTTAATGTTTAAGGGGACCGGCTAGTAAACGGGGGCGGTCCCCTTAATGTTTAAGGGGGCCGGCCTACTGTTGCTGCCAAAACGATTTTTCTCCTTGAAATCTTTGCCAAACACCCCATTTTTCAAACTCACTTCACTCCCACTCTGCTGTATACGAACTGCCATCACAAATCCATCATCAAATCACCTCTTCGAGTCAATTTCACAAAGGGCAAACATCTATACATCGATTAGCAACACGTTTAGTAAAAATGCCCAAAGTGACAGTTGGCGATGTCTCAAGATCAAAAGCATACATTCCTAAAGTCTCTTCCACTCCGGGCATGGCTCCCTCTATTGCTTGTTTCTATCGTCCCATTGAGGATAGGAACATTCACGAAGGAAGAATTGTCCATCCTTCGTTCTATGAATCCGACTACATAGAACGTATGTTTTCCAACGTAAGTCTTGATTGTCTCTACAAAATTAATGAGCCAATCATTCCGCGCTTTGTCCTTGACTTCTATAGTCAAGTGGTATTGCAAACCGATCCCTTTGGCACCATCCTCATATCCTTCATGATTCAACACCAACTCATCACTCTTACTCTTGCTCAATTCGGGCAAATTCTAGGAATTCCCTCCTCCGGTCAAGCTGTCTTCTCAAATGAGTGGGACCTTTCCTCTCTTGAGCTTAATCGACCTCAAGTGGGTCCTTACTACTCCGAGATTCCATCTCCTGAAGAGATTCGTCAATATCTTGGGCTAGTTCATGGTACGACTAGTCGAAAGATCAAGTCGAAAGATGTTGAAATCTCTGAAAACCAAATCCTTCTCAAAGATCTACGCCGCGACATGAAGAGTTGGGAAGAACTCATTCGTGAGAATGCGTTCGGTACCAGTGGTCACCGTGATCATGTCGCGGCAAGCATAGTCCACATGTTATATTGTATCGTTGCTGAACAACCATACAATTTGGCATATCTCTTTGTCTACCGTATCATGTCCGCCAAAAACACTCACAATGCAAATCTACCATATGGTATGTTTCTCACTCGTCTCTATAATCATGTCATGATACACTATCCACATCTTCGGAGTCCAATTTATGAGTCTGTGCAACCGACCCTCAATCCACTTGCTCAAATCCGTACCCGTCGCCCTCGTAGTGATAAGGGTAAATCTCGTAAGTCAGTCTCATTTCCACCTCGTGGTTCCACGTCTCATCAAGGTGATGATGATGATGATGATGATGCGGAGGAAGGCACATCACGTGCTAGTACCCCATCACCAAGGACTTTCGTTGAAAATCTCCCGGATCTTGATTACACCGAATATCAAGTTCCTCCTCATGCCGACATGACAGACGAACTACTCTTCGAAAGGCAAACCGAGATGCTCAACTCACAACGGCAGATGCACCATGAAGTACGAGGCGGCTTCAAGTCCATTGGAAAGTCTCTTGGAAAGTTGTTTGGGAAGAAGAAGAAATAAACATATTTGATGGATGTTTAATTGATTTTTATTAGACACTTATATGTAGTACTACTATATTGACACTTGCTTGCTATGTCTTTTATTATTATGTTAGTTGATAAACTTATTAGAACCTAGCTACTAGTTTATTTGAAATTATATGACTATATAATTGTCTTATGATATTGTTTTAAATGTGCAATTGATAATATTTAATCATTCTTGATGTACATGATCCAAATGGAACTTGCTGCAAAAACACCTTGAAAATAACCTTTTTCTGGAAATTTTTCAAATTTGGTCGCCTGGGAAATCACCAGATGGGCGGCCCCCTTAATTCCTTAGGCGGTCCCCTTAATTTTTAAGGGGGCCGCCCAACAATTAAGGGGACCGGCCATCTGGACAGTAAAATTTACTGTTTCCTTTTGCATCTTGTGACCACTTTTACCTAGCCCCAGCTACCATTACCCTTAATGCACGAACTGGACTTGGAATATTACCACAATATCTCCACAATTTGCCTAAATCAACCACTTTTTCACAATATAAAAACCCTCCTTACAATTACCTTTCACTTCATCAACCATCACCTTCATCAAACACCCATTGTCATCCACAATGCTATCACCTAAATCCTCCATCTCTAAGCCTTCAAGGAAACAAAGACTTGTTATCATACCACCAAAACAACCTTTCATTGACCTAACCTAAGATGACACCAAAACTCCATCACCACCACCTCAAAATTCATCCCCAAGTGCACCTAATGCACCATCAAAAACACCATCCACCCATGGAGCTTCATCTTCCTCCATTCCATCCACCTCCTCCATAAATGACTACATCCACACTCACCTAACATCATCACCAAGAGCATCATCACCACCATCCACTCAAGAACCTTCATACACCCAACTTGCCATTTCCCTATCACCCATCACACCTCTTGATGCTCATTTTTCACCATCACCAACCCCACCACCATTCTTTCCTATACCTTGGGCAATGCTTGAAGCCCATGGTGATAATTGTGTTTGTTGCGTCCATAACCGGACCTTAATCTTTGGTCTTAGAGATGAGATACACTACATGTTTTCATCTCTTGAACACATGATTGCCAACCCACAACCACCACCTCCTCCACCTCCTTCACCCACTACACCACCACCACCTCCATTTTCACCCAACTAAGCATATGCAATGCTTAAAAATAATTTTTCAAACCCTTCTTGCAAGCAAGCTCCATGGAAGACCATGTACCTCTAAGATGATTATGTAGTTTCATTAGTAGTTTTTTATTTGTATGCTTGCATATTTCATGTTGTAATCTTTTGGTTGTGTATTTATACACAACACCTTTATTGAATGAATGATTTTATATGCTTGCTTATTGTTGTTATATATACTTGTGCTTCTAACATTTTTTTTGCAAGCATTCCATAGCTCGTTTCTTTGGTGCCCCAAACGAGGGGGAGTACACATCAAGGGGGAGTTTTCGTCCCGACATATTTGATTCTAAAAATTGTCGGCTTAACCTTTTTGATTCTACAAAAAGGGGGAGAAATAGATGTAAACTCACTAAATACTTGTCTAAAAACTAATTTTTAGATTTAATGAGTTTAGATTTTGTAATCATCAAAAAGAGGGAGATTGTTGATATAAATAATGCCTAAACACGTTATTAATATTTTTCGATATCTCTACGTTTTGATAATCACAAAATGTAAAATCATTAATCGGAAAATTATGACGTAAACAAGTATTTAGTTGTAAATATCTATTTCTACAACTCAAATCACTTAAGGTATGAATGAACTAATGCTTAATGCATTATATGATCAAAGGAACATTTTCTTAATAACTAGATTTTTTATAAAACATCAAAAACATTTTTTATATTTTTGAAAAACATTTTTGGCATTAAATAAAAATGTTTAATCTTTTATAAAAATATGAATTCAAATTTTTAACCAAAATCAGTTAAAATGTTCCAGAAAAACCTTCCCCACAAAAGGACAAAATTGGCCAACGGACAGAAGGGGCGGCCCCCTTAATTTTACTAGGCGGCCCCCTTAATTATTAAGGGGACCGCCCCCGCTCTAGTAGACTTCCAGCTGTCCAATTTTTCTCCTATAAATACCAGTCTTCTCCTGGACTTTTACTTACCTTTTGCACACTAAAACTTTCTGTTCTAAATTCATTCTAAACATTGTAAATCCTTTGATCATATTTTCTTAAGCATTGGTTTCTAAGTGATCCAAGCTTCCACCACCAAAAGTGCAAAAGAAGAACTCTACTTCAACTAGTGAAGAAGTGTTATTACTTTCCTCATTCAATTGTGTTGTTGTGTAAAGTGTTGTATAGTTGTGATAAGTAGATCTAAGTGTAACTACGTAGTTGTGTTGTATATTTGTTGTGAAGTAGTTGTGAATAAGTAGTTGTGAAGAAGTAGTCGTGAAGTAGTCGTGAAGAACAAGTCGTGAAGAAGTTGTGAAGAAGTCGTGAAGAAGTTGTGAAGAAGTCGTGAGTAAGTCGTGTAGAAGTTGTGTATAAGTTGTGAGATTGGTTCTAGCTACGATTAGGACTCGACATCTAGCTTTGTGTCGTTAAGCCGGTGTAAGCTAAAGTTGTGTAAGGTTTCTCCGCCATAAGGGAGTTTGTTGACATAGTGAAGAAAACTCTCGAGTAGGTGACTCGAGGAGTGGAGTAGGGCAAGGAAGGTGTCCTTGTAGCCGAACCACTATAAATCTCCGTGTTGTGGTTTGATCTTTCCATCTCTCTCTTTTATTTCATTACATTTACATTACTTGCATTACTTATATATATTTGTTTATATATGTTCATATTGATCAAGAGTTGAATCCACGTAAGATAGAATCGAAGCTTTTAAAAAGTAAACAAAAGTTTTCATAAATTAAAAAGAGGTAAAACTATTCAACCCCCCTTCTAGTTTTCCACAAGCTCGATCACGTGAGTCTGTTATGCGTCCCCGATGTGCACATTTCTTCCCCCTGAATGCAGATACATCTGGAAAAAGAGTGTTTTCGCAAAGAATGCAAGAAAAGTCAAAGTACATCTATTCTCTCTTCCCCCACGATGTCTTCGCGGAATCGGAAGCATACACACTATGGTTACGATGGAAACGGAGGCAGCGTAAACCATGTATGTCCAATTAGTCTAAGATGTGTGAAGTACCAAAAATAGCCCGTGAGAATCAACTGCTGATAAAATCTCTACTCTTCTATACTCTTCTCATCTAACTCTTTACCGACCCCATTATCATTCTAACGGCTTTTTGTAGTGACCACTGATGGAGAAAACCCAATATTACGAATTTGAGACTGAAGTAAAATAACCCAAACTTGTGACTTAAACTTGCACTATTGTCTGATTAAGTACCTATACTGAGCACTACAATGTAACTCCTTATAGCATAGGTCGTTTCATATACCCATCCAACCATCCTTAACTGTATATAAACTCACCTTGAATTATCCACATCTTTTTGTGACACTTGAGCACTACAATGTAACTCCTTTAAAGTGATAGCTATACTCTGTGAGCACAATAACGTAACTCCTTACATCAGGTATAACTAGATAACTCAAGTCTTAATCATTTTGAACAACCCTGATATCTCGAACAAGTCTGACGTCAGGTTATAAGCTCGAACAAGGATCTCGAAGAATCATGCATCCAACCAACCCCGATATCTTCAAGATACTAAGTACACGCACCCGTGAAATTCAACTTCAACCTTAAATAAGTAATAAAGAATTAACCCCATAGTCACATCTTGCGGTTCAATACCCAATCACTAGCCTTTTGACGGTTTAAGTGAACTATGATAATAGTTTTATCCCGATCTTGTCAAAAACGTATCCCCGTGAATAATAATTAAAATTGACAATATTTTTAAAAAAATTCGGATGGCACTTATGCACATACGAGTACATATGGATGGCCCTTAACCAATTAGTGATATATAAGCCCAATCCAATCATCTATCATTTTGAATCCATGTCATGCAAGCCCAAAATCGGATCCAACATCACAACCTATACAATCCGTCCAAATCCCTAATTTTTTGGGTATATTAAGGATAACAATACACAACCACCTAACCCTAATCACACTTGATAATATTTCCGCCTCTTTCACACTCTTCTTAGCAGTCACCAACTCAAACCCTAATATCTAAATAATCCGCCCCCATGTATAATATTCTCTCACCAAACCCACTCTTCTAAGTCAACACTCATCTCAATCTCAGTTTCATCATCCAAAATAAGCTAACTTCATCATCCAAAATAAGCTAACTGCTTTCATTATCTTTGCTGAAATGAACGACCCATAGCTTATATCCTTCTTCTTTAATCTACAACGAAACGCAACAATTCCAAACAAACCCTCTATAATTGTTCAGCATATAACCTATTCGAATCACACAAAGCTTCGAAAAGATAATGAAGTGAAGATTGGCTTCAAGATCTTAATGGTCTCGGGTAGGTATTGTTTGTGTATTTTTGATTTTGTTTGTGGTCTTTAACCGAGCCAAGAAAAAATGATAACGCGTTTGTTATACATCTTTTCTTACTAGCTCGGATATTTAAATGAAGCAAGGCTTCAATAGAGATCGATGATGAATGATTTTTCATGTGTTTGACCTCTCCAAGGTTTGATAATTCTTTGAGATACACGAAAAGATGAGCTGAGATCTTTGTTTATTTATTTATATGTTTCGAGTGATGTTGTTAGTTGGATGAGGTGGGTTTAGGATATGATATGGATTTGTTGTTGGATTGTTGTAGTTAATTGGTGATATTGGTTCGTATAATGGTCTGTTATTCTGCATCTCATCTTCTTCTTTTTGATTTCTTTAATTTTGACCGTTGACCAGAGCATTTGCGAAAGGTTACATTTGCGAAAAGCATTTTCGAAAAATGAATTGCGAAAAACATTTTCGAAAAGCATTTGCGAGAGCAATTTCGAAAAAGTAATTTTGAAAGAACAATTGCGAAAGCAAAGGGTTTTTCGCAAATGCTTTACAAGCATTTCCGATATCAGTCCAGAATTGCGAAAAAAAAAAGGGTTTTTCGCAATTACTTATACAAGCAATTGCGAAAAAAACCTTCCGATGACTTTTCCGGCCATCTCATTTTTTACCAGTTTTTCGACCAGATTCAGACCAGTTTTATCATACCACCTATCGGACCCCTTTTTCTGACCACATAACACTCATAAATCTTCACGGATGATAGAAACAGTCACCACCAAAAAAAAAGTGATAAAGATGTATCCAGACTGAATATGGACCAGATACATTAAAAAATACAAACTATTGATAAACTGTTGAAAGTACTCATTTTGACAGAAACTAAGGACAAGTAAAAGCAATACTTTAACAGCCCCAATATCAGTCTAGATCCACACAAAAATACGAATTTAACAAGAAAAAATCACGCAAATCAACCAAAACTAAAACCTGGTCTCCAATACCAATTGATGGATCGTGTTTTGGTGATATATTGTGAATCGGAAGGTCGGGGATGATGATAAAACATCATCTCCATGATAGAGGTTAGTGAGAGAAAGAGTAGAGAGAGATAGAGGGAAACCTGGTTGTATTATTGATAATAAAGAAGAGTGAAAATTACACACACAAGCCTCACCCTCCTAGTGAAGTCTAGGAGGGTATAAATAGGCAAACAAACACAAGACTTTACATTAATGACACTTCTATTCCTTGTGTTTGCGCCATACATAATAACTAATATAATCCCAAACATGTTGTTACATTTTAGTGCGAGAAGCATTCCCAACATCATAGGACCTCAAAGCTCATTCTATTTAGAAGAAGAATTTGTGAACCGAGCACACTCTGTAGAACAACTTTTGGCTAGGGATACCGAATTGGACCAATTTGAGGATCCTTTAGTTTTTAAGAAGATGATTAAATTCCTAGGAGTCTTTCCAGTTAACTTAGGAATGAATAAGTGGAAGAGTGAGAGTTCAAAACATACATGGAATTTGAATAAGCCATCGAAAGAAGGCGATGAATCATGGCACATAAAGATTACCATATATGATCCCGATGGAGAAAAGTTTGAAAAGTCATACCGAACAAAACGTACTAATAGGAAACTAAAAGGAAAATTTGACCTAAAAGATGTCCTCGATGAGGAACTTACTCACATAGGGTAATAGGGCATGACTTTGACTCAAGCTACAAGACTCGATAATAAAGAAAAGCGCTTCTTGGGAGGCAACCCAAGCTTTTTGTTGGTTTGTTTTTATTTTATTTGATTTCATATATATGCTCCATCGTTATTTGTTTATCTTTTATGTTTCGAATAAATTGTGAAAATGCTTTATTTTGTTTTTAACCTTGTCTTAATCACATATAAAGGTATTTAACAAAAGATAAGTGTAGGGAAGATCATATGCGTTTATAAGAACGAATTCGAACATGAAAGTTAACAATTAATGATTAGCATATATATTTATGTGTTTGTTTAGAGTCAAATGCTTGTATCGAGTCACAATGAATGTTCAGCAGTTTTCCAGGATTTGTTTTTCTGCTGGAACTCAAAAAATTTTGAAAAATTTTAAGAATTTTAAATTTCCAGGAATCTGTAGACATTTATTTTGCAAGCATTATATCTTACTTTGCTTTCTATGAATTAGTTTATATATATATAGTGTTTAACGCCGATTATATTCGAGGTTTTGTGTTTCGTTTTCTTAGTTAATTACAGGTTATATTGGACAAGAAGATGAAAGTATACGTTGGAAGTGAAGCTTATCAAGTTTGTTTTCTTGGAGAAAGATTTAACCATGTTTTCACATCGTCCATGCCGAGCAAATCAGGGGAGTATTAGTTTCTTTCTCTATTTTATTTTTCCGTTATATCTTTGATACTTTTCAATAACATTGGGGACAATGTTCAATTTAAGTGTAGGGAGGGTAAATGGGATACCTTAGAAACTATAACTTCGCTTGATATTTGTTTTGTCTAAAAGTAAATGTGTAATAAAACTAAAAAAGATACTTGTTAGGGCAATTTTAGCACCAAATTTAAAAAATTTTACAAAATATATGAGTGAAATTTTAGTTTTAATAAGCGTCTCATGGATAAGACTTATATAGCTAGCACGAAAACCCTTCCACTCAAAAATTTCTACCCCAAAAATGTGAGGTTCGCCTTTAGATATTTAGGAAAAACCATTCACCTTTAATGCTTATGAGTGTACCGGTAGTATATAGATTCTAGAACTTGCATTTGTGATGCATCCCGAGACCGCTAGTGAGATTACATTCGTGTAGTTAGGATTTACTAAATGATAAGAGGTATTAGGATAACCCTTGCTTTAAACCTGTTTATAATTACGTTGGCTACACCAGTCAAATAATTTTCCCACACCTTTGCGATGTGCTTGTATTTAGTACACGATACCCCTAGTACACCCCTCAGAGCCAATCCTTTTTGTTTTCTAACTTTAAGTATATTGGAAAGACCGAAAGGAACCCCCAAATGTACACCCAAATCGCTTTAGCCTACCTTGTATGCACTCATCTTTAGTGCATTATTGTTACAACATATTTGTTAAACCCTTTGTCAATTTTCTAATCGGTTACATGGTTGCTAAGTTGAGTCATATCTTGTAAATACAGTTTTGGGATGATTGGGACTCATAGGTAAAAGTACTAGTTGTTATGGAGTAATGGGGAAGAAAGTAAATGTTACTACCCCCCCCCCCCCCATATGTGTGTTAATGTTTAAAGTACTCCAAGTGTTTTAATTTTCTTAATTCAAGTCATTAGTTAGTTATGTGTAAAGTATGTAAAAGTTCAAGTGTGGGGAGGTTGCAAGATCCCTTTGATGTATTATTTTGGATGGTAGGGCAAAAGTGTATGACAAAAAAAAAATCAAAAAAAATGATAATAAGAACAAAAAAAGAAAAAGAAAAGAGAACAAAAATACGGACTACCATCCCGTTTCTTTTATGTTTAAATAGTGTCATAAAAAATACAAAAAGAGTTAGTAGTTAGCGAGTCGAGTCGAGTCTTGGCTTAGCAATGCCTCATTGTACATATAATTGACCAAGATAATTGACTTGCCACCAGTAAAAATTCCCTATATCCAGCAAAACCGTGTTTTCCATACCCTTACACCTAACGTTACAAACCTTGAAAAGTCCTCTCTGATAGTTTATCCTAGGTGCTTACGACAAAGTGGTGAATGTTTGATCATTTCCCAAGCCTATGGTAATCTATGTGCTATTACAGGTAGAGAGTGTTTCAATTTCAATTTTTCCATACGTATTATATAACTTTATATACACAAGAGATGTGAGAATCCAAACACTTTATGTGAGGTGCTAGTGTACAATTTTCGTGCCTATTTTGACTAACGTGGAACAATTATATGTTGTAATTACTTTTATATTAATGTTAAATGACCCCTAACTTGTAGATTGATTAGAATAAAAGCTCATTTGCTTGAGGACAAGCAAATCCCAAGTGTAGTGATATTTGATAAGGAATTATTTGGTACCTTTTTAAAGGGTCATTTAAGCCCAAAATCATATAAATATGATCAAATATTGCCTCAAATCATTTCTTTTTGTATTTTAGGTACTTGGGATGAGAATTCTGGAAATCGGCACTTTTAGAGCAAATTTGGATGAAAAAGTGAAGAAAACGACGAAGTCGCGAAAAACATGTCAGACAATGGAGTCTGACAGCGTCACATGCTACAACGTGACGCCGTCCCTTGCATTTCAAGATGGATTTCTAGTGGAAAACTAACAAGTGACGCCTCAGATGAATTTGAAGATTTTACAACCTGACGTCGTCAGGTGTATTTTAGAGGAGGGCGTCACGCTTTAAGTTTCCAAGAGACGGCCCAGAAGGAATTTACAAGTGAAGGCTTCTAAACCCTTTGTGACGCCGTCAGAGCGGCGATTACACAGACGAAACCCTAATCCAAGGCGAGTTGACGGCGTCAGAGGCTATAAGCTGACGCCGTCAGAGTTGTAATACTATATATATTTTCGAATGTTTTCATTGTTAAGTATGACATCTTAGGGTAACATTGAAGGACGAATTTTACAGCTCTTTTGAGGCTTTCTCAGCCCTTGTTATCCCTTTAATCATTCGTTATGTCTATGTATCGTTCGATTATTTGTTTATCTTTTCTTTACTTGACTATGCTAGCTTAAGTTCGTTTGTGTTTGCTTAGATCTAATGAAACCTAGTTGTTGATTATTGATTTGTTGTCTCTTGTTGAGTTGATTGCCTCGCGTTAGGCTAAGAAAACTGGCTGACCTCTTGTATGTAACTAGCTTGAACGTCTTAGAAAACGCAACCGTAGAGTGCACTATTGGTTTTTCTCGTTGTATTTATTGCGTGAATTGCGGCTTGTAGATCCTAGAAAACTTAATAGACTTTAAGTGATTTAGGTGACACTAAGATTAATAGAGTTGGGGGCTTCGACACCTCCCCACGACCAATATTAAGGAATACAACGCTCCAACTAAAACAAGGACGTGACAATTCAACAAATCAGTAAGAGATAACTAGAGAGTAATTACTTCTGAGTAAACAAGTTTGTCTTATCATAAGAGTTACCAACCAATTTACTTTTTCTTGTCTTTAGTTTAATTTTAGTTTTATAATTAGTTTTTGGGTTAGTTGATTAACAACTAATTCCACCCACTCTTTTAAAACTGAAATCTTTAATTTTCTTTCAAAAAAAATATAAAAATACACAAAATAATCATCCCTCACCTCTAGACCTATCTCGACATACATTTTGACCTAACGACACATTTCCCCTAGAGAACGATCAATCCCCCGGATTTACCTATACTACACTACAATGATCAGGTACACTGCCTCGAGGATTGCAAAACTTCTTAAGATCCCTTGAGAAGTAAAACATTTTGCGAGGTCTTGCAAATCCCGCATCATGTAATTTGTCCATTCATTCTAGGACGCGCATTCTTTACCCAATGGTTAATAACCATTCTGTCACCTATATAAGAACTTGTAATTTGGAGTAAAAGTTCACAAGTTTGTGCACTTAATGTTGAGGCATTCACAAACAACTTTTACTCCTTCAAACACAATTAAGTCCCTGAGTATGAACTCAGTTGGTTAAGCATAATTGTACTTAACTTTGAGTTTAGAGAGGAGTCTAAACTATACTTGTCATTCAATCCAAAGTGTTGTTCCGCAAACACTTGGGTATAAATTCTTTGATTTACTTCTAATAGGAATTTAAACGTTGAAAAACCTTTATGTCTTTATTTTAAGTTTTTCACTCTTATTGTTAGTATTTCATTACATCACTTAAACATGGAACATGGTTGTAGTTAAACTAACCACGTAAAAGGGAACAACACAACAACCATGGTTGTCAGGATCCCGATCCTGATCTTAGGATCTTACGATTTTACGATACTACAAAGCAAAAACGATCTTGATCCTACGTAGGATCTTAGCAAGCTTAAGATCTTATAGGATCCCGATCTTGACCATAGGGTCTTAAGATCTAATTCGATCCGATCTTACTTTTCGTGAACGGCAAGCTAAAAAACTACAAAATTATGGATTATGTTTTATAGAATTTAAAAAACAACGTGGTAATCTTTTTAAACATTTTGTATTCATAATTTAGGACACTTTTTCATGAAACATTCATATAACTTTGTCTTTATAATATATAATACTTTGTGGATTTGAATAATATTACAAAGACTATTAAGAAAATAACATTATAGTAAGATCTTAGGATCCCGATCTTGATCTTGCAAAACTGAAAACAATCCCGAGTAGGATCCTAATCTTGAAGACCTTGAAAACAACTACCATACAAGTATCAAGGTTGCACCATTTGAGGCACTATGTGGATGAAAGTGTCGATCACCCATCTGCTGGACTGAGCTTGGAGAGAGCCAACTCACTGGTCCAGAGATCATCCACGAAATGACTGAGAAAATCGTACAGATACGAAACAGATTACAGGCAGCACGTGATCACCAGAATAGTTACACAGATGTAAGGCGTAAACCTTTAGAATTCCAAGTAGGAGATAAGGTTATGTTGAAAGTCTCTCCTTGGAAAGGTGTAATCCATTTCGGGAAACGAGGAAAGCTAAACCCAAGGTACATTGGACCCTTTAAGATTTTAGCAAGACTTAGCCCAGTAGCTTACCAACTTGAACTGCCACAAGAACTCAGTGGAGTCCATAACGCGTTTCATGTCTCGAATCTGAAGAAGTGTTTATCGGATGAAACACTCGTCATTCCGCTGGAGGAAATTTAGATTGATGAAAAACTACACTTCGTCGAGGAACCGGTGGAAATTATGGACTGGGAAGTTAAACGGTTGAAGCAAAGTCGTATTCCTATCGTTAAGGTTCGATGGAATTCCAAAAGAGGTCCTGAATTCACCTGGCAGTGTGAAGATCATATCCGTCACGTATACCCTCACTTCTTTCCAAACACCACACAATCGGATTAATTTCGTGACGAAATTCTCTTAACCCAGGGATACGGTGACAACCGACAATTTCAGGTCAACATTTATCCATAAACTAGAATGTGTCATTCAAAAGAAGTACATATTAAACTTAACTCATAACAGTTAGCTTATCCCGCACATAACGAGAACTATAGTTAAGACATTTTACGTCGCTAACTACCACACTAAAATAAGGTTTATTCTACACTAAGCAAGCACATTTAACATTCTCATAACCTTTTTTAGTGATCATATGCATTTAAACTTATTGGCTTCGCATTGTAGTCTTTCTTGTATCATTTTACATGCATGCACGCACAAAATACCTAACACCATTTACTACCCTTTCTAACACATTTAAATACTTATACATTTTAAAATTTTAGTCATTTCCCTCCCCTTTTTCTACCCCTAAAACCGGCCCCCTTATATCCCCCTCTTTATACATTCAAAAACACCACAATTAACTAACATTTTTTTTACTAAATACTTAACACTAATATTTGCAACACCCATGATGTCATCTGAGACAAACCCTCCCTCTTGATTGTTCCATATACACGCCACCCTCACCACCTCCCCATGTCCTTTGCATGTTGTTGTTCTTCCCCATATTCACCTCTTGCACTCAACCTACTTGCACTTAAATAGAACCCTTCTCCCCTAATTTGACACACAGAAAAAAACTTCATTTTCTCTTAAATCTTAGCTGGTCTTAAGGAAAAAACATCAAGGTTCAAGGGTTATTAAGAATAGCAAGGGTTTTGGGTTGCATTTATAGGGTTTTCTAAGCTTTCGGGTTGATATAAGTGTACTTCACAACCATCATACTCATCACCATTTCATGTAAGTGTCCCAATAAACTCATTTTACTCTTATTTAACATGTCATACATTGTTTTCATATCACCCTTTTAGATTTATTGTGTTAAAAGTTGATTTAAACAATGTTACAAAACTAAGGTTTGCTGACCACAAAATAGGGTAACTTGTAAACGAGTTTTAACTATGATACTAAACTCTTTTGGTAAATTTCTTTCAACCACAAGATACCTTAATGTCTTAGGAAGATTTCCACATAGGTTTTGTGAATTATAGAGTTGGTTTGGTATGTCAAAATGAATTTATGCAAACAAGTGTACAACAGGAAGAGCTGTTAGGACACGTGTCTTGTAACAGCAGCTTGGAGGTCTTAAACTTGGAATCAGAGATTCTAATTATATGGGTTTTAAAGGTAAGACATAGATCTAACTTTTAAAAGAAGAATGGGTGCATTTTGATAAGAAATGAGAAAGTTATGGCCTCCTGATCTCGGGTTAAGTTTTCTGTCATAAACTGGTTTTTGAATCCGTGTCTTGTGAATACTTTTTGGATGTCTAAAACTTTTAACCACTGAGTTAGGCTATATGTTTTTGAAAGTTAACACTTAAACTTAAGTTTCGGACTTTGAATCACCAAAATTGGTTAAGAAACGAGGGAGTTAAGGTCTTGTAAAGTTAGGTAAACATTTCGGGCAGCTCCTTTCTTTTCTTTAGACTTAGAAAACAAAGTACTTTTCTACCCTTTTACCTAAATACTTTTACTTGTAAAACAATATGAAACCTTACCACAAGTTTATATGGGTGATATAACTTCTCAAAACTCATATACACATACATCATATCATTGTGACCTTAGGCGTCCTATAGATGTAGGTCGTGGTTAGGTCACACCGTTTACTACAAGCTTGCTTTACTAACTCTCGTTGCTATTACTCACTAAGGTGAGTCTCATAGCCCATACTTTACTTGTTTGATACTCTTTTTAAACTATTTTGGGGTGAGAGTGCATGCTCAATTGTTTTCTTATGGATACAAGTACTTAAAACATTTACGTATTGCCTAAGTTACCTATTATACCACTAAGTCCCCACATCATGAACCATTAGTTACGTAGTAAGCACGAATGTTGTGAATAGATCTATTGGGTTGACACCCCTGTTCGGGTAGTAGTCCTACTTGACTGGATGTCAAACGGACGCATAATCATTTGAGGAACTCTAGGTGTTCGCGGTATGAAATACCTACCGGGGCAACAAACATAACCGTTAAGGATACGGTGTCATAAGTTTAGTTCAATAGTAATACTTTCTATGATATTGTATGTGTTACAATATCTACTAAAATCTTGTGTCCACACAACTGTTTATTTAATATTAAACTTATGAACTTAGCAACTTTATGTTGACCCGTTTTATCATGTTATTCTCAGGTCCTTAGTTTCACTATCATGGATAGACTTTGAGCATCCCGTTAGAGTCACATTTTGCGGTCTCATCGTGTTGAAGATTTCTTGCATTACTTTAACGTTTGGTTGTAAACTAAAATCTTCTTTATTTATGATGTGAACTCTTGAAACATTGCCCTTTTGTAAAATTTTATGATGAAATCAAACGTGTATTTCCAAACGATCATATAGAGGTCGTTCATTATGACTTATGACTTTGCTCAATGAAAGTCATGCCCCGTTATCTTCCGTTGTGATTTGGGGGTTTGATAGATTGGTATCAGAACCAGTTTATAGCGATCTGGGTTGCATTTGTAGGCCTAGACTATAGCCACTACATGATAAACATTCAACGCGCTAAATCACTAAACAATACTATGTAAAGATTGTTTTATATGATATTGAAATTGTCATAGAAACTGTCAACTCCCTATGTGATCATACTATCGGACTACGAGGACAAGTTCGAACACTTGTTTGCTACCATTCAAACACACCCACTTCACTTAGTTACATGTCCATGACCGATAAAGAGGAGGAATCATTTAAGGATGAACCAAAATATGACATGAACGAAGAAGAACCTTTGGAGGACGAAGAGGATGAGCCACTCCCTACCCATGTTACACCCACTCCTACTACCACTATTGCTGCCACCACTCCCGAGCCCCTATACGACGAAAGGGAAATGCACAAAAAAAATTTCCAAAGAAATTTTCAGCTCCCATTATGATAGACTCTGATGGTTTCCCAGTTTATAAAAGGCCTGGTAATGGAATGTTTATTAAAAAAAAAAAGGTAGAGCTACACAACGGTTTTGTTGTAGGTTATAATAAAGTTCTGTTAAAAACTTACCAAGTGCACATAAATGTGGAGTGGTGCAATCAGGTCGGTTCTTTCAAATGTTTGTTTAAATACATAAACAAGGGACCAGATCGTGTTACTGCTACCGTTTGTGTTGACAACAATGATAATCAAGAAACTAACAACGCAGAAGTGAAGGATCACAACAAAGAATATTAAGATTGTAGGTATCTTTCAGCATGTAAAGCTACTTGGAGAATTATTGGGTACGAAGTTCACTACCATTACCCGCCTGTTGAGATTTTTCCATTTCATTTACCTAGACAACAACAGGTCGTGTATGAGGCTGATGATGATATTAATAATGTCCTAAATAAACCTTCAGTTGCCTCTTACAAATTTTTGGCATGGATGGAATGTAATAAAACGATGATCTTTCTAGAACTTTGACATATGCTGAATTCCCAACTAAGTTCGTTTGGAAGCCTGAAAAGAAAATATGGCAATGTAGGAAGTAGGGATTTGTTGTAGGAAGGATTCATTATGTTCCTCCTTCTCTTGGTGATGCATACTATCTGAGGGTTCTTTTAAATATGGTTAAAGGACCGACATCATGGGAACATATTCGCACGGTTAGTGATAAATTATATGATTATCAGGGTAAAGATGAAAAATTATATGATTCATGTAGGGACGCATGTTTTGTACTTGGATTATTAGAGGGTGGCAAAGAGTAACTCGAGGCTATTAAAGAAGGACATCGTAGTGAATTTTTTGATTATGTTCGTTGTTTATTTGTGATGTTGCTTACGTCAAATAGTATTGTCAGGCCCGATCATGTAACACCCCCAAAATTAACGCAGCGGAAGATAGTGTCACTGGGGTATTACTTCATAGCACAAAGTACAAGTCATGGAAAACAACCTTTCAAAAGAAACGTTTTAAAAGTATTTCACATTTGATACATTAAAACCTCAGAGTTTTCAAAAGGTCCTAACAGTTTTCATGAAATCCAATGTTTTCAAAAGATCACAAACGTTTTAAACATAGCATAAATCTTTAAAAGTTAGTCTCTTCAAATGTGAAAATATGCCGAGTCTTCAAAAGATATCCGTGTGACTCCATCCAAGACCTTCATGCCTTAAAACTTGAGATAAAACATGCTAATAACGTCAACACAAAGGTTGAGTGAATCCATAGAGTTTAATTAAATAAACAGTTGATCACAAGATAATTCAATTTAAGAAACGATGGGCTACGTTGTTATACGCCCATAATTTATGAAAGCGACTAAGCAACAAATGAAGAGTCTAGCAAGGTTATTATTGCCCTAAGCTCGTGACCCCGAACATTAATGTCATTTGCTGTCAATAGCATAAATTTGCCCTTTAAACATATGTAATAGCCATACCTAACATCAATAAGAATACAATGCACACGATAGCCAGCAGGCGAGTTCGGCATGTGGGAGGTCAGGCCCGATAGATCTATTCATGGTATTCGCGTTCACTCGCAAGTGATTAACGGTTCACGATAAAAGGGACTTTAAGGCTATTGGCAAACTTAGGCAATAATAATATCAGGATAGCATACAATTTCAAAGCAATTGTGATCGTAATTAATATTTATAGCATGTATCTCCCCCACAGAGTTTGTTAAACAATTGAAGTAAAAATTGGGACTATGAACTCACCAATGATTAAGTGGCAGAAGTATACAAAAAAGTGCACGTTGAGAGAAAAGCCGCAAAAGTCACAAATGACCTATAATAAATATAACACGACTTAGGCTCGGGGAAATAATATTTGACGCTTATACTTAAGTTTTTATTCAGTGCTCATACTTGTAATACCATAAGGTAATTTAGTTAAAAGTATTATAACAATTATGGGTTGAAAAGACGTTTGTAAAAGCTTATACGTTTTAAAATGCAAAGCTGTTAGAATTATGATGAAATTGCCGCACTAATCGGGTCGCCATTTCTAAACCGTAAGGGATAAAATTATGAACTTTATATGATTGGAAAGGTATGACTCTGTATTATTCAAAAATAAATGCCTCACTTAACTGAGAATTTCAAAACATGGGTGAAATTACTAATTTACCCCTGTGTCTCTATGCAGTTAATTCCAGCATCCAGTTAGGCTTAGCAAAATGAGTAGATCTTTTGCTATACATGTCTAATGGACACAATACCAGTGGAAAAAGTTTCTACATGTCGTAGCTCAAACTTTTATGTTTTGACCAACATAAGGTTCTTTGCAACATTTTAGAGTATTTGGCCTTTCAAATCTGACATACATTTTGGGATAAGTTTTAGTGTAGATTTTCTCAAAAAATCATCGGGATGAATTAGGATGTAAGGATTTCGGGGAAATGACCCTAAGACATACACCTAGGTCTGTATATTTTTTTTAAAATTTTATAACCCACTGTATCATGGTCATTTCCTTCCAACAATGTAGATCTACTAATTTCTGCATCAACAAATCAACCTAACCCTAACATAACTTATCCCAAACACAATCACCCTTAACCTATGCCTCTAATGAATCAAGTATGATATGTACATTCAATAGGAAGTGTATTTACTGTAGTGAAACCAATATTTCATTAAAAAACAAAAACCCATTTGCATGTGACAAAAATCAAAGAGGATGATGAGATTATCTTACTAGAAGTGCAAAATCAATAAAACCTTTCTAGGGTTTGGATAGAAACGACCCAAAAGACACCACCACAAGCTTGGACTTCTCTTCTATACTTCCAACAGAGCTTGTGGGCTGGAGAAAAGAACTCATAAATAAACTTGATGAAGATTTCAAGAAAACTCCAAGAAAACACCAAGAAACTACAAGAAAACCTTCAAAACTATGCTTCAAAACGCCATTTTCTTCAAGGGTCTTCAAGAGAGTGTTGTGATGATGATTATATGATCAAAAGTGGCTGAGATGATGGTTTTTATATGATGGAAATCGGAAGCAAGCAATGGAGGAGTGGGAGGAATATATGTGTGAGATCTAGAATGAAAAAGAAAATGATGGTATGGCATGGTAAGTGTAAAAAGGAAAAGAGATGAAGTGTAGCAATTGGTTTTTTGAGTTCCAATGGAGAGGGGCAGGTTTTTGAGAGGGGGAGAGGGGTAATGAAAAGGTTTTTATTTAATTTGTACAAGTATTTATGGTTACGGAGTGAGTTTAAAGGCCAACGGAGCTAAACCGTTAACGTTTTATGCATGGTTTGTAAAAATAAATGTCATAAAGATAATATTTTCATGAAAATATTTCATTCAACTTAAAATGACCTAATTTGAAGCTTCATATATTTCCCGAGCCTTTCGGGGTGTCATAGAGTCGTTAAAGCTTAAAACGCGAGCAAAAAACGCGTAAAACATAAAAAGTGCAAACTTCACGTAGAAATAGAAAATTAAAATATTCTATATGAAAATAAGTATGTGGGGGAAAATAAATCATATAAATGGGTAGACTGGGCATAGTCTGAGTCAAATTACGAATTTAAATGTACGTGTTACGACGTACGCGGGTAACTTTCCCGGCAAAAGACAATTGACTTAAAATAGAAGAATTAAGTAATTAAAATTAGTAAAAATAATGACGTGAAATTTCACGGTTGTTACATCAGCCATCCGTTAAAAAGGAATCACGTCCTCGTGATTCAGTTTATCTTATCGGTTGATGGTGTGTAGAAAAAATAAAAATAAGAAATGAGGGTACTCTCATCGCAATCTGATCTTTTCGCTCCTATGTGTACTCGGGTCCATGTCGAGTATTCCAACAAACCTTGACAATGGGAATGCACTCTGCTTGAGTCGCTTGACTTCCTAGTTCATGATCTTAACTGGTTCCTTATTAAAGTTAACCTTGTCGTCATGCTGAATCTCCTCTAGTGGAATGACAAGGGTTTCATCCAACAGGCACTTCTTCGAGTTCGAATCGTGAAATGTATTGGGCACACTACTAAGATCTGGCAGAAGTTCAAGTCAATAAGCTACCGGTCCAGCTTTTGCCAAATTCTTGTAGGGTTTAACGTACATCGAGTTCAGTTTTTATCGTTTTCTGAAACATAGCACGTTCTTTCGTGGTGAACTTCACGTAACTCTCCTGACAATCTTGTACTGCTTACAGCCAGTTGTCCTGGAGTGTTGTCCCTAAGTCCTGTTTCGTACTAATGATAATGTGAATGAGAATACTAAGGAAGTTTACTATCAGTCGAAAGAAGTAGATGCCAATGCCATGGGGTAAAAGATAGTTACAAGGAGTAATTAATAATACAAATGAAAGATCTTGATGAATTATAAAAATAGTAATAAAGTTTGTCGAGTATAATGTTTTAGGAGCAAAGACTGCTTAAAAGGGATAGATCAAATATCTATATGAACAAAGGAGCAAATCATTATCGAATAATGCAACCAAAGGTTCAATGAATAACATTAGTGGATCAAAATTTGACGTCAAGAATATTGGTACTAGCATGAGTAAAAGTGCTCAAAAGAAAGATTAGGTATTTGTATGAACAAAGAAGTAAGTTGCTATTAATCGATGCAAATGAAAGGATCAACGAATCAAAACAATAAAGAATAGATTTAGATGTCTATATCATTCGTACTAGTATGAGCATAGAGTGCTCAAAAGAAAATTTTGATATTCGTACGAATGATGAAGAAAATGAAAGGGTATGAAAAAGAGAGGTCAATGACTCAAATTAATGCAAACAGAAGGACCATAAATTACAATAATTGTAAAGCAAAGAGATATAGAATATTAACACAAAAATCAATTAATCGAGACAACCAACGAATCAAACTAATAGTTAAAAGAGGCCAATACTGAAAGACAGAATTCTAAATGAGGTTCAATAATAAACGAGACAGACAATATTCATTGCGAATATCAAATGAGAATGAACAAGTAAAATCAATAACTGAGAAGGATAATAGACACACGATTGTTGAAAGAAGTTAAGTGAAATAGACAAGAATTGAGAAAGTAATAAGCATTACAATATGCTAAATGCCAACAAAGGAGATAGACAATAAGTGTGAAAATAGACAATAAATGAGAAAGATAATAAGTGTCAGGAAGGAGAACAACCAATGAACGATGAAGTCCATAATAATTGCGAACGTTAAATGAGAATAACTGAGAAAATCAAAATGAGAAAAATGATATGCATCTCGAATGCTAAATGAGAACAAACAATAAATGAGAGAGAAAGCTAGCAGCACGAATGCTAACTGAGAGTAAACAATTAATGACAAAGGCAATAAGTGACAAAGACAATAAGCATTACGAATGCTAACTAAGAATGAATGGGGACCAACAATAAATGAGAAAAGCATTACGTTGAAAGAATGCATGTTATATGAGAACAAAGATAAAACGAGAAAGACATTGAGTATTACGAAAGTTGATTGAGGATAAATGAGAACAAATAATAAATGGTAAAGTCAATAAGCATCACAAATGTTGATTGAGTAAGATCCATACTTGGTTCCTCGAGCTTTACTCTCCTCCAACGAGACTGTAGGTTGGCCATCACATCTCGTTTCTGTTGACGTAAAATATCTCTCATGATGTGCCATGTGTCTCACCAACGATGGGATGCTGTGGTGGATGGGCTCTCTAGTGATAGACTATGGTCGAGTGGGAGGAGTAGGTGCAGTAATGGTTCTCCTCCTCGTCTTCCGAGGGGTTCTTCTTCGTGTGAGTAATTCTTATGGTTTGAGTTCACACTCTATAGCCTTGTCCTCGAATGGCTTTGTCTCACTATTAAACATTAGTATGTAAGTTGGTGAAGTGGGTGTCGGAATGGTGGCCGACAAGTTTCCAAATTTTGTCCTCAGAATCAAAAGATAGTATTAAGTTAAGGTAAACATTGTTGTCAAGCTTCGGCGTTACCTTTCCAGCGGCGTGATTCTTCAAAAAACAAGGATTGAAAAAGAATGAGACATTAAAAAGTTGTGTTCCGAAAGTAGGGTGTTCCAAGGCGGCACGTTAAAGTCATGCTCTAATCAATCGGCATGTCTTTAGGCGATGGTTTACGAGGCGATGCAAGTGTTCAAGAAGTATGAGACAAATGTTTCAACTCGTCGTTGGAGACGGATCGTAAGACAATCAAGGGAAATCGATAGACTGTAACGGGTTTTGTGTAAAATGATATTATGAAAGGTCATGAAAAGTTTTTAAAGATCATGGTATCACTCACGATGTTTGAGAAAATAAAAGAGATCATTGTAATCACACACAATGTCAGGAAAAAAAATGAGATCATTGTGTCATCTACAATGTCTTAGGAAAGTTTTAGAGATCATTAAAATGTAAGTGTAGGTATGTAATCGGGTAAAACAGGGTTTGAGCTCAAGCTCTGGAAATAAGCATAAGAGATCAAAATCAGTCAAACATTATTAACCTTTATATAAATAATTAGTGATGCTTAATAAATAAGCATAGCGATCGAAAAGTACACCAAGTGTATATAAATAGCATGTAAATATATAGAATAGCGGTGCTCCAGGAATGAGCATAAATGTTCAAGTATTTATATAATTATTCTTTATATAAATATGAGTGTATATAAGTATACTTTATATAATACCAATAGTGATAACATAAGTATAACAGCATAGGCAGTCTGGTGGTATACACGCACGGATATCGGATACGGCAATGAGATACTCTTTAGTAAAAATAGTTATAGTCTAGGTTTCGAAAACGACCCAGTTCTCTATAACTGTAGCTCTGATACCACTCTGTAACACCCCCAAAATTAACGCAATGAAATATAGTGTCACTGGGGTATTACTTCATATCACAAAGTACAAGTCATGGAAAACGACCTTTCAAAAGAGACGTTTTAAAAGTATTTCACATTTGATACATTAAAACCTCAGAGTTTGCAAAAGGTCCTAACAGTTTTCATAAAAGCCAATGTTTTCAAAAGATCACAAATATTTTAAACATAACATAAATCTTTAAAAGATAGTCTCTTCGAATGTGAAAATATGCCGAGTCTTCAAAAGATATCCGTGCGACTCCATCCAAGACCTTCATGCATTAAAACCTGAGATAAAACATGCTAAAAACGTCAACACAAAGGTTAAGTGAATCCATAGAGTTTAATTAAATAAACAGTTGATCACAAGACAATTCAGTTTAAGAAACGATGGGATACGTTGTTATACACCCATAATTTATGAAAGTGACTAAGAAAAAAATGCAGAGTCTGGCAAGGTTATTATTGCCCTAAGCTCGTGACCCCGAACATTAACGTCATTTGCTATCAATAGCATAAATTTTCCCTTTAAACATAGGTAATAGCCATACCTAACATCAATACGAATACAATGTACACGATAGCCAGCAGGCGAGTTCGACATATGGGAGGTCAAGGCCAATAGATCTATTCACGGTATTCGCGTTCACTCGTAAGTGATTAACGGTTCACGATAAAAGGGACTTTCAGGCTATTGGCAAACTTAGGCAATAATAAAATCAGGATAGCATACAATTTCAAAGCAATTGTGATCGTAAGTAATATTTATAGCATGTATCTCCCTCACGGAGTTTGAAAAACAATTGAAGTAAAAATTGGGGCTATGAACTCACCAATGATGAAGTGGCAGAAGTATACGGAAAAGTGCACGTCGAGAGAAAAGCAGCAAAAGTCACAAATGACCTGTAATAAATATAACACGACTTAGGCTCGGGGAAATAATATGTGACGCCTATACTTAAGTTTTTATTCAATACTTATACTTGTAATACCATAAGGTAATTTAGCTAAAAGTCTTATAACAAGTCATGGGTCGAAAAGATGTTTGTAAAAGCTTATACGGTTTAAAATGCAAAGCTGTTAGAATTATGATGAAAATGCCGCACTAATCGGGTCGCCATTTCTAAACCGTAAGAGATAAAATTATAAAATTTATATGATTGGAAAGGTATGACTCTGTATTATTCAAAAATTAAGGCCTAACTTAACTGAGAACTTCTAAACATGGGTGAAATTACTAATTTACCCCTGTGTCTCTATGCAATTAATTCCATCATCCAGTTAGGCTTAGCAAAATGAGTAGATCTTTTTCTCTACAGGTCTAATGGATACAAGACTAGTGGAAAAAAGTTTTCTACATGTCTTAGCTCAAACTTTCATGTTTTGACCAACATAAGGTTATTTGCAACATTTTAGAGTATTTGGCCTTTCAAATCTGACATACATTTTGGGATAAGTTTTAGTGTAGATTTTCTCAAAAAATCATCGGGATGAATTAGGATGTAAGGATTTCGGGGAAATGACCCTAAGACATACACCTAGGTCTGTATATTTTTTTTAAAATTTTATAACCTACTGTATCATGGTCGTTTCCTTCCAACAATGCAGATCTACTAATTTCTGCATCAACAAATCAACCTAACCCTAACATAACTTATCCCAAACACAATCACCCTTCACCTATGCCTCTAATGAATCAAGTATGATATGTACATTCAATAGGAAGTGAATTTAATGTAGTGAAACCAATATTTCATTAAAAAACAAAAACCCATTTGCATGTGACAAAAATCAAAGAGGATGATGAGATTATCTTACTAGAAGTGCAAAATCAATAAAACCTTTCTAGGGTTTGGATAGAAACGACCCAAAAGACACCACCACAAGCTTGGACCTTCTCTTCTACACTTCCAATAGAGCTTTTGGGCTGCAGAAAAGAACTCTTAAATAAACTTAATGAAGACTTCAAGAAAACTCCAAGAAAACACCAAGAAACTACAAGAAAACCTTCAAAACTATGCTTCAAAACGTCATTTTCTTCAAGGGTCTTCAAGAGAGTGTTGTGATGATGATTATATGATCAAAAGTGGCTGAGATGATGGTGTTTATATGATGGAAATCAGCAGCAAGCAAGGGTGGAGTGGCAGGAATATATGTGTGAGATCTAGAAAGAAAAAGAAAATGATGGTATGGCATGGGAAGTGTAAAAAGGAAAAGAGATGGAGTGTAGCATTTGGTTTATTGAGTTCCAATGGAGAGGGGCCGGTTTTTGAGAGGGGTGAGGGGTTAATGAAAAGGTTTTTCTTTAATTTGTACAAGTATCTATGGTTACGGAGTGAGTTTAAAGGCCAACAGAGCTAAACCGTTAACGTTTTATGCATGGTTTGTAAAAATAAATGTCCTAAAGATAATATTTTCATGAAAATAATTCATTCAACTTAAAATGACCTAATTTGATGTTTCATATATTTCCCGAGCCTTTCGGGGTGTCATAAAGTCGTTAAAGCTTAAAATGCGAGCCAAAAACGCGTAAAACGTAAAAAGTGCAAACTTCGCGTAGAAATGGAAAATTAAAATATTCTGTATGAAAATAAGTACGTGGGGGAAAATAAATCATATAAATGGGTAGACTGGGCATAGTCTGAGTCAAATTACAAATTTAAATGTACGTGTTACGACGTACACGAGTAACTTTCCCGGCAAAAGACAATTTACTTAAAATAGAAGAATTAAGTAATTAAAATTAGTAAAAATAATGACCTGAAATTTCACGGTTGTTACAGATCATATATGGAACGAAACGTGCGAATGTATGTCTGGTGATATTGAAATTGAGCAACGTTTACTTTTTAATAATTCAAGTAACGTTGTTTCCGATCCCTTAAACTTAAATTAACTATTTTAACACTTATATTTTACATTTTATTCAGTTATTCATTTGCATATTTTGTTTCTGTTATAGATTTGGAGATCCGTAAACGTCATCTTAAAAATCTATGTCTGCAATATATTGACAATATTCTTCGTAAGAATGGAAGTAGCTTAAGTTCTATATCTGGAATGCCTACTGGATTTAGAGTTTTTGGAAAACCACACAAACTCTTTGATTCATGACGAAATTTGATATGACACCGACTTACTGAAAGCAGAACATAACACTCTCTGTCCAAGTTTAACAGCCGAACAAAAAATAGTTTATCAACGAGTTAGCTCAGCTATTGAAAATAAAAAAGGCAGTGTTTTCTTCGTTTACGGATATGGTGGTACAGGAAAGACATATATAGGGAAAACATTATCTGCTGCTATACGGTCTAAAGGAGATATTGTTTTAAATGTGACATCCAGTGGTATTGCTTCTTTGCTTATAACAGGTGGTCGTACAACCCATTCTCAATTTGGTATACCTATTAATGTCAACGAGGACTCCTTTTGTTCAATAACTGTTGGTACAGATCTTGCTGCTTTATTGATCAAGACAAGTTTGATAATATGGGACGAGGCTCCAATGATGCACAAACATTGTTTCGAAGCTTTAGATCGATATTTGAGAGATGTTAATGGGACCATTAACCCAAATGCAAAAGATATGCCGTTTGGTGGTAAGGTTATCATCTTTGGAGGACATTTTAGGCAAATTTTGCTAGTTATACCAGGTGGAACAAGGCAGGACATTGTACGCATCTCTTAATTCGTCTTATATATGGGATGATTGTACAGTACTTGAGTTAACGACAAACATGAGATTGAGAGAAGGTTATGATAAATGTAATATTGAAGAAATCAAGGATTTTGGAGATTGCATATTAAAGATGGGAGATGGTCGTTTAGGTGGAGCTAACGATGGTGAGGTAACGGTTGATATTCTGAATGATTTACTCATAACAGATATTGTTGATCCTATTCCCTCAATGGTCGAATTTGTTTATCCATCGTTTCTCGACAACTCACAGGATTCTTCTTTTTTTCAAGAGAGGGCAATTCTTGCTCCCACTCACGAGGTTGTTGAAGTTATAAACAATCATTTGCTATCTTAAATTCCGGGTGATGAGGTTGTTTACTATAGTTCAGATAGTATATGTGAATCCGAAGGTCTAGACAATACTTACACTGAATCTTTGTACTCTCCTGAAATGTTGAATGGTCTGAAGTTGTCTGGAATACCTAACCACAAATTAGCTCTAAAAGTTGGTGCACCGGTGATGCTTATTCGAAAACATTGATCAAACTGTTGGGTTATGCAATGAGACAAGACTAAGGATTCTAAAACTTGGTGAACATGTTATCGAGGCACAAATCTTAACAGGAACAAATGTCGGCCACTGATGACATCAAATAATCTTGATATTTTAGTTTCAATTTCCCCCTAATATGCTCATTATTTGTATTGTTTTATATGGATATATACTTTGATTTCTTTATATTTCGTTTCTAGGTGAAATATGAGCATATGAGCAAAAGAGACGCGGAATTAGAAAAGTACTTAAGATAATACATACTTTAGTATTGCTGGGAATTAAATATTCTGAAGATTAAGTATCGGGAAATTCTCTTCTAAGTGATTAATTCTGGTTGCAGAAGTGTTAAGTCTGGTACCTGGTTAAGTCTGGTACTTGGCTAAGTCTGTTACCTGGTTAAGTCTGTTACCTGGTTCAAGATTAAGTCTAGTGGTTCAAGATTAAGTCTAGTGGTTATATCGAGTGGTTAATTCTGGTGAGTATCAGAATTAAGTCTGCTCTTTGTTAAGTCTGCTTGCTGGCTAGTCAAAGATATACACAAAAGTCAAAGAAGTATTAGATAAATATCTTTGTTGTGTCATTGAGTTATCAAGTTGTATACTCTTAGTATATGACTAGATACCTATACAAGTTGTATGTGTAAGATACATGTTGTATCTTGGTTACTTACACATGACTTAACATAATCAAGTAGATAGACATGTGTTGATTGACAAGACTTATCATATATTGTAAAGATCTCCTTGGACTATAAAAGGAGATCTTAGTTTAGTAGTCAAGTGTGACTACCTCTATCTTAAGAACTTTCATATTTGTTAAGAACATAGAACAAACACAACAATATCACAAGTCATAGAAAACATAAGATTCAAGGTTTTGTAACCCTAGTGATAGTGAAGATCACTCGTATTATCTTGAATAATATTGAATCGTTTGGTGTTAAGCTTTCATTGTTCATTGTTAAATAACAAACATAACTGTTCCATTTCCATAACATAAATAACCTTCTAAGTGTGATTAAGTAGATTCCGCATACTTAATCATATTAACTCAATATATCATATACACAAAGTCACAAAGGTTTAACCACCTTATAGTGTATCGAATCCTCTCAACAAGTGGTATCAGAGCAGGCTGATATAGTTGATTTAGAAGAAGAAACAGAAATGGACGCACAAGATACTCAGGTTACAAATGTTGCTGCAAAGTTGCCCATGATCAAACAGAATGAGTTTGAGTTGTGGAGGTTGAGAATTGAGCAATATTTTATGGTTCAAGATTATGCTCTTTGGGATATCATTATGTATGGTGATTATCTTACACTAGGTTATACAGATGTCGTTCTTGAAGGCAAAACAGATAGAAGAAGAAATACTGGACCAGTTTCCAATGATGAAAGGATACAGAAGAGAAATGATCAAAAAGCAAGAAACTTGTTGCTTATGACCATTCCTGGTGAGCAGATGCTATCTTTTAGCAAGTATCCTGATGCAAAAACTCTTTTTGAAGAGATTTGTGCATGGTTTGGTGGTAATGAAACTACCAAGAAAACACAAAAGACATTGCTGAAGCAACAATTTGAAAATTTTAGTTCATATAGCAATGAATCTCTTGATAAGCTGTTTTCAAGATTACACAAGCTTGTCAGTCAGTTAGCTGTGTTGGGGGTTGAGATAGAAAAGGAAGATCTCAACATGAAGTTTTTGAGAAGTCTACCTGATGAGTTCCATACTCATGTGATTGTCTGGATGAACAAACCAGACATTGAAACAATGAAACTCAATGATTTGTACAACAACTTCAAAATTGTTGAACAAAGTCTAAAGAAGTCTAGAAACTATGGTACTAGTTCTGGGAATGTGGCACTCTTGGCATCTCCTAGTATTAGTCAGTCAGAAGAAGTAAATGAAGATGAAGGTGTTTCTATTGCTAATCATGGTGGTCCTTCTACTAGTTCACAAAAGAATGTTGTTGGACTTGGAGATCCCACATTCTATACTTTTCTAATTAACCAGTCAATCTAGTGGTTCTCCTCTAAATCATGAAGACCTTGAGCAGGTGGATAGCGATGATTTGGAAGAGATGGATATTAAGTGGCAGGTTGCTTTACTTAGCATGAGGGCTAAGAAATTCTGGCAGAGAACTGGGAAGCAGATTACCATAAATGGTAATGAAACTGCTGGTTTGATAAGAAGAAAGTGGAGTGTTTCAACTGTCATAGGATGGGACACTTTGCTAAAGAATGTAGAAGCCCAAGGAAGCAGAATAATAGAAACACGTGGTATAAGCAAGAGAAGAAGAAGGAAGTCACAGTAGAAGAGCTAAAGGCTATGCTGGCCATTGATGGTGTTAGCTTTGATTGGAGCTTTATGAATGATGAAGAGGAAGCACCAACAAATGCTGCACTGGTGGCCACTGAGACTGTTCTAATGGCCTTTTTCTGATTCAGAGGTAAATCCTATAATCAAATGTATGGAATCATGCTCTGCTCTTAAAGCTTATGAAGACCTTAAAAAGAAATTTGATGCTCAACTAGAAGAACTATTTAATGCTCTTCATAATTTAGCTAATCATAAAAGAGGTCTAGCTGTTCTTGAAAAACAAATCTTACATTTTAAAGGAAATGAATCTAAGTTTACTGATGACATGAATGCATTAAAAAGAAACATAGAATTCAAAGATGAGTGTATTATTGTGCTGAATGAATCATTAGCAAAGCACAAAAATAAAACTGAAAATGTTAAGATAACAGTAGATGCTTTAGCTCATGCCTCAGAGGGAGTTAATAAAATTTGGGAAGCTCAAGTAATTAATAAAGCAAAGTCTAGTGTAGGATACAATTCTGTCCCTCCACCATACAGAGGTGTTCCTTCACCTCCAGGTATTGACCTAGCACACACAGGTTTTGCTGAGTTTCAAGAACCAATAATGGAATATGGTTCTAAATCTACTGAAAGTCCTAAGGTCGAAAAAGTAAGTGAGAGTTTATGTCAAACTTCACTTCCTAAGGACAAGGTGTCCTTTGTGAAGAAATCAGATGCTATAGTAGTTGAAGACTGTACATCTGATAGTGATGAAGAAGATCAGGTTATGTCTAAACCTGAAGTGGTTAAGAAAGTAGGAACAAGTGTTCTTAAGATAGTCAAACATGATACTAATAGGCCTAAGAACAATGTTAAACATGTTAGGCAATAAGTTAGATATTGTGAGCAATATAGAACTACAAACAAGCCCAGAGGTAACCAAAGGAGTTGGAATAACCTCCAGTCTCACAACTAGGTGATGACTTTGTTTTTTATAACAAAGCTTGTTACACATGTGGTAGTTTTGACCATCTTGTAGCTTTCTGCAACCAATGGGTATCTGGGTATGAAAAAAATAGAGTGAACTACAAAAGGCAAACACCTAAATCTCACTTTCACTCTAATTCTAATAGAACAAAACCCAGAGTAGTCTCAAACAAGTCTGGCTCAAACACAGATCCTGCTAGACCATTTAAGACTAGTTACCCAAAATCAACAGCTAAGGGTGCAAAAACAACTTACAAAAATGCATCAAGAACTGTTCAAAGGCACATTCAAACAAAAGCAGTGGTCCAAAAACAAGTTTGGAAACCAAAGGGTACAACTGCAAAGCCAGCAGTTAAGTCTGCTAGGCAAGTAGTTAATTCTGCTGCTTGGGAAAAGAGGGCAAATGATGTTAAGGCCTCAGCATGTTGGATTCTTAAATCCAATGTTGCATCAACTGTTCTCAAAAGATTACATTTCATTGATGCAAGAGGCAGATCCAAGTCAGTAATGGCTTGGGTCCCCAAAGGAAACTAATACTCTTATTTGTGTGCAGGAACATTCATCAACGGATGATGAAGATCAAGGATTCTCAGATAGTGGATGTTCAAGGTACATGACAGGCAACATGTCTTATCTTTTAGATTTTCAATCATTCAATGGAGGATATGTTAGCTTTGGAGGAGGTATTGATGGCAAAATTTCTGGTAAAGGTACAATTAAAATCGGAAATTTAGATTTTGAAGATGTGTACTATGTACAAGAGCTTAAGTATAATCTTTTTAGTGTCTCACAGATGTGTGACAAAAAGAACAAAGTTCTTTTTACTGACACTGAATGTCTTGTACTTTCTTCTGATTTTAAGATGCCTGATGAAAGTCAAGTGCTTCTTAAAATTCCAAGAAAGGGCAACATGTACAGTGTTGATATGAAGAACATTGTTCCTAAAAGGAATCTAACTTGTCTTGTTGCAAAGGCCACATTGGATGAATCAATGAAATGGCATAGGAGGCTTGGTCATATTAATTTCAAAACCATAAATAAGATTGTCAAAAATGGTTTGGTAAGAGGTTTACCTCACAAAAGATTTGAAAATGATCAAACATGCATTGCTTGTCTTAAAGGCAAACAACACAAAGCCACTTGTAAGCCCAAGATTTTTAACTCTATCAATCAATCATTGTTTATGCTTCATATGGACTTATTTGGACCTGTTTCAGTAAGTAGTATAATGCATAAGAGATATTGTCTTGTTATAACTGATGACTATAGCAGATTTACATGGGTTTTCTTTTTAGCTACTAAGGATGAGACTTCTAGCATCCTTAAGACTTTCATTACACAGATAGAAAACCTAGTAAGCAAGAAAGTAAAAGTCATTAGATGTGATAATGGGACAGAGTTCAAAAATAGAGTTATGGATGATTTCTGCAAAGAAAAAGGTATTAGGAGAGAATTTAGTGTTGCTAGAACTCCACAACAGAATGGAGTAGCTGAAAGAAAGAATAGAACACTAATAGAAGCTGCTAGAACTATGTTAGCCGACTCTAAGTTGCCTATAACTTTTTGGGCTGAAGCAGTAAACACTGCTTGTTATGTCCAGAACAGAGTTTTAGTAGTACAACCTCACAATAAGACATCATATGAACTTTTTAGAGGTAGAACTCCTGCAATAGGATTTCTTAGACCTTTTGGATGTCATGTGACAATTCTGAATACCTTAGGCCATCTAGGCAAGTTTGATGGTAAAGCAGATGAAGGTTTCTTTGTTGGATATTCTCTTAATAGCAAAGCATTTAGAGTATACAACACAAGAACTAGGATAGTAGAGGAAAACCTACATGTGGAGTTTTTAGAAAACAAATCCAATGTAGAAGGTCAAGGACCAAAATGGCTATTTGATCTTGAGTATCTAACCAATTCTATGAATTATGTGCCTGTTGTTGCAGAAACTAATGATTTTGCAGGTTCTGATAATACAACAAATGAGGCAGGGTTAAACAAGGAGACAAATAAAGATTATGTGATGATGCCAATATGGTCAAGTACAAGTGTGGAATCAAATTCAACAATTGGTGAATCTTCTTCTAGTAAAGCTAAAGAAGGTGTTGAAGATGAAAGCAAAGAAGATGGATCAAAGGAACAAGAAAATAGTTCTGATGTTGTTGTGGAAAACTAGAAGGGGGGGTTGAATAGTTTTACGTCTTTTTAATTTATTATAAAAACTTTAGTTAGCTTTTTAAAACTTTGATTCGATCTAATGTGAATTCAACTCTTGAACAATATGAACAAATATAAGTAAATCTAAATTAACAATGCAAGTAAAGTAATGAAATGAAATAAAAGATAGAGATGGAAAGATCAAACCGCGAGACAAAGGATTTATAGTGGTTCGGCTACAAGGACACCTTCCTTGCCCTACTCCACTCCTCGAGCACCTAACTCGAGAGTTTTCTTCACTATGTCAACAAGCTCCCTTATGGCGGAGAAAACCTTACACAACTTTCGCTTACACCAATTTTACGACACAAAGCTAAATGTCGAGTTCTAATCATAGCTAGAACCAATCTCACAACTTCAATCACACCTTCTTCACAACTTCTTCACAACTTCTTCACTACGGCTTCACAACTTCTTCACGACTTCTCACGACTACTACACACCACAACTACTTCACAACTTCTACTCTACTTCTTCTTCACAACACTACTATTTCTTCACAACTACAATCTAATTCACAAATATACACTACTTCTTCACGCCTCTACTTCTTCACACCTTTGCTTCTTCACACCTTTACTATACTTCTTACACACTAAACTAATCTAACCACTTTATGTTCAAACCTATCTAATTAATATACACACCTTATACACAAATGAATGAATGATTACAAAGTATAATACACAAACAACTTAGGTAGCAAGATGATACTAAGTTGCAATACTTCTTCTTTAGTTGTTGAAGAAGTATTCTTCTTTTGCACTTGGATGGTAGAAGCTTGGATCACTTAGAAACCAATGCTTAAGAGTATATGATCAAAGGATTTAGAAAGATATAAGAAGAGATTTAGAACAGAAGGTTTGGGGTGCAAAAGGTAAGGAAAAAGTCCAGGATTAGTCCAGTATTTATAGGCAAAAATTGACAGCTGGAGGAGCGGGGCGGTCCCCTTAATTAGGGGGCCGGTCCCCTTAATTATTAAGGGGGCCGCCTAGGTAATTAAGGGGGCCGCCCCTTATATCCGTTGCCCAGTTTTGTCTTTTTGTGGGGAAGGTTTTTCTGGAACATTTTTGCCATTTTTGATTGAAAATTTGAATTCATAAATTTATAATAGATTAAACATTTTTATTTAATACCAAAAATGATTTTCTAAAAGATATAAAATGTATGTGTCATTTTATAAAAAATCAAGTGATTAATAAAATGTTCCTTTGATCATATAATGCATTAAGCATTTGTTTATTCATACCTTAAGTGATTAAGTTGTAGAAGTGAATATTTACAACTAAATACTTGTTTATTTAATAAGTTTATGTTTAATGAGTTTACATTTTGTGATTATCAAAACATAGAGATATCAAGAAGTATTAATAATGTTTTTAGGCATTATTTATATCAACAATCTCCCCCTTTTTGATGATTACAAAACTTAAACTCATTAAATCCAAAAAAATTATTTTTGGACAAGTATTTAGTGAGTTTATATTCCCTTCTCCCCCTTTTTGTAGAATCAAAAAGGTTATGCCGACTAGATTTAGATACGAAATTTGTCGGAACGAGAACTCCCCCTTGATGTGTACTCCCCCTCGTTCGAGGGCACCAAGGAATTGAGATATGGAATACTTGCAAGAAAAATATTAGAAGCACAAGCATATATGTATTATAGCATGAAAAATAAGAGCAACAAGCATAGCAATCAAATATTAAGGACATGAAACAAAACATATATTAATTCAAAATGATCATGTGAAAAACATAATCATTGATACAACATTTATTATGCTTAGAGCATACAATAAGTAGAAAATTCTAATTTGCAAAAGAGATCCATCGGACTTGCTTGCAACATAAAAACTTGAACTATTTTGTTTGAGAAACAAGAAATATAAGCATATAGTATGCTTGGATGGTTGATGGTGGAGTATTTGGAATGGAGGTGGTTGAGTGAGGGTAAGAATGTTGGATTAATGGAGGTATGTTTTTGGGTGCATAGATGTTGGAGAGTTTGGTGGTGGAGAGTTTGGAGCGGAACATGTTGATTGAGGGTTTTGATGTTGTTCAAGTGAGGGTGTTGGATGAGATCTAGTGAGAAGATACTCAATCCAAGTGAAGTGCTCATTCAATGCAATGGTTTGTTTTTGGAGAAAGATGCAACAAGGACAATTGTTGACATGTTTCTCAACTTGACTCAAGTTGTGGGGTGATGAGGGAGAGCTAGATGGAGGTTGATCTAAGTTGCGTTGAGCAAGGTGTATGGCAAGAAGAGCACTAAGCTCATGGGCTTCCTTGAGTTCTTCAATGAACTTCAAGTGTTCGGAGGAAGGTGATGATGGTGGAGTGTGGTTGTTATTTGGGATGGATGTTTGGACATGCAACATAGGAGTAACATGTGAGTTGGTAGGAGGTGGTGGTGATACTCTTGGTGGTGGAGACATTTGTGAGCTTGGGTAATCATGAGTGGATGAGGATGGAGATATGGAAGAAGAAGATATTCCAAGAGTGGTGAGTGTTTTGGATGATGCATTAATATTGGTGGGTTGAGCAAGATGTGGGGTGGTGTGAATGAGATTGGGATTATTGTTTTGGGGTTGATCATGCTCTTCACATGAATCATATGAGTGAGATGAAGGTGTATTTTCTGGAGTAAAGATAGATGGTTGGTTATTATGATGAGGTTTGTGAAAGGGTTCATTGGAATGAGCTTAAGGATTGGGAGTATAGTTGGGAACAAATGTGGGTGGAGGTGTTGTTTGTTTAGCCACATCATTTGTTGAGATGGACTTGTTTCGGGGGTTAGGTTTTCTTCTCCAAACTGGTTTTTCGGTCATCCTTGCTAACCTTGAGGTTTTTGGCTTTGGTTTGATGGGAGATGGCATGATGAGATGATGGAAGATTATGAGGAATGGGAGTGTTTATAGTGTAGGATTGATGGGATTAAGGAATGGATAAAATTTGTTGGATGGATTGGAATAAGATATGTTTGTGAATTTCGGGAAGTTTAGGATGAAATGGGCTAAAAAATAGAAAATGAAACAGCACCTTCGACCATCAGATGGCCGATCCCCTTAAATAGGGCCGGTCCCCTTAAACATTAAGGGGGCCGCCCATCTGTTGGTTCCCAGATTACTGGAAATGGGTTTTTGGCAGAAAATTGTAGAAAGGGTTGTGATTTTGGCTTTAGTTTCAAGCAAGTCCAACTCTTTGAGGCAATTAAGCATGTAATTTATGCAAAACATGTTAATTAAAGAAATTAAGCAAACAAGTAATTTCATCTAGCATGTAAACATACTCATCAAGCAAGTAATATATATGGACTAGGAAAAAATAAAGTACACCAGGTATTTTCTTAATTATATGTAAGTGGGAAGATTAATGAACTATTTGATGAATCCTAATGTGTGCCTATGTGCAATAAATGGGAACTTAAGATAGCATGGACTTCTAGACTTGTTACAAACAAAATCTTAATAGACAAACCATGGTCCGCTTGATTTGACTTAGTTCACTTATAAATGTCATGTACATAAATATAGATGACAAATATGAGATCACCATGCATGATTTAAAGAAATGTTTTTAGCATTATTCAACAATGTTTGAAAGTGAGTTTTTATGTAGATGTGAAAGTTATTTGAATAAAATAGATTGGGTTTTATTTCAAAATGTGTTTATGAAGAATGGGTAAGAAAAAAATATTCCCAATCTTTGACTTTGATCGAAACAGAATTATGGACATCGATTAAGAAGAAAAATGAGATAGTAAAACATGTTAATAGAAAAGTGAAATAGTAATAAAAAAATCATTTTTCCAAAGTGTGAAGTTTCTGTATATTTTTAAAGATACTAGATTTTTGACAACAAATACCATTAATCCTAGATTTTAAAAAATGGTTGTTAAAGATCTCATGATCAAGGGAATTAGTTAAGGCTATTGTCACATGCTACCCTTTTCTACATATCCTATGGTCATAAGGAAGTGATGACGAAATTCTATATGTTTGATGCGAGAGTGTTGAATGGGGTATAACCTAACATCTATAGCTCCTTTGTTGTCGCACACTTATCTAATTTGATGCCATAGTCTACGAGAACTTGTTTCATCCATAGTTTTCTAACGCGAGAAATCTAATCTTACTTCTATGTTAATGATTAATCCACTTAACTCATTTCACTTCATCACCATGAGTTTTCTAATAGTGGACATAGAAGATTTCCATTTTAAACGTTATAGCTTAAGAGGGCCAAGGGAAAAGAATAAGTGATTCTAGGTTATAAGTAGATTCTTATAAGCTATTATATATATATATATATATATATATATATATATATATATATATATATATATAACTAGGCATTATGAGCTAAATGGGCATGAAATAACTAGTCATTAATCTAAGCATATATTATAACAATGAGCTTAAAAGGAAAGCGTACATTTTAGTCTTCAGTAGATTTTTCTTCAAACGCTTCAAGGTGTCATATTGACTTATAGAAGCCAAACATAGATGAGTTTCCGAATTATTCAATGAGTGACGATTTAGCCACTTGGTCCCCATTGTCCCATTTGTCCAAAATTGTTTGAACCAAACATGGTTTGCATTTGCATGTATGGTGAAAGTATTCCCCAAGGGTTGAAACTTGGTTGAAGTGAATAATTCCACATTGGGTGATTATTATTATTAGGAAAGTTTTGTCTACCTTGATTTCTTCTAGGTTGAGGGGTTTTAGACCGAGGATGAGGATTATTTGGTCTATTTGGAGGTGGAGTTTTAGATCTTAATTTCGGTTTAGAAAATCCGGTTTTGGCTTTTAATGATGGTTTATAAAAACTTTTTACTTCCTCATCCGGTTTTGACTCTAATGGTTTTTGTTTACTAGATTGATATTCAAACTTTACATTTTTATTTTCACTAGTTGAAACATTATTTGAGTTGAATCCTAGACCGGTTTTATCTCCCGAAGTTCCTTGAACACTTATTATTTTCTTAAGTGAGTTACTACTATTTTTAAACTTGTCAAGTTTGGAAATTTCATCTTTAAGTTTTTCGTTTTCATTTTTGACCTCTAGACATGTTTTACATTCTATAAAAACTTCTTTTCCTTTTTCTAAATGTTGTAGTTTAATTTTTAATTCGAGTACTTCATTTTCTAATCAATTATTAATATGTTTTAGTGATTTATTTTTAGCCATGACTTTTTGACCTAATTTGCATAACCTAATATGTTCATTATCTAGGTCTTTTTCGTCTAATGATTGATTTTTGTCACTAAAGTATTCGGTTTCGGAAAGTACCTCATTGGATGCCTTGGCTATAAGACATTTTTCATCCTTTGTTATTTCTTTCTCATCTTCATCGCTATCACTCCATGCTCCTCCAACGAACGCCTTTTGATTTTGATCCCTTGACAACATTGGACATTTTCCAATGAGATGATTTGGATCACCGCATTTGAAGCACTTCCTTTCACTCTTGCTACTTTTGTCGTCTTTGTTTCTTTGGAATGCCTTTCTTTCATCATGTGGTTGTCTAACAAATCTTCCTCGTCTTTTGAAGAATTTCTTGAAGTCTCTTACGGCCATGGCATATTCTTCGTCATCACTTTCGGAGGTTGAGCTATCCTCGTCACTAGATTCCTTCCTAGCTTTCAATGCAATTGACTTGCTTTGCTCTCTTTTTCCTTTGACCATCTCGGAGTCTTTCTTTATTATTGCTTCATAGACTTTCAAGTTGTCTATCAACTCGTCAAGTTGAAGAGTTGACAAGTTCTTCGATTCTTCAATCGCCGTAACTTTAGCCCGCCATTTTGGATGAAGAGCCCTAAGAAATTTCCTAACAAAATTCTTACTAGAAAAACTCTCATCAAGTGCTTTTAAACTTGTGATGATAGTGTTAAACCTAGCAAAAGCATTATCTATTGATTCCTCTTCCGGAATAGTAAATTGTTCATATTGTTGAACAAGAAGATCTATTTTATTATCTTTGACTTGACTATTACCTTGGTGAGTTATTAGTAAGGAGTTCCAAATTTCTTTTGCGGTTTCACACATAAAGATCCTTTCGTATTCTTTACGTGGTAACGCATTATAAATAACCATTTTTGCCTCATTATTTTTAGCAAGTTTTCTTTCTAAATCATCACTTTGTTTTTCAAAAGATACTACTTCATCCTTTTTAGTTTCGGGATTATTTTGAATAGGGGGAAAATCAACAAAGGTAATAACATGCCAAAGATCAAGATCTTTTGATTTCACATAAGTTTCGAATCTATTTTTCCAATAAAGAAAACCATCACTTTCAAATAGCGGTGGTCTTTGCATAAATTGCCCTTCTAAATATTTTTCCGATTCCATAGATCGATTCAAGTTTTAAAATACAATTTATTTTAAAAATCTTGTTTGACGTAGCTCTTGATACCAATTGTAAAAAACTAGAAGGGGGGTTGAATAGTTTTACGTCTTTTTAATTTATTATAAAAACTTTAGTTAACTTTTTAAAACTTTGATTCGATCTTATGTGAATTCAACTCTTGAACAATATGAACAAATATAAGTAAATCTAAATTAACAATGCAAGTAAAGTAATGAAATGAAATGAAAGATAGAGATGGAAAGATCGAACCGCGAGACAAAGGATTTATAGTGGTTCGGCTACAAGGACACCTTCCTTGCCCTACTCCACTCCTCGAGCACCTAACTCGAGAGTTTTCTTCACTATGTCAACAAGCTCCCTTATGGCGGAGAAAACCTTACACAACTTTCGCTTACACCAATTTTACGACACAAAGCTAAATGTCGAGTTCTAATCGTAGCTAGAACCAATCTCACAACTTCAATCACACCTTCTTCACGACTTCTTCACAACTTCTTCACTACGGCTTCACAACTTCTTCACGACTTCTCACGACTACTACACACCACAACTACTTCACAACTTCTACTCTACTTCTTCTTCACAACACTACTATTTCTTCACAACTACAATCTAATTCACAACTATACACTACTTCTTCACGCCTCTACTTCTTCACACCTTTACTATACTTCTTACACACTAAACTAATCTAACCACTTTATGTTCAAACCTATCTAATTAATATACACACCTTATACACAAATGAATGAATGATTACAAAGTATAATACACAAACAACTTAGGTAGCAAGATGATACTAAGTTGCAATACTTCTTCTTTAGTTGTTGAAGAAGTATTCTTCTTTTGCACTTGGATGGTAGAAGCTTGGATCACTTAGAAACCAATGCTTAAGAGTATATGATCAAAGGATTTAGAAAGATATAAGAAGAGATTTAGAACAGAAGGTTTGGGGTACAAAAGGTAAGGAAAAAGTCTAGGATTAGTCCAGTATTTATAGGCAAAAATTGACAGCTGGAGGAGCGGGGCGGTCCCCTTAATTAGAGGGCCGGTCCCCTTAATTATTAAGGGGGCCACCTAGGCAATTAAGGGGGCCGCCCCTTATATCCGTTGTCCAGTTTTGTCTTTTTGTGGGAAAGGTTTTTCTGGAACATTTTTGCCATTTTTGGTTGAAAATTTGAATTCATAAATTTATAATAGATTAAACATTTTTATTTAATACCAAAAATGATTTTCTAAAAGATATAAAATGTATGTGTCATTTTATAAAAAATCAAGTGATTAATAAAATGTTCCTTTGATCATATAATGCATTAAGCATTTGTTTGTTCATACCTTAAGTGATTAAGTTGTAGAAGTGAATATTTACAACTAAATACTTGTTTATTTAATAGGTTTATGTTTAATGAGTTTACATTTTGTGATTATCAAAACATAGAGATATCAAGAAGTATTAATAATATTTTTAGGCATTATTTATATCAACAGTTGTTAATGCTGGTGAAACAGAATTAACAAAGGAAGCAGAATTAACAGAAAACGAGGTGGATTTGACCAAATTTCCCTTCTGATTATCGAGTTCCTTCTACTCCACACACAAGGATTCACAAAGTCCACTCCCTAGATAATGTGATTGGAGATGTACAATCTGGTGTGAAGACAAGACATCAACTGATGTCTTCAGACCAACAAGGGCTTCTTGATGCCCTTTATGCTTCAAAACAGCATGAGTTTTCAAACTCTTGCTTGTTTGTATGTTTTCTCTCACAAGATGTACCAAAGAACATTCTTAAAGCCCTAGATGATTCAATCTGGGTAGAGGCTATGCAAGAGGAGCTTCTTCAGTTCAAGATTCAGAAGGTCTGGGTGCTAGTTGATTTACCTAAGAATGAGAAGGTAATTGGCACTAGATGGGTTTTCAAGAATAAAAGGGATGAAAGGGGCATAGTGATTAGGAATAAGGCTAGATTAGTAGCCCAAGGGTACACACAACAAGAAGGGATAGACTATGATGAGGTTTATGCTCCTGTAGCAAGGATTGAGGCAATTAGGCTTTTCTTAGCTTATGCTTCATTTTTAGGCTTCACAGTTTACCAAATGGATGTCAAGAGTGCATTTTTATATGGAACTATTCAAGAAGAGGTGTATGTTTCACAACCTCCTGGTTTCATTGACCCACAACATCCAGACAAAGTGTACAGAGTAGTTAAAGCTCTATATGGCCTTCATCAGGCACCAAGAGCTTGGTATGCAACACTAGCTTCCTACTTAATAGAGAATGGATTTCAAAGAGGGAAGATTGATCAGACACTTTTCATCAAACAGCACAAGAAGGATCTTCTGTTAGTGCAGGTGTATGTGGATGACATTATCTTTGGATCTACAAGGAAGGAGATGTGTTTAGAGTTTGAGAAGCTTATGCATGATAAGTTTCAAATGAGTTCTATGGGAGAACTTACATTCTTTTTGGGTTTGCAAGTTAAGCAATCATCTGAAGGCATATTTATTAGTCAAGACAAATATGTTGCAGAGATACTTAGAAAATTTCAATTTGCTGATTCAAAAGTAGCAAGCACACCAATGGACTCTGAGAAGCCTCTTCTTAAAGATGCAGATGGAGAAAATGTGGATGTACACACTTACAGATCTATGATAGGCTCTTTGATGTATCATACTTCATCAAGACCTGATATCATGTTCTCTGTTTGTGCTTGTGCAAGATTTCAAGTAACTCCAAAGGTTTCTCATTTAACAGCAGTCAAGAGAATTTTTAGATATCTCAAGGGTCAACCAAGGTTGGGTCTATGGTATTCTAGGGAGTCACCTTTTGACTTGGTAGCATATTCGGATAGTGATTATGCTGGTGCTAGCTTGGACAGAAAGTCAACAACTGGAGGATGTCAATTCCTTAGGTGTAGACTTATCTCATGGCAGTGTAAGAAGCAAACCATTGTGGCTAATTCAACAACTGAAGCTGAATATGTAGCTGCTGCAAGTTGCTGTGGTCAAGTTCTATGGCTTCAAAACCAACTTCTTGATTATGGGTACAATTTTATGCACACTGTCATTCATATTGATAATAGTAGTACAATTTGCATTATTAAAAATCCAGTACAACATTCTAAAACAAAACACATTGAAATTAGACATCATTTTATTAGAGACTGCAATGAGATAAAGTTAATTCAAGTAATGAAAATTGCTTCAGAACAAAACTTTGCAGATCTTCTTACAAAAGCTTTTGATGTTGGAAGGTTTCAGTACTTGGTAGCAAGTATTGGAATGTTTAATCTTTAAATTTTTCAATCTAATGTGTTTCTGTATATAAATTTTTGTTTGTGCTGTTTAACTTTCTCAATTAATGCTGCTATTACAAAAGTTTGTGTTGTTAGTATAAATTTAAATTGTGTTATTCATACAGTTAGTCCTATGATTATTCTAATACAAGACAAGTACTTTGTACATTGTTCTTTTGGTTTTAGACTAACAATTTTAGGTATGAACATTTGAACACAAAGGAAGTTTCAAGTGAAATGGAAGCAGCACAATGCTAATACCAGTTGCTAACATAATAGGTTTATGATAGAAAGAGTTTGGGAGTTTAAACCTCCTTAAAAAATCTTTCTTGAAATCTAATTATGATGTTTCACATTGAATTAATGGTTTAGTTGATCAATAAGTAACTGATACAACTCACTTTCTATCATTTTATACTTTCAAGTATAATGTGTTAATCTCAGGATATCTGATAGAAAGAACAGCGAGCAAAAGTGAATCTAACTTATGTGTTAGAGGTAACAAATGCCACGAGCTGGAAACCCTGTCAAGAAAGCCTTTTAAATAGGTTTATCTATACATAGGCAGTTATTTATAACTGAAAACATTGGTTCTCACACAACCAGAGGTTGCTTTAAACCGAAATTTTGATTAAGTGTCTGTAACTACACTTGATCCCTTCAAAATGGTTGGAAGCAGTATGATTTTTCATAATAAAATCATATGCATACTGCTAAAAGTCAAAAGTTTTCTTCAAAAAGGATTTTTGGAATAAAAATGACTCAGAAAACCATCAAATGATGGATTATGAGTTATTGCCCCATGATTCACCACTCATAGGAGGTTACACACCTGGAAGTGATGAGGGCAGCAAACTAACTTTTAAGGAATTGATGGCTTCATGTACAACATTGTCTGACAACAAGTTCAAATTGATAGATTAGATGATAGTGAGAGATCTTCCAAACAGGGGAGGAAGGAAAGGTTCTTTGCCCCAAGGGATGATGTATTTTGGTACATGGTGAGAAATCTTCAAAGCCCAGAGGAGATAATTAAATCAGGGGAGGAAGAATAACCAATAAAGGAAGGAAGTATGCTTAGAATTCAGGGGAGGAAAATGTTCCAAAACTTAAGAGCATACAAGATGACAACATGGAGGTTGAAAATGACAAGAACCGAGCTGGAGTATTTTATATATTCAGAAGGGATGAAGCATTCAAAAGGAGAAAGTTCTATCTAGGAGCTTTCAGTTTTAATTTCAGTTCACTACGTTTGTTCATCACTTGCAAAGGCATGCTAGAAGATGATTTCACTTGTTGAAACAAGCATCCAAGATACACAGCACCATTGCCTCTTATAATTCCTCCATCCAAGGAAATTGCACCATCTTTTAGGTCAATGTTTGAAGACTGAAGATGTGTATTGATATTGTTAAAGTCAAAAGAAAGCAGATGAGTTACTGAGAAAGATATTAATCTCACAGAATAGAAGAAAGTTCATATCAAAGGTCTGACTATGAAGTGTTTGAAAGATCTTCACAATTCCTCATTTAATTCAGAAAACATGTTGAAAAGGGTTCACATGTTTAGGGGAGGATTGTTGGGAATTAAATATTCTGAAGATTAAGTATCGGGAAATTCTCTTCTAAGTGATTAATTCTGGTTGTAGAAGTGTTAAGTCTGGTACCTGGTTAAGTCTAGTACTTGGCTAAGTCTATTACCTAGTTAAGTCTGCTGGTTAAGTCTGCTGGTTAAGTCTGGCCGTTCAAGATTAAGTCTGGTGGTTATATCGAGTGGTTAATTCTGGTGAGTATCAGAATTAAGTCTGCCCTTTGTTAAGTCTGCTTGCTGGCTGGTCAAAGATATACACAAAAGTCAAAGAAGTATTAGATAAATATCTTTGTTGTGTCATTGAGTTATCAAGTTGTATACTCTTAGTATATGACTAGATACCTATACAAGTTGTATGTGTAAGATACATGTTGTATCTTGGTTACTTACACACGACTTAACATAATCAAGTAGATATACATGTGTTGATTGACAAGACTTATCATATATTGTAAAGATCTCCTTGGACTATAAAAGGAGATCTTAGTTTAGTAGTCAAGTGTGACTACCTCTATCTTAAGAACTTTCATATTTGTTAAGAACATAGAACAAACACAACAATATCACAAGTCATAGAAAATATAAGATTCAAGGTTTTGTAACCCTAGTGATAGTGAAGATCACTCGTATTATCTTGAATAATATTGAATCGTTTGGTGTTAAGCTTTCATTGTTCATTGTTAAATAACAAACATAACTGTTCCATTTCCATAACACAAATAACCTTCTAGGTGTGATTAAGTAGATTCCGCATACTTAATCATATTAACTCAATATATCATATACACAAAGTCACAAAGGTTTAACCACCTTATAGTGTATCGAATCCTCTCAACAAGTATGCTAGCTTTGAAGAAGTTACGGCGTAACTCTACTCTCCACTTACGCCTTAGCTAAGGATTTATACACGAAGATCAAGTCAACGCCAATCAAGGATTATGGCGTAATTACCTCTGAGATTACGCCGTAACATTTTGAAGACTTAGAAGAATTTCATGACCATGAAGGTTACGTCGTAACCAATGTAGGAGGTTACGACGTAAATTTTACAGAGAATGTTGATTAAGGTGATTGAAGAGATTACAGCGTAACTAGCATGAAGATTATGACGTAATTGCCGTCGTCGAAGATTACGGCGTAACTATCCATCAAGTTAAGCCGTAATTACTATTAATCGGATAAGGATCGTTTGAAGATACACTAGTTACAGCGTAACCATACCTAGAGGTTACGCCGTAGCTTGGTCGGGCCTATAAATATAAACCCTATTTCCTGCATTTTACACATCCTTCACACCACCAAAAGTCAAAGAACGAAGTAGGGTTCCACAAGGACGATCTCCAGCAGCATACGGAGCATTTTCCAAGGGAGAGATCACGACATAACATCAATAAGTTTTAGCGATTTATATTCATCTTACATTTAGGATTCCATGTCTTTCATTACCATGCAAAACATTGAATCTTCTGTACTTTTCAATATGATCGGCTAAGCACCTTTGGTGATAGCCTAGTTATGATTCCGTTATTACTTTGATTATGTTTTCGTGCTTTTATTATTGCTTCTAGTGTGTGCATGCTTAGTTTTTCGTAAGATACTCTAGTTTCGGTAGTTTTGAAGAACGGTTGTACTTATTGCACTAGGAGAATTGACCAAAGGACCCTAGAGTAGTAGGTTGCGAGGGTTGGTAAGAATTAACCAAAGGACTACCAATTCTTTGTGTGCGAATTGAACAAAGGATCACCTTCCGTGTTGGATGAACTTAAGAAGTTAGATGTGTGGTCTAAGATCCGAGAGGCCGGATCAAACAAAGAATAAATCTAGTATGTAGCGGCACTTAATGACTTGAACTAGTCTACCTGCAAGCTCTGATAATCACTTAGGATTCAGACCTATGATATCTGAGTATGATTCTAGGGATATAGGCTATACGAATTAACCAAAGGAGTGTAGTGATTCTTATGCCCCACTTGAAGCGATAGGAAGCTTAATTAGAGAACATAGTCATTACAGGATATGATGAATAACTAGGCTAGTACATTTTCTCCCTACTGCATTACAACTCAATTTACTTTAAGCATTTCATTTATGTTATTTAGTTTAATTAATCATTCAACTCAAAACCCTTTTTAAAACGTGACATTGACTTAAATTAGGATCCAAACGCATAGCTCTTGGGACGACCTCGGCTTTACCGATTACTACACTACACACGACCGGGTACACTGCCCGTGAGTGCATAAGGTAGACCATAGGTAGACGAGACAACTATAAATATTAAAACTTGGTCAGAAATCCTGCATCAGCTACACTACTATCACCCCACGATTGAAACTCATTCCTTCAGACAAGAGGCTTCCATTGAAGATTAATCGACGTTAATTTCCATTAGCTATATGTTTTGCCATGACCATCAACAAAAGTCAATGTCAATCTTTATCAAAGGTTGGAATTTTTTTGCCTTTAGTCTTCACACATGGTCAACTTTTACATCATTGTGTCTAGAGTCAAAAGTCGGAAAGGATTGAAGGTTTTTATATACGACAAAGATGGTAAAGTTTCAAACAATACCTTGAACGTTGTTTACCATGAAGTGCTACAAAAGATTTGATCCGCCATACAATTAAAATAGTTGTTTTTGTTTTAGCTATCTTATATGAACTTAAGTTTAACATTATCCGTTTTTGGAGATTCTTTGTTTATTCTTCTTTGTTATTTTTAACAAATTCAATGTTCTCTTATTTTATGAAAATGAATAATATGGTTTGAGAGTTCATATTAGTTAGTTTTTTGGTTTTTTTACTTTTTAATGCTATATTTTCTAACTTTCTATAAAACGCCTATGATTTATCACAGGTTTATAGGCTAGTATTTATAATAAAGACATATAATCTCTTGATATAACTCAAATACCTTTAATCAATATCTTTTATATATATATAATATATATGGACATCCTTCATATAATTATCTATAATAATATTTTATTTTATTTAAGTTATGAGTAACATATTTTTAGTTTAGTGTTGTGTGTTATTTAATAAATAAATAAACGAAAAAAAATTGCGAGTCTCTAGAGGGTCCTACAACCTGATGGTGTTTTCGCGTTGAGTCATAAGTTGATAGTGTGAATCAAGTAACATAACAAAACCCAGTTACCGATCGATCAATCAATAACCATCTTCTTTAATACCCATTCAACAACTGAGAATCCAAATATGAAAAACAGTTATTCACAAGAACATGAAATATTACACCTTTTTAATAGACAAATTGGTTCCAATTCACCTATTAAATTCTCAAGAAAAATCTCTGCTTCTGAGGTTTGTTATATTTACATTTCATATTTCATTTATGGTCAGATTATTTATTCATCTTTGACATTATTTATTTGTTGTTTTATATATGTTGGTTTGAAGTGTTTTCCTCAATTGGAGTTAAGGTTACTGTGTTTTTTTTGTTGTTATGTATCTGGGTTGTTAAAAGATGGGTTTTTATGTGTTGGGTTAGTCTCCGTTTTGTAACGAAAGAATCTGGCTTTTCGAAATGATGGTTTTCTTCTAAAAAGGTTAACTTTATTACTAAGAGGGTGTTTGGGGATTGGTTTTTTAATGTTTTAGCTGATAAGAAGATGTGCAAATTAGAAAAAAGCAGTTTGGAAAGTAGAGTTTGGATTTGAATATTTCGTGTTTAACCTGAATTAGTTTATGAGGAGTTGAGAGTAGGATGTTAGGGAGCTGCATATCTTAGGTTAGACGTTAGAATAAGCAGTTACGGCTTATTGAAGAGTGTATATTTTAGCCAAAATAAGTACATAAGCAGAAGTAGTTCGAATTCTCCAAACACTCTAGACTGCATATCCACTTAAAAAAGCAGATAGGCAGAAAATATAAGCAATCCCCAAACACGCTCTAACATGTTAGATCTATAAATGTTACATTTTTATATCATAATGTAAGATACAGGTTACAAAATTACACAAACACGACACAAAACCATCTTTTAATGACTTAGATGCAGACAAGAAGTATAATGCCTAAAACGAGACAAATGAAAAAGTACTTTGGTAGTTTATGCAAAAATATTTCTATGTAGAATGGTGGATAAGTTGTGTTATTGTTATTGTTGGTTCAGGGTCTTGTGAAAAGAATTGGTCTTGATGGGAAACTGAATGGTCACGAGGGATGTGTAAACACTATTGAGTTTAATCAATGTGGTGATCGCCTCGTTTCGGGTTCGGATGACAGACAGGTCATGTTTTGGAATGTGGCTACTAGATCGGTGGTTCTTGCGTATGCTTCTGGTCACGTAGATAATATATTTCAAGCTAAATTTATGCCCTTCACTGATGACCAGACAATAGTAACAGCTGCTGCGGATGGCCAGGTGAGTTTCATATGCTGAATTTCCGTTGATCTCGTGTTAATTATTACTTATTAGTTATAGCAAATGACACAGTGCTCTACGTTGACATTCTTTAAGTTTGGTTTATGCTGTTATGTATGATTTATATACAATTAAACTATTGAAGCATGGTATTGAACATTAAGGGGTCGAGACTAATAAAGTTTCATTGAACCATTCTGGTTATATGTCGAGAAGATATACAACAAAAACTGTTTTCCAGATATGACAAGACAACTTATGTAAAGATGTAGGAAAGTTATTGACTCTTCAGGAAAGTAATGTGATGAAGTCTTAAAAGGAAGAAGTTCCCACAATGCTTGTCGATATGATTATGTATATGTATGATAACGTGGTAACAAGTGTAAAAGCACAAATGCTTTCTTATTTGTAGAGGTTGAAGTGTTAAACCAAGGTCAACATCGAGCCTTGAAGACAAACAAGAGATTTAAAGTCACTTATTGTTTTTATTGTTGATATACTGTTAATTGACGTGCTGACATAATTTGGAGGCTTGCAGAAAAAGCTTGGCTTACTATTCATGGATTAAGCTGAAAATAAACGATAAAACAAGAAGTGCAACTTTAAGCACACCGGTAATGAAGGATGTATACATGTACCTAGTTCACAAATAGCTAGGAAAGATATCCCCCATTGTTGAAGAAACTAGGAAAGATATCTGATGCAATTTCCAAATGGGCTTGAGCTCTGAAACGAATCATCCTTACCACTACCAACTGACTACTCATGGAATCCCCACCATGATGTTTTCCCCCTTGGACTTTCACATGTGTCACAGCTTAAGAATTTCGGGTCAACATCTGACTCCATGACTCAACAAAAGGGTGACTGAAAGTTATATGAGGTGTTATTTTAGATAAAGTTGTGCCATGTTGATGATTGGTAGAACTGTAGAAGCATTGTGTTTATTGTTTCTTAGAGTGGACCTATGGTGTGTGCTGATTGTTTTTGTAGACCTAACTTATTATAATATATACACTCTTAATCCAATGGAGTTTACTTATGGATCTTTCGTTTCAAGTTTAATAACCTATTTTCAGTAATGTCTTTCAGTAATATCTTTGACAAACAGGAAAAAAGAACAGACTGGCGTATAATTATTATCACATTCGTAAGGCCTTTCAGTTTGAAACTTAAACAAACAAAAATTTTATTTCCAGGTAAGGCTTGGCCAGGTACTGGAAAATGGTAATGTGAAAACGAAGAAATTAGGGAAACATCATGGCCGCGTTCACAAGCTTGCCATTGAGCCAGGAAGTCCCCACATATTCTACAGTTGCGGTGAGGATGGATTAGTTCAACATGTAAGTTATGTTTAAAACCATTTTTTTGGGTTTTATTTATTTATTTTTTTATAAAATACCAATTTACTTTTGTATTTTTCATTATATATATTTTTTGTACATTGAGTAAGTGGGTCATGAAAAGATGGCTATCATGGCTTCAGTCCCGTTTGAGTCATTTTGTAGCCAAAGAAACCCTTAAAAACTGGCTTTTAAAAAGTGATGATTTTCAATTATAATGTTAAATATGAGTAAACATTTTGGAATTACAAATAATGTTAAGGTTAATATAAAACGTTGAGAAACAGGTTAAATAAAATGACCCAAATAGGATGTAAAACCATAACTTAATGACTCAAGTGTACCAATAGGTCTTTGGCCTGATGGTATCGAGGGCTCCTCTCCATTGGGATCAGGGGTCAAGTCTCACTTTAGACAAAGGTGTAGTTTAGAGGGTGTGTGAGTTTGCCTTTCAAACCAAAAAACAAGTGTAATGCCTAACACGGGACAAATGTAAAATTACGGTGGTATATTAGGCAAAGACCCTTTTTATATCTTTACCATGATTAGTTTGACCATTATAAAATTTTATTTACAAAGACTTCACTTGAGATAAATTTTGATTATTAGACAACTTATGTCTTTTGCAGTTTGATTTACGAAGTAATTCATCTACAAAGATGTTCATGTGCTCCTCGTTTGCAGAAAACAACCAACAACGCTCCACCTCAAGCACTTTAAGATTAAATTCCATGGTAATAGACCCACGGAATCCAAATTATTTTTCTATAGGAGGTTCTGATAAGTATGCACGTCTATATGACATTAGAAACATCCAAAAGGACCTGGCAGTGAACACATTTTGCCCAAAACATCTAATTGAGAGTCATGATGTTCACATCACTGGTATGGCATACTCAAACACGAGTGAACTTCTCGTCTCTTACAATGATGAACTCATTTATTTATTTCAAAGGAATATGGGGTTGGGGTCCACCCCGATGTCGGTTACAAAAGAATATTTGGATGATTTGGAAGATCCGCAAAAATATTATGGCCATAGGAATTCGTTGACTGTTAAAGGTGTCAGCTTCTTTGGGCCAAATAATGAGTATGTTATGAGTGGCTCAGATTGTGGTCATATTTTTATTTGGAAGAAAAAAGATGGTAGGCTTGTTCGTGTAATGGAAGGTGATCGCCGTATTGTGAATCAAGTGGAGCCGCATCCTAATATCCCAGTTCTTGCTTCATCTGGACTGGAGAAGAGTATAAAGCTTTGGGTTCCCATGTCGGATGACATTCTTCCATTGCCTCGTGATTTAGATGAGGTATGAATTAATGATCTTATTTCTTAATCTGTTTTATCTGGCCACCTATGGCCCAATTAGTCTCTGGTGGAACACGTGTGTCGGGAAACGGGTCAAAACAGGTTGGGCCATTACCTGCAAACCATTTTGATTAATTTTTTGTATCATATATGTGTTAAATGTGATTGCAAGAACTATATTGTTACTATAATAATCTAAACTAATATTCTAGGATCCATTTTAGGAGCTTTTTAGCTTTTGAAACATTTCATTTGACCTGTTTCCATTTTAGTTAAATCTTTTAGCTTAATCTGCTTGACCATTAGAGATGGAACATAACCCAAATGGACCCATTAATATTTAAATGGGTAGATAGAAATACCACTTCTAATGTTGTCTATGCCAAGGGTCCCTAATCGCTTTCATATGGACCAAGTAAACCTATATATTTTGATCATTATCAATACTTTAGATTGTCAAAATTTGGTTTATAATAATGCTTATGAAAGAAAAAGAACCATATGAGTAGTATTGCATAAAATTTGTGCAACAAGCACCCAGGTGGCGCTTTAAGATGGCGGGTAGTGTCCACACCAAAGTGCTTAAAGGTCAATTTCAGCAGGGGTGGCAAAAGCCAAGAGTTGGTTGCTAACATGCTGATACGAACCGGATCGATAATAAGATAAAAGAACAATAATCGACGTTCGAGAGGTCGAATAAGCTCTCCCAATTGACATGAAATCAATAAACCATAATATTATTAAGCATAATAAGAATTACAATCCTAATACCCTATTTATAATAGACTTAACCTAATGCCCTAACTTTTGTTGGAAGTGATCCTCGTACTTCCATCTTTGATTCTGTAAATAATATCAACATTATTTGTGTGGGACTTCTTTGTTGATACATGAAGAACAAAGAAACGAAAATATCTAAACGAACTACATTTTATTGATAATTTTCGTCTACTTACAAATGACAATGGTTGTTCCTTTATATAGGAAACCAACCGGTACAAGCTAACAGACACAACCTTTCCTAAACGACACTTCACATAAATAACCGTTTTAAACTGTCATACGGTTATTTCTCAAACGACATAACTATACAACTTTAAACTAATGACACATATAGTCCTTTGACTTTTGCTATTATATAATCAACATTCCCCCCTAATAGCATAAGTCAAAAGTCTTCAATCCTTTTCTTCACTTGTGCCTCGTGACCTTCTCTTTTCTTGTCTGTCTCTATCTCTTTGGTCTAGGCTTGTTTCTTGGCTCTTCGTCATACTTTCTTTGATGTTTCAGTGGTCATCCCTTCTTTAGAGTAAAAACCTTTTTCTTTCTTGTTTGCGGGGCGAATTAAACCAACTGTCTCAGCAGTCCTTTGGTCTTCTAATTTCCGGGCAAAACTATCAAACTTTTTTTTCTCCTGTTTGCGGGGCGAATTAAACCAACTGTCTCAGTAGTCCTTTGGTCTTATAATTCCCGGGCAAAACTAACAAACTTTTTTTTTTCTCCTGTTTGCGGGGCGAATTAAACCAACTGTCTCAGCAGTCCTTTGGTCTTATAATTCCCGGGCAAACCTAAATCTTAGTCGGCTTGGGTTCTTGTTTCGGTTTTGTTGTTGTGACTCCAGAATTTCAGTTTTGTTGTTGATGTCGTGCAATCTCTTCCTTCATCTTTACAATAATTCTCAAAACAACTTCTAGTGTTTCCCTAACGCATATCGCAGTATCCAATCTAATGTTCTATCTATTTTCCTAATAGATAAAATATTTGAAATTAAAATATCATATTTCTATGGAAGTGCAAAAACCTGTATTTTAATTCCCTTTCTTGTCTCTTCACTTCTAAATATTTGGATCTCTTCTCCAAAATTAATCCACACAATAAAGCAGCCCATTAGCCTTCTTTTCTTGCAATTCGGCCCACAACAACTTTCTGTATGGCCCTTTTAATGATACTGGGTCTTTTCTTCACGCTTCTTCCTTTGTTCCCATCTCTGTGTTCACACAAAATAGGGCAACAATTCCTTTCTTTCGGCTGCAACGGTGGTGTTTCTCTAGATGGAAAAATACACAGTGGCGATGGTGGTTATCTCGTGTCTTCATTCAATCGCCCCTCCAACTTTCTTCTGTTATTCAGCAAGACGGTATGTCTTTTTTTTTTCTCTCTTTATCGATTTTTCTAATCGATTTCCAAACTCTTTCTTTTAACTAATCCATCCTTTGATCGGTTTTCTTCTTCTGAAAAACCGCGCTGTTCTTTTTTTCCATTTCTTCTTCTTCTTCGAACGATCCTTGTTCGATCTAAACCACAGGCTTCAATCTCTTCTGCTCTGATGCCAATTGTTGGAAGTGATCCTTGTACTTCCATCTTTGATTCTGTAAATAATATCGACATTATTTGTGTGGGACTTCTTTGTTGATACATGAAGAACAAAGAAACGAAAATATCTAAACGAACTACATTTTATTGATAATTTTCGTCTACTTACAAATGACAATGGTTGTTCCTTTATATAGGAAACCAACCGGTACAAACTAACAGACACAACTTTTCCTAAACGACCCTTCACATAAATAACCGTTTTAAACTGTCATACGGTTATTTCTCAAACGACATAACTATACAACTTTAAACTAATGACACATATAGTCCTTTGACTTTTGCTATTATATAATCAACAACTTTCTCACCAAGAAATATAATAAAATGAAACTAAATAAAATAATTAATTAATAATAATAATAATACTAAATTATAATAACGCAGGATCATATCAATACTCCCACTCCCAAAAACACCTTGTCCTCAAGGTGTTGCTGGAAAATGTTGCCTTGGTAATTCCGGGATCCCATGTTCTTCGTTTTATCCCATTTGTGTGCTTCAAGTGCATGTACTAGTCCTGTAATATCTTCTGGAGTTTTCTTAGACACACTTGTTGGTCATGAGAACCTAATCTTTCAAATCCAGTACAAGCGAGGTACCTAGCATTCTAGTTTTTCTAGTTCGGACGCATAAAACCACAAACTTATTCCAAAACAACATTGCTTTCACCTTCCTGTTAGGACTCCGTTGGTTTAGTTGGACCCCCAATGAATGGACATGTCCCTCCTGATTAATCTCTTCCTTTATCGCTGCCTTTATTGATCCTTGAAATTTCTCAGACAACAATGAGATATCTTGACACGCCCGTCTAAAAGATTCCCCCAGGTTAGATAAAGATTCCTCCAGTTTAGATTGGTGCAACAGCAACGTGGATTGTAACCGTTTAACCATCTCTATGACATCAGTTAACCCTTCTTCAAAGCTCTTTGCTTCCATTCCTTTTTATGAACAGTAATCCAGCCCGAGAACAGCAACTTCTGGTGATGAACAGTAAATTCTGGCGATGAACAGTATTCGATGAACAGTTTTTTTTTCTTTTTTTCTTTTTTTCTTTTTCTTTTAAACCCTAGAATCGAACAGCTCTGATACCAATTGATACGAACCGGATCGATAATAAGATAAAAGAACAATAAAGATAGAATAATCGACGTTCGAGAGGTCGAATAAGCTCTCCCAATTGATACGAAATCAATAAACCATAATATTATTCAGCATAATCAGAATTACAATCCTAATACCCTATTTATAATAGACTTAACCTAATGCCTTAACTTTCTCACCAAGAAATATAATAAAAGGAAACTAAATAAAATAATTAATAATAATAATAATAATAATAATAATACTAAACTATAATAACGCAGGATCGTATCACATGCCAAAAAGGGGTGTCGGTTGAAACAAGTCATTTTTAGTACCTATTTCGGTTTGGGTTGACCCACTTAACATTTTTCATTTTTCAATTCTAGAATCTTCTGCAAGTTGTGATGCATTAAATATGATTTTGCATGAACGATTAAACTAAATATTTGTATAAAACGATTAAGTGATATGCAATTATGGACTCGATAGACTTTGAACCACATTTGACATATTTTCCTTGTAACTTTGTTTGACCCATTTAAGATGCAACACAACCCAAATCAGCCATTCATAATTAATTGGTTCGAATTTAGGAAGTTATATGCAATTATGGACTCGATAGACTTTGAACCACATTTGACATGTTTTCCTTGTAACTACGTTTTGTTTGACCCATTTGAGATACAACGCAACCCACCCATTTGAGATACAACGCAACCCAAATCAGCCATTCATAATTAATTGGTTCGAATTTACCACCTCTACGTTTGAGTGACTACTGACACTTTTTTGCAATGACTGCCGTTTTATACATCTTTGTGAAGTAGATCTATCAGTCTTTTTATGTATTCAAAATATCAACTTCCTAATTCATCGAGTAAGAAAAGATGGTGCCCTGGCTTTCTTAAATGCACAGGGTGTAATATATGCTTCTCATATGATATAACTATTTTATGCCACAAACAAGCTGATTATCTGCTTTAATGGACTGAACAGATTGTGGAGTCAAACAGACGAGGCAGGGAAGACCATTCACGAGTCACACTGACACCAGATGTTATAATGCATGTTTTGCGGCTTCACAGGAGGCAGGCAATGGCTTATATCGAAAGGAGATACAGTAGAGATGATATTGCAAGTGACGAGGAAGAGGAAAGTGATGGTTATGTCTTGGGAGTCAGTGGTGGGGATGGCTCCTTAGATGATGGAAATCCCAACGAGTGTAATGTCGCTTGATATTAAAATACATTGTATTTGTAAATAGTTTTGGCGTTAATCCGTTACATCTTAAGTCTGCACAATGCTCTGTGAGCTGCCTATGTATGATATGTTGAATAAAGGTTGACGGCGGTTTTGTGCATCTGTATGGATGATCTAGATAGTGGAAATGATTACTTCATTAGTATCTGTATAGTATGCCCGAGATTAATAGTTAGCTGCTATTGGTTTTCTTGAAGACTATCTAAAAATTTGTCTGGTCATTTGATAGTATGAGATAAAACATTTTGCGTCTATTTTTTTTCTCTTTGAAAAACATGCACGCACGTACCATAAGCTCTACATGTCTTAAAAGAGACTTGAAACCATAACTATTTGGTTACGGAAATTTTATACACGGTTTTGGTGCTTAAATGAAATCAAAGGTTAGGCATGTCTGTTTTTCCGATATTGGTATTATCTTTTGTAACATTACAAGTTAATTTGTAATGATGAAATGATGGTAGCTCGTTGTTTTATAAGCTTTATTGTATTAGTCGGTAGAGTTTGGTTAAGACTTTCAAAGTCGGGTAGTCGGTAGAGTTTGGTTAAGGCTTTTAAAGTCGGGTAGTCGGTAGAGTTTGGGTAAGACTTTCAAAGTGACTCGCCGAGAGAATTCAAGCTATATACAGGAAGAATCATAATCGAAATTAAAGTTTCATAGAGTTGAGATCAATGTAGAACCAAAGTTAAAGTTACATTGAACTTTTCTCAAGTTTCATAGACAATTTCTTCTTTCTTATTTGGATATGCAAGATGCTCCAAAAATTCAAAATTTGAACAAAATTTATTTTATAGATTTAATGATTATTTATTAACTTCATATAACTACTTCTAGAGTCTAATGTTGCAATTGCAATGATGTATGCAGCTCTATGCCATAAGCAATCATCACACATTTAATTCATAATTGTCTTAAATGCATATCACTTATTCACTTTGCCTTAAAAAGATTTTCTTCTGTAAATTTACTTATTTACCCGTTGACAATTACACAAAAATATTGACTAAATTTACTCCTACGTCACATAAGTCATTTCACTGTATCTTATCAAAAGATTTTCAAAATCCACTAATTATGTATCAGAAACACTATCAAGTATATAAAATTCATAAAAAAACAAAAAACGTATTTTCATTTTCTAGAATATATAAAGTACAATGCTAAAATACGGTGAGGTAGAAAAATGATTTGTTGTCAGTTGTGTTACTTGGTTCTGCAGACTAATCATTCGATTTGCAGACAAAATTTAAGTACCCCCTCCATCCCCAGTCCTATAAACCATCATTTTTAACGTATACTATTTTATTTCCATTTTTAAATTTGTTTAGTATATCATTGAAAACTGAAATGATTTGTTTCAGAAACTAAAATTCAAACCTCTGTCCAAGCGACCACTTGGGCCCTCACATATGAACTTAGATTGTAGTATCGTAGTTTATCCGATATGGAGAAGGTTATGTCAATCTAGAACTTCCTTTACGCTTTTTTTCGAGCACACGAACTGTGCAGGAAGTTGCGGCTATATAATGAGCTAGAAAAATGAACCGCCTGTTACCAAATTGGACTTCTAGTTCCTCACGCATACCGGCTCTTCGTATGTAGAGACACAATTCTTGGCATCCTCCCTGGGTTTGGGCAATCACATTTTAGATCATGGCTTTAAACATGTAGAATAAACATTGTCCAGGCGAGTGAGGGTGTATTTGACGCGAAGTTTTTTGGTGTTTAATGTTTATTGTAAAAAAATTGTTTGAAAATAATTAGTTAGGTGGCGTTTAGTTGGAAAACATTTTCTTTCATTTCCTATTTCTTGTTTTGTAGGAAAAGGGATGAGAATTTTATTTTCACAAAACAATGGAAAATTTAGAAAACGCGTTTAGCTTGAGAAACATGTGTTTGTGTTTTTCATTTTGCAAAACTAGAAAACATGTTTAAGTGTTGTTGTTTTCTATCTAAATTCTCTATCCACCTTTGTAATATTATAAAAACATCTTCAAAACGCAAAAACAAATATTACAAACTAACCAACTAAATTATAAAATAACTAAAAAAATCTAATACGAGAAAATAAAGAATTAAAAAAGTAAAATATAACATCAAATAACAAGAAAAAAATCTTCAAACGACTATAATTCGAAAACGTAAAATAACTAAAACATGTTTTTTTTACTTTTTCGTCCGCTTTTTTACGTTTTCGTCCGTTTTACTACGTTTTCGTCTGTTTTTTTACATTTTCGTCCGTTTTTACGTTTTCGTCGTTTCTTTTTACGTTATCGTCACTTTTTTTCCGTTTTCTTACATTTTCGCCCCTTTTTTTACGTTTTCATCTGATTTTTTACGTTTTCGTATTTTTGTTTATGTTTTCGTCACTTTTTTTAAGTTTTCGTCTGTTTTTTAAGCTTTTCATCAATTTTTATACATTTTCGTCAGTTTTTTACATTTTCGTTTGTTTTCTTACGTTTTCGTCCGTTTTATTATGTTTCCGTCCTCTCGTTTTTTTTACGTTTTCGTCCTTTTTTTACGTTTTCTTTCGTTTTTTTTACGTTTACTAAATTATAATGTTTTCTTCATTTTTATTATGTTTTTGTCTGTTTTTTAACATTTTCGTTCGTTTTATTATGTTTTCATTTTTTTCAACGTAAAAATTCAGACGAAAACGTAAAAAAATAAATGAAAACGTAAAGAATTGGACGAAAACGTAAAAAATAGACAAAAATATAAAAAATAGACGAAAACGTAAAAGAACAGACAAAAACATAAAAAAATAGACAAAAACATAAAAGAACAGACGAAATCGTAAAAAAACGGACGAAAACGTTTAAAAAAGACATAAACGTAAAAAAGGGGTCGAAATCGTAAAAAACCGGTTGAAAACGTAAAAAATGGGACGAAAACGTTAAAAATCAGGCGAAAGCGGATGAAAACGTAAAAAATCAGACGAAATCATAATAAAACAGATGAAAACGTAAAAAAATTGACGAAAACGTAAAAAAATGACAAAAACGTAAAAAATCGGACGAAAACGTAAAAAAGACAAAAACGTAAAAAACCGGACGAAACGTAAAAAAAAGACGAGAACGTAAAAGAACGGACGAAAATGTAAAAAGACAGAAGAAAACGTAAAAAATTGGATGAAAACGTAAAAAACAGACGAAAACGGACAAAAACGTATAAAAACGGATAAAAACCGACGAAAACGTGTTGGGGGTATTTTAAAGGAAAATATGTGAAAACAAAAAAAATGTTTTGTAGTTTTGTGTATTAAAGTTGGAAATAGGAATTTTATGTTTTGTAGAGAATTTTATTGGAAAACAATAATTTAAACGCGATCTTTGTTTTCTTTGTTTTGTACGAAACATTTTGTGAAAAACAATAGTGTTTTCCCTTAACTAATCGCACCCTTAGCATTTTCAGATTTTTCAAATGATATATTTTCTAAGACTACTAAAAAATGCATTCAAATTAAAACGTTACTTTTACTTTGTTTTATACATTATGTTTTAAACTTTTAATTACGGTTGTCAGGATCCCGATCCAGATCTTAGGATCTTACGATTTTACGATACTGCAAAGCAAAAACGATCCGGATCTTACAAAGGATCTTTAAAAGCTTAAGATCTTATAGGATCCCGATCTTTACCATAGGATCTTAAGATCTAATATGATTCGATTTTACTTTTCTCGAAGCACAAACTAAAAAAACTAAAAATTTATGGAATGTATTTTATAGAAATAAAAAAAAAAAAAAAAAAAAAAAAAAAAAAAAAAACATGTTAATATTCTTAAAAATTTCATAATTATAATTTAAGACAACATTTCTATGAAATATTTACATAATCTATGTTTATGATATATATTTATAGATTTGTATAATATTACAAAAACTATTAACAAAATGACATTATAGTAGGATCTTAAGATCTCGATCTTGCAAAGACGAAATCGATTCTAAATAGGATCCCGATTTTGAAAACCATGCTTTTAATGAACAACTACTATTTCGTGTTGAGGGAAAATTGAGTATGAGTGGGGTTGAGCTAAGAGCATCCACTGTTCTGGTTTATGAAAATGTTTAAAATAATATGAAAATGTCTATCATTTTGTTAATTATAGTGGAAAAATGTTTCATGCTTATGTGGAATTAAAATGTCTAATATCTTGAACCTCTTTTAAATTGAATGCATTTGTGTTTAATGAGATTTTTATAAAGTTTTAACAAGTTTATGCATAGTAGCGAAAGGTTTATAACAAGAAAAAAGTTTAAGAATTGATGATGTAGGATGACTTTACACTATTATAAACCTTTACAAAGCTTCATTATAGCGGATGCCCTAAGCTTGAGCTAATAACTAAGGCATGAATGAGTAGGCCGAGCTTCAGCTAAACAAGCTCAGCACAATTTAGCTCAAGATCAGCTCCACTCATATATCTTACATCTATTGTTAGTTTTGCTAAACAATACTACTTCAGAAGACTAAAAATTAAGGTATAAACAAGTAGAGTTGAGCTTGAGCTAAACAAGCTCGAGTCATTTAACTTAAAAAGGTTCAAACTGGCTTAAAAGACTAAGGTGTGTTTATTTGTTAAGAGGGTCTGAATCTCAATCTGAACCGCACATCTGAATCTGAATCTGAGGCGTAAATGTCTGAATCTGAACGCATCTGAACGGGAAAAAAAAACTCATGTTTGAAAGGGAATTTTTTTTTTTTTTTTTTTTTTTTTTTTTTTTTTTTTTTTTTTTTGTCAACAAGAGGCATTCAGACGCGTTAAAACACCCCTCCCAAGTCTTGACCATTAAGATCTAACTGCATCTGAACGCGTCTGAACGAAAAAACAAAAACAAACGGTCTGAACGGAAAAAAGGTCTGACCGATTCAGACACAGTACCGTTAAGAAGCTGTTCAGAGCCTGTTCAGAGCTAGAAAATAAAAAACAAACGCTTAAAAGACTAAGTTCTATTTATTCTCATTTCATCTGGAGTAATGACCTCAAAAGAATGTTCCAACTAAACGACATAGCTTCATGCGTTCAATTTTGGTAACATGACCTGCAAGTCGACGATTTACCCAACAAATTTCGGTAGTTCGAGTCCACTTATTTCTAACTCGTGAACTTAGCTAACACATACAAATCTATATGAGAGAGCCTAATTTTTTCAACTCAGCCGTTGATATATTATTTATCATTCATGGACATTGATAAGATTCATCCATTTAGCAGCAAAAAAAAAGTTCAAAAATAATGCCTAAATATAAAAGAACTAATCCGTTATCTGTTTCATCACCTACAATATGTTAATATTGGCACTAATAGTTCGTAAATGTAACTCATTTTTTAAACAGCTATTCAAAATTCTTAGAGGTCCTTGTTAGGCTTCTTGGATTACTAGTTGTCAAGCTTCATTATTGTTATTTTGTTGTCAAGATTGATTATTGTTATTTTGTCGTTTAAAAATAAATTATTTCATTCTTGTAATATTCTAATTGTTTCTAAGTCGTATGCATTTTATTTTTCTTGCTCTATCTCAGAATTTCAACTCGCGAAAAACTGGTCTGCTATGGTTTCTGCTTTTGTCAGCGAGCCTGAGCCCGGACTTTTGGCCCTCTCGAGAATCCTTCTGAAATTTTAAGGGAGGGGTTATCCCGAGAGGTGGCAATTTTGTGACCCGACATGAAACCCGACCTGAAATCGACACAAAAATTAATAGGTTCGGGTTGAGCTAAATAGATTTCGGGTTAGATTTGGGTCGACATATCTAACCCGTTTATTAAACAGGTCAGGTTCGGGTTGAGAATAAAATAAACGGGTCGACCCGCCAATCCATTTAAGTTTTTTTTTTTTAAATTAAAATTTATTTATATTTAATTATACGGGTTATATGGGTTAAACGGGTCGACCCGCTAATCGTTTAACCCGTTTAACTCGTGAAATGTGCTAACTTTTGTATATAAAACGGGTTAAATGGGTCAACCCGAAACCCGTTTAACATATTTAACCCGTGTAGCCTATTTAATCCGTCAACCCAAGTACATATACGGGTTAAATGGGTCAGGTTCGGGTTACGTGTAAACAGGTTAGGGTTGACGTAGCTGACCCGATGATTTAAATGGGTCAGGTTCGGGTTTGGATTTTCTGACCCGCCAACCTGACAACCCGAACCCGCCAGCCCGAACCCAACCCCAATTGGCACCCATAGTTATCCCCACTCTCCTTATAATTACAAAGCAAACCCTGAGAGGGTGTACTTTTTTTTTTTTTTTTTAAATATGTTTGGAAGTATTTATTTGTTTTGTTTTTTTTTTTGTTTAATATTTTTTGTAGTGTTTATTTGTTATGTTATTTGTATTCGTCTAATGTGTTTCTGTTTAATTAAACAACAACAACAATAACACATTAAACATTAACACATTAAACAACTACAAAAACAATTGTTATTATTCAATTAAACAACAACATTAACACATTATTTAAAAACAACAACACCTACTACACATGAAGATTATTTATCTCATCTAAAAGCTCATGGAGCATTACACCCGACTGACATGCGTGATCCTCAGGATTCCTTGCCAATCTCAGTGATGCCTCCAGCGTCTTTATTATTGTCATCAACATTTTGTTTTGAGACAATAACATCTTGTTTCTTGTTTCAAGCTTGTCAATCTTATTATCTTTAGCTACGCAGTTTGAGCACTGCGTTGAAGAAGAGGCTTGACTAAAGTGCTTGTTTTGAAAAGCATCATTCCACATAAAGTATCCACACCCATAGTCTTCTGTTCCTGGCTGTTACATGTTAAGAAAATTATAAGAAATGTATTCTTAACAAACAAATTATTTACATAACTAAGCAAACGTATGATTATTTATCACTGAAAAAGGACATGCATAATACAGTTGACCATAAGTAGCGTCTGTATGGGATGTCCTTTCTATAATCAATCCTCTCCAACAGCGACACAAGAAAGGATTTTTTCGTTCCACTTGGCCAAAGAATTTGTATAATAATTTACAACATAAATAAGTAATGTTATTATTAATTTAAATAATACAAACAGTTATTTACAACATAAATCAGTAATCGTTCAATATGTTTTGTCGGTATAATTATTTACAACATAAATCAGTAATCATTTACAATATTTTGTCTGTATAATTATTTACAACATAAATCAGTAATCATTTACTATGTTTGTCTTCGTCTATTCTCAGTATACATGTGTTATCGATCGGAATATAAAGTTGCTCATTCGGATGCTTTGCCAACTCTGTACGTCCCCCATTGTGGGTGAGTATCCAGAAGTGGTGAATTTACGTCTAACGTCACATTAATGAAGTGAGCACAGGCGTAATCCTCCACACGGGCAATCACAAGGGGGCCAGTTCCTTGTGATAAGTCTGGACCGGAAAAAAGCGGAAAATACGTATGACTTTGTCGCTGGGATATAAATACAACAGGCCGGTTAATCACTGAAGCAATAACCAACCCCGTGCTTGGCATACTCATCCAGTATTCTCGCGGTGCAAATCCATTTTCGAACCAATCTACTGATCTCCGAATTTGGTCAAAGTCATTTTGCCACCACATGCATATATAAAATCAACTATTAGTGTTTAACTCCTGCAATAACTAAGCTCGAATTTTGCGCCACCTATCTGCAAATAGTGGTTTATTACATTTGTTAGGATCTCTGGGAAATAAGAGTTTCTCAGTGATGGGAGGATTGTTGGGATATGAGAAATAAGGAGTTTCTCATTGCTGCCGATAGTGAAGCTGGTTCCTGCCGATAGTGTTGCATTGCTGCTGCGATTGGTTCCTGCCGATAGTATTGTTTTGTTTCTGCCGATAGGGTTGATTGCTACGGATAGTTATTGTTTGTTATCCGTAGGTTTAGAAAGTTTGTTAGATTTATTTTTAGAAGAGATTGATCTTTATCTCTTCACACGTTTTCTTGTAAGACGGGTTAGGGTTAGGGTTTCTTATTGTTATAAAAGAAACATCCCGTCCATATGTTTGATATACTTTTTAACGAACACAATATTCAATAACACAATTCTTAGTTCATAGTCTGATCCATAGAGGATCATTGTCCTTTATAGCTTTCTTCTTTATTATACTTGTTGTTTAGTTTCCGCATAAACACTTGTATTCCATACAGAGGTTCTTGTTTATCCAAGCTCAATCTAGCTCGAAGTACTCGATCCTACAAGTGGTATCAGAGCCTGGTAAGGATCTCTGATAAAGAAGAAAAAGTTCGATTTCACATCTCACAACCCTCTTTCAATGGAAGACGAAATCCCACAAAACAATGTCATTAACCCTGAAGAACACCAACCCAAACCTGAAACCTCACAAGTCCAAACACAAATCGTCACCACCATGTCCACCAACAATGCTAAATTCCCATATCTGAAGAAAGATGAGTATGAAGTCTGGGCTATGAGAATGGAATATTGGATCACGAACACTGATTACAATCTGTGGAATGTGATTCTTAAGGGAAATAGTAAGAAGAATACTGGAAGGGATAATGATGGCAATATCTATATAGAGCCACCTGTTACTACAGAAGAACACCTTGCTGTTCAAAGGGAAACCAAGGCAAGAACCCTTCTACTTCAAGCTATTCCAGAAGATCATATGAGTGATTTTCATCACTTGGATGATGCTAGAAAGATCTGGCATGCTGTAAAAGCCAGATTTGGAGGGAATGATGAATCCAGAAAGATGAGAAGGTCTATGCTCAAGCAAGAATTTCAGGAATTCAAGATCTCTGAGGCTGAGGGGATTCACAAAGGGTATGACAGATTCCACAAGATCCTGAGCCAACTTAACCAGTTGAAAGCTAGGCCGGATGATGAAGACTGCAACACTAAGTTTCTGAGGGCTTTGCCACCATCATGGTCTCAGGTTTCCATTACACTCAAGGCCAAAGGAGGACTGGATTATATGAGCTTTGATGATCTGTACAACAAGCTGAAAACCCTTGAAATTGATATCAAAGGGTATTCCACCTATACACCTCATAATCCAGCCCATACTGCTTTTGTTAGTAACTCTGGTCCTAACAAAAAAATCATATGGAAACAGTCCAACACCATCAATATCATCAATCTCCTACTCACCTGTCACACCAAAAGCTCAGACTAGATCTGATAATCTTGTAGTGGATGTGCTTCATTCATTTGTTGCTGAGAGTACACCACAGCAGAAGATTGTGTATGAAGATTTCAATCAGGTTGATGAATTGGATCTAGAAGAGATGGACTTAAGATGGCAAGTGGCTATGATATCGTTGAAATTGGATAGGTTTGAAAAGAAGGCAGGAAGAAGGGTCAACTTTGATGGACAGGAACCTGCCAGGTTTGACAGAAGGAAGGTGAGGTGCTATAAATGTTCTCAAACAGGACATTTTGCCAGGGAATGTACAGATAAGAAGGTAGATGACAAAGTACGATATTCTGCTTTCAAAATTCAAGAGCTGGATTCAGAGGACCCCAAGGCTTTGGTATCTTTGGATTCGATGGTGAACTGGGAGCATCATGAGAAGACGATTGCAAGTGAAGCAGATAAGGTCTTTGGGATGATAGCTGGATATGGTGAGAAGAAACAAGTGGCTGGTCAGTTTGGAATGATGGGTCATCCATCTCAGGTACAAAACTGTCCATTTGGTTGTGAACCTATATATGCTAAATTGAAACAGGAATTTGATGATATAGAAAGTGAACATAAGGATAACTTTATTCAACTTAAGGCTCATAAAAAGGCTGTTAAAACATTAGAACAACAAAAGGTCTGGTATCAACAGCAACAGTCTGCTTATGAAGTAAAAATAAAGGTGTTAGAAAGAGATTTAAAAAATGCCACTAATGAGTTTAAACATTCTGAAAGGGAAAAAACTAAGCTAGTGTTAGAAAATCAAGAGTTACAGTCTAAACTAGATAATTCCTTAGCTAGATTTGATAAGTGGAAAGACTCATCCAAAAACCTTCACATGCTTATTGATAGTTCTATGTCTACTAAAACTAAAAGGGGTTTAGGGTTCGGTGACCTAATAGGGCCAAATCAGTATTATGACCCTAATGAGTATAGTGTTTTTAACCCAGAACCTGTAGATTATAGAAAACCTGTAAAGTATGTGAAGGAGGGAGGAATGAATGATGTTCCTCCACCCATAACTGGAACATTTAAACCTGCTAATCCTTTTGATGACTTTGATGATTCACAAATGATCTATGGCAAACAGGCAAAGGACTTGCCTAATCTTGATTGTGACTCTAATGAATTTGTCTCTTGTTCTTACAGTGACAAATCTTCAGAAATCAAGACTAATGACTATGCCACATGTGGATCAAGTGACAAGTCAGCTTCAATAAAGTCAGAAGATCTCTCCTCAGAAGTAGCTACTGATGAATCTCACTCAAAGACAGCTGCATTTGAAGATATTTCTTTTGATAGTGTTAAAAACAATTATGTTTCTAGTCGTGGTTCTGTTTCAAACAATTATGGTTGTAGTTTTAATTCTGTTAAGGATAATTTTATTTCATGTGTTGGTTTGAATAATTCTGTTTGCAATGAGAAAGTTATTGTTAAGAAAAAGTCCCCTAGAAAGAAATCTTGCTTTGTGTGTCATAGTTATGATCATCTTATTAAAGATTGTGACTATTATGAAAAACAGATGGGATTATATGTTTGTAAAAATAGGTCTGTATGGAAAAATGTTAATGATATTCCCCCTTATATTCCTCAAGCAGCAAGGAGAACTTCAGTTGCTTCTGGCAAGCCAGTTTCTGCTGGTAAGCCTGTTGCTGCTGAAAAGTTCATTCCTGCCGATAAGCCTGTTCCTGCTGCTTATCCTGTTCCTGCTGGCAGGATCAATCCTGCTGGTTGGAGAAGCAATATTGCTAGATCTTTCAGCAGACCTACTAGTACTTACTTTCAAAATGATATGAGACCTGTTTGTTTTGACACAATGCACAAGGGAGGGGCAAGATGAAAAACTGCTGTTAAGTCCTCAGCAGGTTGTTCTTGGAAAATCAATAACCAACATATGAAAATGGGGTCCAAGATCAATGGTGGATCTCATCAATCTCCAGGGTTTAATTCTTATTGATCCACTAGGCAGGCTCAAGTCAGCAATGGCTTGAGTCTCTCTTGTATCTAATGTTGTATATGTATTCTTTATCTCAGGTTTTTCCTTTTAGAAGAAAAGATGTTGGAATTGTTGACAGTGGATGTTCCAGGAGTATGACAGGGAATTTGGAAAGATTGCATGACTTTGTACATTTGAATGGAGGTACTGTGACTTTTGGAGGAGGAGATGGAATAATTTCTGGGAAGGGAACTATCAAAACTGCCAAGCTGGACTTTGAAGATGTGCTTTATGTGAAGGAACTCCAAAACTTCAATTTGTTCTCTGTCTCTCAAATCTGTGACAAGAAGAACAGTGTTCTCTTCACTGAGAATGATTGTTTTGTGCTGTCCAAAGACTTCAATTTGCCTGATGAAAGTGAGGTTGAACTTAAAGTTCCTAGGACTTACAATCTTTATAGCTTCAATCTTAGTGATGTTCAGCCTGAGGGTTCTCTTGCTTGTCTGGTAGCAAAAGCTTCCGTGGATGAATCTAATAAATGGCACAGAAGAATGGCCCATGTAAATTTCAAGACCATTAACAAGCTGGCTAAGAATGGTTTGGTTAAAGGGCTTCCTTTGAAGATCTTCTCTAATGAGCACAATTGTGTTGCCTGCAACAAAGGAAAGCAGCACAAAGCTTCATACAAGGCTATAACTGCTGTGAGCAACATCTCTGAGCCTTTGCAGCTTCTTCATATGGATCTTTTTGGTCCTACTTCTATCAGAAGTATTGACCATAAGAAACTACTGCCTGGTGGTTACAGATGATTTTAGCAGGTTTTCATGGACTTTCTTTTTGGGTACTAAAGATGAAACTTATCCAGTTCTTAGGGATTTTATTGCCTTAATAGAAAATCAGCTAAGTAAAAAGGTTAAGTCGATAAGGTGTGATAATGGCACAGAGTTTAAGAATTCTAATCTTATTGAACTCTGTGGGAGTAAGGGGATAAAAAGGGACTATAGTAATGCTAGAACTCCACAACAAAATGGGGTTGCAGAAAGGAAAAATAGGACCCTGATAGAAGCAGCTAGGACTATGTTAGCTGAATCTAAGATGCCTACTATGTTTTGGACTGAAGCAGTATGCACTGCTTGTTATGTGTTAAATAGGGTATCTATTACTAGTCCTCATAATAAAACACCTTATGAACTTTTGTCTGGGAAGGTTCCAAACATTAGTTACCTTAAGCCTTTTGGATGTCATGTCACTATTTTGAACACTAGTGATTACCTAGGCAAGTTTGATGGGAAGGCTGATGAAGGGTTTATTGTTGGATATTCTGCTCATAGTAAAGCCTATAGGGTTTATAATCTGTCTTCTAAGAGAATAGAAGAGACTCTCAACTTAAGATATCTTGAAGATAAACCTAATTTGCAGGGTGCTGGTCCAGAGTGGTACTTTGATCTGGATTATCTAACTGACACCTTAGGTTATAATAGATTTAAATCAAATCTATCTGTTGGTACAAATGTTTCTCAAACTAACAATGCAAGTACCTTGGATGATGATTCTGATGCAGAGAGTGATGAACGACCTATAGTTGTTCCTTCTTTTCCTTCTAACAACATTTCAGGTTCAAAGCTCAAAGATTCTTCTGCTATGGATGGAGGTGATTCTAGTTATGCAGAAGATCTTGCTAGGCTTCAAAGACAAGAGTTTAATGCCAAGAGAGCTGCTGAGATGTTTGGTTCTGGGTTTTCTAAAGAGACAGAGGAGATTTTGAGAAAGGCTGAAGCTGAAGTTAGAAGGCAATTGAATTTGACTGGTGGTATTTCTGTTCCTGCTGATGCTGTTCCTGCTGGTAGTAGATTTGTTCCTGCCGATCCTTCTAATGTTTCTGCTGATGTCTCTGTTCCTGCTGATGTTCCTGTGGCTTCTCCATCTGTTGATACTTTGGGTATTGATAACTCCCCTGAAAGATTTCCAATCCCTTCTGATCTTGGAAATTCAGTCTCTTCAAAAGATAAGCTGGAAGAACCTCATCATCAATCTAGAACAGGCATTTTCACTTCTTCTTCATATGATGATGATGACTTCAACCCCTCAATTACTAATCAGGCATCCTCCAATGATGTCAATCCCATTGTTACCAAGAGGATCAATACTGTTCATCCTCAGTCTTTGATTCTTGGAGATCTTAATTCCCCTGTCCAGACAAGAAGTAAATTGCATCAACCTAAGTTTGGAGAATCTGCTTTTCTCAGTTATATACAGGATCAGTTGAGGAGCAATCATACTGATTACTTACATTGTCTGTATGCTTGTTTCTTATCTCAAGTTGAACCAACTAGTATAGCTCAAGCTCTTGCTAATGAAGATTGGGTTGAGGCTATGCAAGAGGAAATGCAGCAGTTCCAGAATCAGAAAGTATGGATGTTGGTTCCTTTGCCTGCTGGAAAGCATGCTATTGGAACTAAATGGATTCTAAAGAATAAAAGGGATGCTAGGGGAATTGTGGTTCGAAATAAAGCTAGGTTGGTAGCTCAGGGTCATAGACAAGAGGAGGGGATTGATTATGATGAGGTGTTTGCACCAGTGGCAAGAGTTGAAGCTATCCGATTGTTCTTGGCTTTTGCTTCCTTTATGGGGTTTGTAGTATATCAGATGGATGTGAAGAGTGCATTTTTGTATGGAAGGATTGAGGAAGAAGTTTATGTTACTCAACCACAGGGATTTGTAGATCCTCAGAATCCTAATTTGGTTTACAAAGTGGTTAAAGCACTTTATGGTCTTCATCAAGCACCAAGGGCTTGGTATGCACGGCTATCAGCCTTTTTGCTGAAACATGGTTACAGAAGAGGGGCTATTGATAAAACTCTTTTTATCAGAAAGAACTTCAAAGATATCATTCTAGTACAAGTTTATGTAGATGATATCATCTTTGGCTCCACTAATGAAGCCTGGTGCAGGGAGTTTGAAGAATTGATGAAGAGTGAATTTGAGATGAGTGCTATGGGTGAAATGACTTTCTTCTTGGGTCTTCAGGTTAAGCAGAAACCAGATGGGATCTTTATTTGTCAGAAGAAGTATGTTTATGACATGCTTAAAAAGTTTGATATGGAGAATGTGAAGATTGCTGCAACTCCTTTTGAACCTCCAAAGCCTAAGTCCAATAATGAACCTGATGCTGCTGTTAATGTTCATCTATATAGGTCCATGATTGGTTCACTCATGTATTTGACAGCTTCAAGACCTGATATCATGTTTGCTGTTGGTGCATGTGCTAGACATCAGGTTACACCATTGACTTCTAACCTCAATGCAGTCAAGAGAATCTTTAAGTATTTAAAAGGACAGCCTAAAATGGGACTTTGGTATCCCAAAGACTCTCCTTTTGTGTTGGAAGCCTATAGTGACAGTGATTATGCTGGGGCTAACTTTGATAGGAAGTCTACTATTGGAGGTTGTCAGTTTCTGGGTCAGAGGTTGGTTTCTTGGCAGTGCAAGAAGCAGACTATAGTGGCTACATCTTCTACTGAGGCAGAGTATGTTGCTGCTGCTAGTTGCTGTGGACAGGTTCTTTGGATGCAAAATCAGCTGTTGGATTATGGGTTCAACTTCATGAACACTAAGATCTTTATTGATAATCAAAGTACTATGTGTATTGTTAAGAATCCTGTTTATCATCAAAGGACAAAGCATATTGAGATTCGACACCATTTCATAAGAGATGCTTATGAGAAGCATCTTATTCAGGTGATCAAGATTCACACAGATGATAATGTGGCTGATTTGCTAACCAAGGCTTTTGATGGACCAAGGTTTAAACATTTGGTGGTCCATATTGGGATGGTAAATCCCTAGCTACTGAGCTTAAGGGGAGGATTGCAGATTAAGGGGAGGATGAAGCTCAAGGGGAGGATTGTTCTTGTTGTTGTTGTTGTATATTTTTCTATCTTTCTTTCTTTTGATTTCTTTTCTTATTTTTCTTTCTTTTCTTTTGGTGTGTTTCTGATTTCTTTTTCTTAGTTAAAAAAAAAAAAAAAAAAAAAAAAAAAAAAAAAAAAAAAAAAAAAAAAAAATCTTGTATATTTTGTGTGCTAATAAGTTGGTTTTGAGCAACACCTTGCAGGTACAGTGTTGGTGTTTACACCTGCACAATAAATGGTACTCAACTCACCATGTCTCATAGACAAGAAAGAGTTGACTCACCATGAGGGTACGGCTCTGGTGTGATAATCAAATCCGTTGATAGCTGTAATAGCTTGCTCAAAGCTATAGGGTACTTCAACTCACCCATGGTTTATTCCTGAGAGTTGAAAATGGTTCTCAATTCACCATGGATGTAACCCTCTATGGGATCCAAAGGATTGGCTAGTCCACAAAAGTATGGTTTGTGGTAAAGACATTTGGTATCCATATTTGGTATTCAATTCACCAAGGTTCAGTTGAAACCAAAGAATTGGCTAGTCCTGAGCAAACGGCTACAGGTAAAGACAAGTCAAATCCGTTTATAGTTGCTGATTTGCTAATAAATCAGATGGTTATCAATGTACCATGATCTAACACATCTAAACATTGGCTACTCCAGTAGTGATGGCTATTGGTAAAGAGACATCAAATCCATTAATTTTCAATGATTCACCTCTCACAGGAGTTAACACACCTGGATGTGATGAGAATAGTATGAAACTTAAGTGATTTGATGTACATATTGTCATAGTAGCAGCCAAGTTCAAGTGAATGTCATGGTGACCAGTATACATGTTTTGAAGAAGATTTCATATTCCTGCTGAACTATTGAAGTTGCTGCTGGATGCTATAGAGGTTGGAATCTTGCAAGTTATGGATGTTGTTGCTGGTTACTAATTATTGCTGCTGCTAAGTCGCAGTCCTCAAGCCTGAGAAGTTAAAGCTCTATCACATTGGAATCTTGCAGGTTAACCTAGTCAACCTCAAGATTAGGGGAGGATTGTTAGGATCTCTGGGAAATAAGAGTTTCTCAGTGATGGGAGGATTGTTGGGATATGAGAAATAAGGAGTTTCTCATTGCTGCCGATAGTGAAGCTGGTTCCTGCCGATAGTGTTGCATTGCTGCTGCGGTTGGTTCCTGCCGATAGTATTGTTTTGTTTCTGCCGATAGGGTTGATTGCTACGGATAGTTATTGTTTGTTATCCGTAGGTTTAGAAAGTTTGTTAGATTTATTTTTAGAAGAGATTGATCTTTATCTCTTCACACGTTTTCTTGTAAGACGGGTTAGGGTTAGGGTTTCTTATTGTTATAAAAGAAACATCCCGTCCATATGTTTGATATACTTTTTGACGAACACAATATTCAATAACACAATTCTTAGTTCATAGTCTGATCCATAGAGGATCATTGTCCTTTATAGCTTTCTTCTTTATTATACTTGTTGTTTAGTTTCCGCATAAACACTTGTATTCCATACAGAGGTTCTTGTTTATCCAAGCTCAATCTAGCTCGAAGTACTCGATCCTACAATTACATTTATTCATTTTCTCGTTTTTGCTTCTATTAAAAGTTTCCTTTATCGCAGTTTCTTGCGCAATGAGAATCTTATCGATCGAGCTCAACAACGTGTCTAAGTTGGACTGTGTGCTGCCCAAGTATAATTTCAACAACACGTGTTGACTCTCAACTCTGCATGTTGTTGACTGGCCGTAGCTGTGATATTGATCGGTAATAAACGTGAGAAACATGTCTGAATAACCTTGCAGCCAGTTATTCAGATACGAAGAAATATCTGAAAAAAACAATGAATTAATAAAAAGTCATTCGGGTACTTATTTATTAAATAATAAAAACAATGAATTAATAATTAAGTACCTGCATGTTCGACCAATAACTGTTGTAGGTGTTCATAATAATGCACGAATATGCCGCGTGTCGGAGCTTTAATCATCCAATCTCATGTTCCTTTAATGGACTCATACTCCTTTAGCGTATCGCATCTTTTTCTGCAAAACTGAAGCACATTTTGTGAAATATGCCATTGACAGAGTAATTTGTTTGCGTTCGGGAATTCTTCTCTGCATGCCCCAACCAACGTTAAATCTCTGTCAGTGATGATAACATGCGGGTAATATTTTTCGTCTATCACCTCCTTCACACATTGCAATACCCATTGAAAATTAGGCCCCTTTTCTTTGTCTAAAAAGCAAAACGCCATTGAAAATGTTTTGTTTGTTGAAGTTAATCCGAAAATTTCAAAAAATGGCAATTTAAGCAACGTGGTATTGTACGTTGAGTCCATTAGCATGATTTCAGGGAATGTACACCATAGAGCATATGACGTGGGGTGAACAAAAAATAGTTCCTCAAGCTCATTATGCTCATTTACCCTCTCGTAATATGTATACCCTGAATGCATCAAATGTGAGTAAAGGACTTGGATTGGAGTTCTATCACCTATTATGGCTCCACGGATCTTATTTTGTGCGTTATATATAGTTCTAACGCTAGACACGTTATCCGGATTACGCTCCTTTATTGACGAAAGTATATGACGTGGTGGTACGTGATACTCTGTCAATTGTTTCACCAAACTGAACTCATCATCCTTTAATCGCATTGCATATGAGAAACCATGCAACGACTCTGCAAAATCATGTTATGCCTATCACACTTCACCCTCAACCTCCAAAAATCTTGTGTTTTAGAATATTTCGCCACTAATTTGAATGGACAATCGGTTTTAGAGGTACTGGTTTGCCGTTGAATTTCATCTTCTAAACCTTCACGTTCATACTTCCCACCCTTTGAACACCCATAATTGATTTCGTACAAATACCCCTTCTCTGATTTGGTTCTTTTTTTTAACAATAACAAAACTGATCCCTCGAGCTATATTTTGCACCCAATCAGTTAGTTGCTCGGGAGAAATGAACACCTGAAAATACATTACAACTTTTACAACTTATATTTTTTTAACAAAATACTTTAGTTTTTTAACTTTTACAACTTTTATTTTTTTTAACAAAATACTTTTTTACAACTTTTATTTATTTAACTTTTACAACTTAAAAAAAAAAAAAAAAAAAAAAAAAAAAAAAAAAAAAAAAAAAATTGTTACAATTTTTTTTAAAACTTTTTTTTTTTACAACTTTTATTTTGTCTTTGAAAAAAAAATAAAAGAAAAAGTAAAACCGCGAAAGTACCCACCCACAGTTCTTTTTCTCCTTATCCCTTTCCCTCAACCCTCCTCTTTTTGCTCCTTCATAGTTCCCTCTCTCTCTCTCTCTTCTCCTCCCTTCTCTCTCCTCTCTCTCCTCCTCTCTCTCTCTCTCTCTCCTCTCTCTTCTCTCTCTCTCTCTCTCATTTCACACCTCCTTCTCTCTCTCACTATCTCATTGATAATCTCTCCTTCTCACAAAACTGCTAACAAACGGATCAAATCGTGGGAAACATGGTTTTGATGTAAATGGTTTGGTTGTGTTTTGGGAACCATGGTTTTAATCTCTCACTCTCTCTCTCTCTCTCTTTTAGATCTAAATAACACTCGTTGTTTTTTGATCTTTTTATTGTTAGATCTTTTTAGACCTAAAAAAATGTATAGTGGTTTCTTAGTTACAAAAGCAGTTGGTATTTTGTTATATCTTTTTGGATCTAAAAAAATTGATGGTGGTTTCTTGGTTAGAAAAGCAGTTGGTGTTATTGGTTAAAAAATTTTATCGTTACATCTTTTTAGATCTAAAACAATTGATGGTGGTTTCTTGGTTAGAAAGGCAGTTGGTGTTCTTGGTTAAAAAAAATTATCGTTACATCTTTTTAGATAGTTTTAGATCTAAAATAATTGATGGTGGTTTCTTGGTTAGAAAAGCAGTTATGAAATTGCTTATGTGCTTATGTGGTTTGTTAGATCTTGGTGTTCTTGGTGAAAAACTGTTGTTAATGTTCTTGGTGAAAAACCGTTATTGGTGTTCTTTGTGAAAAACTGTTGTTGATGTTCTTGATGGTGGTTTGTTAGATCTTGGTGTTCTTGGTGTTCTTGGTGAAAAACTGCTTATGTGCTTATGTGGTTTGTTAGATCTTGGTGTTTCTTGGTTTGTTAGATCTTTTTAGATCTTAAAAAAGCAGTTATGAAACTGCTTATGTGCTTATGTGGTTTGTTAGATTTTGGTGTTTCTTGGTTTGTTAGATCTTTTTAGATCTTGGTGAATGCAAGTTTGATCACTGCTAGTGGTTTATAATCTCAAAAGTGAATATTCAATAGATCTTGATGGTGATGCTTTTTCATAACTGCTTTTTTAGATCTTTTTAGATCTTAAAAAAGCAGTTTTATTATGTGGTTTGCTTATGTGATGGTGTTCTTGGATGGTGATGGTGTTCATGTTAGAAAGGTTTGTGTAAAACTGTTGGCGATGATGGTGTTGTTGAAACTGCTTATTATCAAATAAGCAGTTGTGATGGTTTGTTGAAACTCCTTATTATTAAAATAAGCAGTTGTTTTCTAAACTTGGTTTTTTAAAATGGTTTCTTAAAAAATACCGAGATATGGCGATGACGATTAAAAAAAAAAAAAAAAAAAAAAAAAAAAAAAAACTTGTTTTGATTGGCATGGCATAACCGAATGGACGGTAAAGTGAGTTTTTTCCACTTTGCAACCTTCAAATTTGCAGCCAAAATGATAAAACAATAATAATCTGAGCCTATTAAAAATCTCGATTTATCATTTTTTTTATAAACGTTACACATTTTTTAAAGTAATATGTGTAATAGCGTAAAATTATATCTCAGTCGTGTAAACCGGTGATGTATTGATATGCTAGTTTTTGTTTTGTGAATGCAAGCTTTTGTTTTGTGAATGTTAGCTTGATCACTTCTAGTTTTTGTTTTATGAATGCAAGTTTGATCACTGCTAGTGGTTTATAATCTCAAAAGGGAATATTCAATAGTGAAAAAAGGACTAAGTTAAAAACGTGTTTCTACTCCCGTGACTAACTTAAAAGAAGGACTAAGTTAAAAAAAATGACTATGTTAAAAAAAAAAAAAAAAAACAAACTTGACACTTGGTATATATATATATATATATATAAAAGGACAACTACGAGACAAAAACACAAAACATAAGTAAACCCTAAACTAGGGAGAGTTTTGGGTAGGGGGTTTGTATAGTATGACCCAAATTTTAATCGAGGGCAGTTTATACGGACCCCCTCCCCCCATAGAGGGGGTTTGTATAGTATACCCCTTTCAATCGTAATCGATGTTTTATTTATTTTTTATTTTTTATGTTGACATAAGTAATGCCTAAAAACATTATTCATACTTATTCATATCTCTATGTTTTAATAATCACAAAATGAAAACTCATTAAACATAAACTTATCAAATAAACAAGTATTTAGTTGTAAATATTCATTTCTACAACTAAATCACTTAAGGTATGAATAAACAAGTGTTTAATGCATTATATGATCAAAGGAACATTTTCTTAATCACTAGATTTTTTATAAAATGTCAAAAACATTTTATATCTTTTAGAAAAACATTTTTGGTAATAAACAAAAAGGTTTAATTCATTATAAATTTATGAATTCAAATTTTCAACCAAAATCAGTAAAAATGTTCCAGAAAAACCTTCCCCACAAAAAGACAAAACTGGGCAACGGTTGGCTTGGGCGGCCCCCTTAATTTTGCTAGGCGGCCCCCTTAAAATTAAGGGGACCGCCCCCTATTTAAGGGGGCCGGCCACGCTCCAGTAGCCTTCCAGCTGTCCAGTTTTCTGCCTATAAATACTAGCCTTCCCCTGGATTTTTTCTCACCTCTTGCACCCCAAAACTTTCTGTTCTAATTCTCTTCTTATATCTTCCAAAATCCTTTGATCATATAATCTTAAGCTTTTGTTTCCAAGTGATTCAAGCTTCAATCATCCAAGTGCAAAGAGAAGAATACTTCTATCAATCAAGACTAGAAGTATTACAACTTAGTATCATCTTGCTACTTAAGTTATTTGTTTTGTATACCTTGTATATCATTCATTCATTTGTGTATAAGGTGTGGGTGAACATAAGTGACTAGATATGTATAGTGTGTAAGTAGTGAAGAAGGTGTATAAGTTGTTGTGGTGTAAAGAAGTCATGTAGAAGTTGTGAAGTCATGGTGTAGAAGTCGTAAAGCCATAGCTTAGAAGTTGTGAAGTTGTCATGTTGAAGTCATGAAGCCGTAGCTTAGAAGTTGTTAAGTCGTCATGTTGAAGTCATGAAGCCATAGCTTAGAAGTTGTGAAGTCGTCATGTTGAAGTCATGAAGCCGTAGCTTAGAAGTTGTGAAGTCGTCATGTTGAAGTCATGAAGCCGTAGCTTAGAAGTTGTGAAGTCGTTATGTTGAAGTCATGACGCCGTAGCTTAGAAGTTGTGAAGTCTCGGTCGTGAAGCCGTAGCTTAGAAGTTGTGAAGTCTTGGTCGTGAAGCCGTAGCTTAGAAGTTGTGAAGTCGTGGTCGTGAAGCCGTAGCTTAGAAGGTGTGAAGTCGTGGTCGTGAAGCCGTAGCTTAGAAGTTGTGAAGTCGTCGTGTAAAAGTCGTGAAGCCGTTGTGTAGAAGTCGTGAAGCCGTTGTGTTGAAGTCGTGAAGTCGTCGTGAATAAGTTGTGTACAAGTTGTGTTGTGAAGTTGTGAGATTGGTTCTAGCTACGATTAGAACTCGACATTTAGCTTTGTGTCGTTAAACCCGTGTAAGCCAAAGTCGTGTAAGGTTTTCTCCGCCATAAGGGAGCTTATTGAAGTTGTTAAGAAAACTCTCGAGCTAGGTGCTCGGGGAGTGAAGTAGGGCAAGGAAGGTGTCCTTGTAGCCGAACCACTATAAATGTAACACCCCAACCCGAAAAGGGTAAAGATATCACAAAAATGGCTTCATATCAGATCAAAACAAAGCATACATTTACAGTAATACAAGAATCTCAAAGGTTACAAATGAAATACTGAAATTACAAGGTTACAAATGCGAATACAAATTCTAAAAATATAATATCTTCTAATCAACTCTAATCCAGAATAACTACCAAGTCTTCTAAGTCCAAAAGTCTCTTCACTCATACCCAGCTTCCAACTAAAAACCTGTCGCAGGGAAAGAAATGCGGCTGAGCTTAAAAAGCCCAGTGAACAGATATATATAAACGAAAACGAAAGCAAAAGGAAACGAACAGATATAGTATAGTGCATTGGAAAAACATAAGGTATAGACAAAGGTACAAAGTAAGAAAAGAAAAGGATAGGTCAGTAATCCACCACGAGCCCGAACACAAATCAAATATAGTAACCAAATCTTCATAATCATATAGAGGGGAGACCTCTCAGATAATCAGATAATATGAGGGGTGTCCTCATTCTTCAAATGGAGTAGCTAACTCCCGAACTTGTGAAAGACGTGGACTGCACCCATGCATCAGTCACTGAACAATAATATAATATCAAATCATGTTAAGTCCACGAACACGGACACGAACCTAGGATTGCAACCCATACGTCCCCCGAACAATAATATTGGCCATAATAAATAATAAAGCGCGCATGTCAAAATGGGGACGGTGTGAGAAATCACTCACCCACACGTGAGTCATGCCACTGGTGCATCAATGACACGGCCATGTTACCTTCATGGCTAGGAAACGAACTTGGCTCGGGTATCAAACTGAAGGGTCAAAGGTCAAAGGTCCAAATAATAGCAAAGGTTCAAATAATCTAAGTCATCGAATCAAAGTCAAAGTCCAAATATCAAAGGTTCATGGCAAAGGGTTCATATCCAATATCAAAGTCAAACGAATCCAAACGAACCAAAGTGTAGGGGAAACATAGCAATGGCTTAGGGAATCTTAAAAACGAATCAAGATCAATGAGTCATGAGAAAGAAGACACCCTTACTGAAAAAGGGTAGAATATCTGTACCTTATACCGCAAATGCAAACATATCTAAAGATCGGAAACAAACTCCATCTCCAGCGAATCTACACGCATACATGGTCGTCTTAATATTAATATCATCTTCAAATCAGATTTCTCATTTTAGTCGGCTTTCCACTTTTAGTAACTTTCCATTTATAGCAGGTTTCCAAAATTAGTAAGTTTCCATTTTTAGAAAGTTTCCTTATTTAGCAAATTTCCATAATTAAACAAATTCCACAAAGTAATTAGATTAAGTCATTAATTAAGCCTCATTATGGTAATAGGGTACATTTTAGCAAGTTATGATAGTTTAGGGTTCACTATGACAACTTTTATATTTTAGGGTTTCAAATGTAAATATGCCCAAAGTTAAAGGCCTAAAATGAAAGTATTACAAATTATCCATTTTAATCCATAAGTTATCTATAATTACAATTATAACACTTCAACTTTAACAATTTACAATTTATACCCTTACTTTAATATATGGTACGAACACACCCTTAACTTTATATAAATTACACAACAAATCCCTTAAGTTAATTAATTTACAAATCAAACCCTTTATTTAAAGAAATTACAATTCGATTCTCAAAATATTAATAATTACTCATTAAGCCTTTAAGTATCCAAAATTACACATTACACCCTTTATATCATTATTTATACGAAACCCCCTTTAGTTTCTAGAATTTACAAAATTAACCCCTCTATTTTAATTAATTTCAAATCGACACATATATTACCCAATAAACCCTTTACTTGCAATTTTTACGCATAGCACCCCCATGTTATAATTTTTACACGTTACCCCAGATCTGAAATGCCTTACAAAAATATCCCACAAGTTTACCAAATGACAAAACGCACCCTTATAGTTTTATTTTCCAATCGGTAACCATTTTTTAATCCATAAACCCTAACCCTAGTTTATCAAATCATGATCTAATCATAATAACACATTAATTAACCAGATTTAATCATAAAACATAAACCCTAATTCGTACGATCCAAGTTTTCCATTTTTTTTCTCATTTCCTTTTTAACCCGATTAGAAAACAAATATTACCATGATCGATCTAAGCTTTAACAAATCAAACAAACGTTTTTTTCCAGAGTTTTATGATGATTATAGATCCCAAATAAAATAGATTCGTAACCCAGAAAATTCGTATGAACAATTATGGATTTTATTCACGTTTTCGCTATTATAATTAACACGATCAATATATATGTGCATGATTCGATTTAAGCATTTTATATGAGTCATATGTAATGTAAGGATCATAGGAAAAATACCAATTGAAGATTCGAACGGGTGAATAAGTCGTGAGAATTATGTACCTCTCTGTTGGATAATTCGACAAACAAAAACCCTTACGATCAAACGAACAACTCCACAACTCCAAACTTATTTTTCCTAGCTTCCTTGGATGAAGATTAACACTAGAAGAATGATCACAAGTTTCCAGAAAATCGGATGAAGAAGAGATGAATTTTTGTGTGATTTGTGTGTGTTTCGAATGGGAAGTAACAAGAAAATAAATGGGATTGCTAAATAAATGGGATTTCCGTGAGATGAGGGAGGGGCAAGGACCAAATTACACAGAAAAAATTGATATGGGATCAAAAGAATTAATTTTGACAAAGCTTCCAATTTTAGTTTGTAGTTATCCTATTCTAAAAAGGTTTACAAAATAAGTAAACATTAATATTTTCGGTGTATATATAATTTTGTGTGCAATAATAATTCTTGGACATGTACAAATGTTGAAAGGTTGCCTCAAAAGTATTTTACTTCATATGTAGCTCATTACCAGAAGTTTGGAATTAATTTGGTGCTTTTTGTGTGTTTTAATTAACTTTTGAAATTTCAGGGGCAGTTTGGTCATTTTGCACATTATGAAATTTTGGGTATTACAACTTCTTCCCCTCTAAAAAAAATTTCGTCCTCGAAAATTGAAGTCGCAAAGCTAAACGAAGTCGTAGCAAGTCGCAAAAGATCGTCACAAATATTCTCGTGTCCGGGGCGGTCCTTCCAAAAAGGTCTTCAGACCAAATAGTTTCTCATGACTCAAATCAAAACGAGGTGGGTTCAAATTTCTCAAAAGGAGACAAAATCAAGTTGATTCAGAACAAAAGGTCCATGCAACATCAAATGGACGATAGGTGAATCTTAGATAGCTCATATGGAATACGAACAAGATTTCAAATTGAATTAATTGCATCAATAGTAGGAAGTTCTAAAAGGAGTTCAAGATTTACGACTGAGGTCAAAGGAATGCAAATCGAGAGTTCAAACTCAATCAGATATCTAACGAACGAAGGTAGAGTATACGCATAGATAGGATGAACCTAAAGTCTCACTATTCGCGGATAATCCAACGGAGTTCAAATTCTAAACTTCTTAGGTACTCCCCAAGATATCCCATGCCCACAACAAGTGCACGTTATATGATGTAAGTATTATCACGTTGGCCAGACGTCATAATACCGGCATCATATAAATATGCCCTCATGATGGTCATACTTTATCTCAAGTCGTAATCAAAACCACCTATCTTAATCCACCTAGTACTTCTACAGTCTCAGAGGACAACCAAAATCGAATACCATAGTCAAGAGGGAAAACAAAACTATTCGCAAGAGTATCAAAATCCAAGATTGCCTAGCAGAATTTAGGCACGCCGTCATAAGCATCATATCTTCCACAACTCGCCAAAATCTCTCAAACAAAGCGCCATCACCGAACATACGAAAAATGAACACGAACTGAAATGCTTCTAGGAACTTAAATCATAAGAGGATCTTATTACTATTTAACGAAATTTAAGAGGGTCAACGGAAATGAAAGTTAGTCGCCAAGAACTTCGGCCTTCATAGAATCAATTCTTCCAAACATAAAGGGTCTGTTTCAAATTTTCGTTCGTTCAACACGTCCAATCTCTTCAAGTCCGGTTAATCTGTCTTCGTTGTCCATCAATCGGGAAGTGAAACCAAAATCGAGAACTTGTGTCTGGTTCGTCGAGCCTCCTGCAGTCCTTCTTGGAATGTGATGGAGTAATGTGGACTTCTGGCACGATCTTTAAATCTCTTCATCATCCAGTCTGCTTCCGCTCTCAATTCATCTTAGTACAACCAAGATGAATAGGGAAATGAGACTGCATGTCTTCATCAGCACTAGGTTCGCCATCTCGACTAGA